>PISX010000591.1:0-261617 GCA_004024625.1 Mellivora capensis
GGCCCGGTGGGGGGGTCAGGGACTAGGTATGGGGAGGTCACGGGCCAGGTGGGGGGTCAGGGGCCAAGTCGGGAGGCCGGGGTCAGGTCGGGGAGGTGGGGACCAGGTGCAGAGGTCAGCCAGGGAGGCAGGGACCCAGGGAAGGGGTCAGGGGTCAAGTTGGGGGATGGGTCAGGTAGGGGGCAGCGGGCAGGGGACAGGTGGGTATGTCAGGGGAGGGCAGGGATCAGCTGGAGGAGGCAGGGGCGAGCTGGGAAAGGCAGTCCTCTGAATAGCCTGGAGGATTCTGGGAAAGCCAGAGGTAACCCCTGGGGTGGGACTAGGAGGCGAAATTTTAACACAGGTCACCCTTGGCTTTGGACGGGAGGATCCCATGCTCCTCTCCAGGGCCTGGCGGTAGGTGGTCTGGGTTCTGGGCTGCTCGGGGCTGGGCAGTGGGTGCCAGGGAGTGGCCCGTCTGTGAAGCGCTCTCCGCAGAACTGGTGTCAGGCCTCTCTGGTCAGTTTTTCTGGGTATTTTTTCAAGACCAGAGCCTTTTGGTAAAAACCCTCCCATCTTCCTGCTTCCCTCCTCCTGCTGAGGCGTGGACACGACGCAGGTGCTAATGATGGGCATGACAGCCCCGGGAGCAGCTGCGTTCATGGGTGATGTCTTGGTGGGGAGTTTCCAGAGGGCTTTGGTGTGTGTTTGGGGTGGTTTCCCGGTAAACCAGAGACACGCCAGTGCGCAGCTATTCTCCCCCTGCACAGATGAGGAAACTGAGGCCCAGGGGGGCAAGGCGCTGACCTGCCTGTGGTCACACAGTGAGCCAGCCAGCAGTGTGATGTGACAGCCCAGGACACCGCAGATGAGCCCAGGCCCCTTCCCTGGCTGGGCTGCCAGGCTTGGAGGCTGGTGCTTGTGTGTTGAAGCTGTGCAAACCTAATTAAGTAGCCCCCCGCCGCTCCCCCGTAGCTCTCAGCCCTCGCTGCTGGGGTGGTGTGGCTTGGCGTTCTCCTTCAGCTTTTCTAGGTGAGCTGGAAGCTTGGGGAAGGCAAGGCGTGCATGTCTGCTTCGGGGCCGGGCCCCCAGTAGGTGTGCAGTGAATTCGCGCCCAGGTGTCAGGAACGTGGGCGAGTGAGCAGCGGGTCCCCATGTCCCCTGTGACACAGATACGGATGCAGCCGTGGTCGGCTGGCCCAGCCCTGAATGGTGCAGAGCCGGGAGCAGGTGCTGAGGTATCAAGGGGCAGAAGCCAGCTCCCCCGAGATGGGGGACAGCCACGCAAGGGCTGAGCCTAATGAGACATGATGGAAGGGGGATGGACAGAGCCCGGCACCTCAGGGGCAGCCCAGACTCCTACTGCCCAGAGCTGCCTGAGGACGGTTCGGGCACTGGGGCTCCCCGGCGGAATGTGTGACAGGGCCCAGGGCTTTGGGTGATATCCAGGTCGAGGTGAGGACGCAAGGAGGGTGCGCACACTCCCACTGCTCTAACAGAAGTGTGGTGCCAAACCGAGGTAAGCGGGGGGCCCTGGTGCCCATCACAGCTCGGACCACATTGGCGTGATGCTGAGCTCTAGGTGACACATTTTAGGGAGGGTCCTTGGCAGCAAGCATGACCTGGGGCAGCTGGATCCAAGAGCTGGGGACTTGAAACCCTGGTGTAGGAAGAGGAAGAGAGGATGTGAGGCTGTGTAGCCTAGAGAAGTCGATTGTAAGGTGTGAGGTAATGGTGGGGCCTTTAAGCGGGGGATATTGGCCTTGTTCTCAGTGGCTCCAGGCAGCACTTGGACCAATGAACAGAGGTACAAGGAGTCGGAGTTGGCTCTGTAATAGAAGAAATTTGTAACCATCAGATCTGTTCAAGAAGGGTGTAAGTAGCTTCCGGTGGATGCTGAGATCCCTGTCATGAGGGACATGCAAGCTGGGGAATGTTACCTCTGCAGAAATTTGGGAAAAGTCTGGTAGTTCTAAGAGCTCAGGTGGGCCCAGGTTCCCCCACTGTGTGGTCTTGGGCAGATCCCTGTATCTCTCTGAACCTGTTTGGTCATCTATAAATGAGAAGCATAAGGGGGTTTCATGAGGCTAACAGGAGGCTCAGTGCATTTCCTGCACCCCATGAGCACCCCATCAGTGGGACCCCTCCTTCTGATATGTGACATCCTGACTCAGCGGAGTCAGGGACCCCAGGATCTCTGTCTGCCCTCCGTCCCCATCCCTAACCCTGAGCTCTCATTCCACACACCATGTTCTGAGCACCTGCTACATGTTTGACTTTGTTCCAGGCATGGAGGTTAATTATAGTTGTGAACAAAATAAAGCCTGCTTTGATTTCATGATGGGGGGTGGGTGGGGAGGGCAGCTGATAATAAATAACCAAGTGATGTCTGGCATTGCCGAGTGCTCTGAAGGGAGCCAAGCCGGGTTTGGTGTCAGGGAAGGTGGGCTTGAGGGGAGCAGTTGAGTAGAGACCTGAATGAAGTGGGGGTAGTGGCCTGTGCAGACACTGGGGGAGGAGCATTCTAGTAGCGAGAATAGCATGTGCAAAGGCCCTGAGGTAGAATTGTGCCTGGGGGAGGGGGTTGAGGAACATAGCTGGCCTGGAATAAGTACTTCCTAATGATGGAGAGATTGAAGTTTCTTTTGGCTTGTGGACACTTTCCTAATAGGGAAGAAGGTGCATACGCAAGGGGTAGAAGAGCCCCTGGGCAGCCCATGCATGTCCAGTCCCTGCCATGAGCCCAGCTTTTTAGAGGAAGCTGGGGAAGGAGAGAGCCTCAGTTTTCTCATCTGTAAAATGAGGTTAATAGCACTAGTCACTCAGGATTGATAGAAGATTCAAGGACTGTGCAATGTTGGCCAAAGGGATAGTTATGACTATCTTATAGGTGAAGAGACTGAAGCCCAGAGAGCTTCATTAATGTGCCGTATGTCACACAGCTCAGCATTCAATCCCAGGACCCTTTGCCTTCAACATCCATACTTCTTACTCTCTGCCCTGTAGCTGGGGCTCATTGTACCTGAAATTCAAATGTTTTACAGCCAAACGGCAGTTCCATGGTGGAAGTATAATGATCCCATTTTACAGATGCAACTGAGGCCCAGAGCGGCATGCCCCAGGGAACCCCAGTGCGGTGGAGGCAGTGACAAGATTCAGTGTCCAGCCCCCCCAGGGGTGTCAGGCTTTGCCCCAGAGGGCAGAGGGGACCCCTGGCCTGGTGCTGTCTTTCAGAAGACAGAGGTGAGGCGGCTGCCTGCCCCATGAGTTCTGGCCGGGTCCCAAGAGTCCTCAGGCCTCCTAATCCTGGGTAACGGCATTGACCCGGACAGTGACAATGGCA
Organism: Mellivora capensis; assembly: GCA_004024625.1. Classification (NCBI taxonomy): domain Eukaryota; kingdom Metazoa; phylum Chordata; class Mammalia; order Carnivora; family Mustelidae; genus Mellivora; species Mellivora capensis. The sequence continues at coordinate 3,323 of PISX010000591.1, forward strand.
CCTCAGGGGACCTTGGCCAGCCTGGCCCAGGGAAGAATCCAGGCCAGGAGTTTCAGCTGCTGCAAATGAGATTTCCCCGGTCCACCCTCATGTCCCTGCTCCTGGGAGGCGGGAACATGGACCGCACCCCTCCCCACCCCACCTGTTGCCCAGCTCCCACCAACATCTGTTCCAGCAGTGTCCCCATGGGAGCCTCCTGCCCTGTCCAGTGTATTTGTCTCCGCCACGGCCTGCGGTTTTGGGGGAGCCCTGTGAGATAGCAAGGTGGCTCTCAGCAGCCCACGCAGGTGGCAGCCCTGCGTCTCACCTTCCCTGCTGATCCTGGCTCCCCCACCTCCCGCCCCTCCCCGCTCCGCCGCAGACCTCAGCCTGCCCACCGGTGCACACAGCCCAGGGAGGGGTTGCTCTGGGGAGCTGTCCTGGGTGCCCAACAGTGTGCTCTGCCTCCCAAGCAATGTCCTGGGTTAAGCTGAGGCGGGGGTGGGGTGGGGCGCCCCTCTGGGGCAGGAAGCTCCTAGAAGGGATGTGGGATTGGCAGATCAAGGTCTGCCACCTCCGCCCTGGGGCCTGAGCCTGACCTGCCACCAGCAGCATGGGACCCTTCCCTGGTCCTGGCGTCCACTTTCCCCTCTGGGAAGGGCTGGGACGGGGTGGAGCAAGGGCCCCTCCTTCTTCCAGTTCTGAAGTTCTAGGATTCGGAGTCCATGGAGGCGCCCCGAGCCTCGTGGCGCCTGGAGGACAAAGGCATAGAGGCCAGCTGGATAAACCAGTGGCTTCTGGGGGCTGTTGCCGAGGCCCAGAGACGGGGCGGGAATTCGCTGAGAGTCACTCATGTTCTGTGGCTCTGAACGGAGACCCCAGCTGCGCTGTGGCCTTCAGACCTGTCAGGGCTTGCTGACCCTCCTTCCTCCTCACCAACCGGGGTGTCCCCATAGCAGGGGATTTCTGTAGCCAGCCAGACTGGGGGCCCACCCCAAGACCCCTCTACAGTATGCTGAACCCCCCAACTTTGCTCCCCAACTTTTCTGTGCTGGCTGGAGAGAGGGGGGCCTGCCCCTGCTGGAGCCAGAGGTCTCTTGTTCCTGCCACACCAGTGTGGCCCCTGGCTCCTGGGCCTGAGCCGGGGCAGGGCGGGGGGGTTGGGGGGACAGGCCCAGTGCATGGGTGGGGGAGGGGAAGCTGGGTCAGTTGGGAAGGGGGGAAGCTGGGCCAGGCTCTCCCAGGTTTAACACCCCTGGAACAGGGCAGCAAAGGCCTCTGCTTCCGACAGCTGCTTCCGGCTGCTTGCCCCTCCCTGCGAGCTGGGCACGGCGGCATTTCTGCCCCGGTGGGTGGGCAGCAGGCTCCATGCCCTCCATCATCTCCCTGAGCCTATCTGCTGATTGGTTCCTGTCTCAGACGCTCGTTCTCCATTCATCTCCATCCTCTGTCTCTCCCCGCTTGGCTGTCTCCGTATTTTGCTTTCCTATCCTGCCTGGCCTTCTATTTGCAGCTCCCTCACTCCTTCCTTTCCCTCTGCCATCCCCCACCCCCGCCACCGCCCCAGGAGTGGGGGTAGGGCCCTGCTCCTCCTGCTAGCATGTGTGCTGGGGGATCCCTAGGACCAGGAGGACCCCCAGCTCCAGGTGTGAGCCAGCAGCCCTCCCCCATACCTCCAGTAGGTGTGCAGCCGGGCAGGGGGCCAAGTGCTGCTCTCAGCACCTTCTTCCCCTTGCCGTCCCCCTTCCCTGGCTGCGTCAGGCCTCAAGGGGTGGTGGGCAGGCGGCCCAGGGACCGGGACCGAGTGGCTGACGCACACACGGGAAGGGTTGATGGGGAGCCTCCTCCCTTTCGGTCTGAGTCATGGAAGGGGTGGGAGGGTGAGGAGAGCTGGGCCCCGGGCCAGGCCATCCAAGAGGAGCTGGAGAGAGGGCCATGGGCAGGGTCACCTTGAGTTGCTGGGGTGGGGGCTTTTGTCTACCCTGGACTGTTTGGGGAAGGGAAGAGGTCGGAAAGGACTAGCCCTGCTCCCTAAGCCTGGGATCCTTTTCCTAGCACCCCCCGCCCCCATCAGCCTCTTCACATCCCCTCAGCATGGCCTTGGATTTCCAGAAGCTCCAGCCCACTCAGCTCTGCCCTGCACCCCCTGGGTCCGTCCAGCTGGGGGTGCTGGCTTGAGCAGCTCAGATCTGAAGGGCGCGGGGAATGGGGTGGACACTCTGTGTGGCTCAGTTGCACAGACGCGCATGTATGTTAACATGGGGAGCACACACGTGCTGAAACATGTTGACATATCAGCAGGTGTGTGTCTGCGTCCCTACAGATGCCCCTACGCGCACCTTTCCCCACCGTTTCACACGCAGGTGAGCTCACCTTCACCCCAGAGCACTCCCAGTGGCGGGCTGCGCACACACGGATCCTGGGCGCTCGCTTGGGCGTGAGTGTGCACACACGGCTGCCTGCACGTCCGTCCACTTGCATGCGTCTGCTTGCACACCTCTGCGCTGGTGTTCTTTTTTTTTTTTTTAAGATTATTTATTTATTTATTTGACAGAGAGGGAGAGAGATCACAAGTAGGCAGAGAGGCAGGCAGAAGGAGAGGAGGAAGCAGGCTCCCCGCTGAGCAGAGAGCCCGATGCGGGCTCGATCCCAGAACCCCAAGATCATGACCTGAGCAGAAGGCAGAGGCTTAACCACTGAGCCACCCAGACACCCCTGCACCAGCGTTCTGAGCCAGGGCACACCTGCACGCCTACCGGCATACAAATGCAGTCCCCGGACATTCCCAGCAGGGGCCGGAGGTGCAGACAGAGGGCTCCCTGACCTGGCGAGCTTGGCCCCTCAGCCTCTCCCAGTACAAGCTTGTTGCCAGTGGCAGGGGAGGAAACTTAGCCCCCAAGGAGCCAGCAGCCATGCCAGATGGGAGTGCTGAGCTGCGCAGCCCAGCCAGGGACAGAAATGCTGTGTGCTGCCTGGGCTCCCGTCCCTGCGTGACCTCCTTGTGCTCCCTCATCACTCCACTCCCCCAGTCCCCATCCGGCCCCTCAGCCCGAACCAACCTTGCAGGGGACTGGGAGCTGTGAGTCGGCCTCACTTAGAGGTCCCGATCATCACAGTTTCCGTCGCCATGTCTGCCTTTAATCCGAGAGGTCATTTAATGTCCCATTCGCTTGCCCCCTTTTCCACAGAAACTGCCTGCCTGGGCTTCTTCAGGGACTGTTTCCCTCCTTGCTTCCCTTTCCTCTCTTCAGCCCTCTGAGGCTCCGGGCTGTAAATTGGTTTTGCTTTAACAGCAAAGGTTTAATACATTTTTTTTTTCTTTTCAATGCACTCTCTCTCCTGGAGTTTCCCAGGAGGAGGGGCGTGAGGCAGAGATGGCTCTTGTGAAAGGTGTCTGGCTTTCTTTGTCCAAATGTGGATTTCTCCGGCCAGCCGGGTCTCCATAGCCCTGGCTGCTGCCCGGGGCGAGGGGAGGGCGCACAGGGCTCTTCCTGCAAATCGAGGGAGCCTTGTGTGGGAGCCGGGGCCACATCGGCTGAGCGGCCCCTGTCTGGCTTGCTAGGCGATTGGAGCAGTTGTCCCCTGGTCGGAGGCTCAATGCCCCCCACTGGAAAATGAGGGTCTGCCGGCTGTGAGCCCTGTGCTACCAACGCTGGTTCTCTGCATCTTGGGCGCGGGCAGCATGGCTCACCGTACTTCTTCCCCATGAGATGGCTGGGCAGGACCCAGTCCCCACTTCAGTGTGGCAGAATATTCAGAGATGGTTCGATCCCTCTGGCTGATTGGGCTGGACAGAGGGGGCTCCAGGCCTCCTGACTCCTGATGCCTAGGGATCCTTGATCCTGGCCCAGGCTGTGCTGTGTGACTAGGGGCAAGTCCCTGCCCCTCTCTGGGCCTCTGACTCTCCAGCCACAGAGGGGATGCAGGGTTTCGGCCACACTGTTCAGGATGCTGCCAGCTTCTCCGCCTGCCTGAGACCTTGTACTACAAGATCAGGGCCCAGATCAGGGCCCAGTAATAGAGAGCACTTTGGGAAAGTGATACTGGGGGTGTGTGTCTGGCTTCCCAGACTCTCGCCCTCTCTCCCTTGGCTCTGCTGCCACGTGTGGAAGAAACTGTCCCCATGCCCTCCCCCTGTGGGAGACCCCCAGCTTGAGGGGGTGGCCCACAGCCATGCTGCTCTGCTCCCCCTCCCCCATGGAAGCTGAGACAAGGGGATTATTTTTGGAACAAGAGCGGTTACACAACAAATGAATTATTTATCTTTGGGCATGGAGGGGAGGAGGCATTTTGCTGGGCTTCTTAATTCCTCTCCTGGATTGGAAGGTTCCTGCCTTGCTACGGGGTCATGTGCATATGGGACCATTTGTCCAACATAAGGCGGTCCGTGGGCATGCTGCGGTGTTCTGGCTCATGGGAGGGCGTGTGGGTCTCTGTGCCGGCGGGTGGAAGAGTGTGGACAGGAGTGCTGGGGAGTGTGTGTGTGTTGTGTTTGTGCATGTGCACACACGCACCTGACCTGTCACTGTCCAGTCTCCCTTCTCTGCTCACCATCCTCAAATTCTGTCCCCCTGTCCCTACTCCTTGTTTCTTCCGTGTCCTTCCCTCCAGACCTCTTGGCCCCTTCTCCCTCTCTTGCCACTCCCCACCCTCCCTTCTTTTACGTAACAGAGACCCCTGCATGCTGCTGGCACCAAGGACCCCCAGTAGGAGGGGGTAGAGAAGGGACAGGGGCCCGTGCTGGAGCTTTAGTGGGGCTGTTCTGAGTTTCCACTGATCTGTCACCCCCTCTCGGTGCTGCCTTTCAGGAGCCAGGTGACAGATGGGTCTCGTCCTTCCTGCCCCGTCTCTCGCGCTCCCTCCTCGGAGCTTCACTCTCCAGCCTCCCGTGGGAATCGTGGGAATCGTGGGAATCGTCTGAAGTTCTGAGCCCAGAACCAGAGGAGGAGGAGGAAGAGAAGGAAGAAGAGGAAGAGGGAGAGGAAGTCAAGTCTTGAGAGCCTGTGCACCTTCCCAGAGACAAGCAGTGGGGGTGTGTCCCGCTGTGTGTCCCTGTCCCAGTGGCCCGCACCTGCTAGCATCCCCCCAAGGACCCCCTCCCCCACTCCCCACCACACGGTTGGTGCCGGCCGTGTCTGCCTCATCAGGGGCCCCTGTGCCAGGGGTCGCCCCCAAGATGGTGGCGGCCCCAGGGAGGACTGTGCCGCCAGCCCCAGCCTCCCACTGCTAGGTCCTCCCCCGCCACGCCCCGGCCCCCCTCTCTGCGCCCCCCCAGTCCGGCCTTCCCCGGAGGGTGGGGTGGGGGGCTGTGGCCAGCGCCATGCTGCGCCTGGGGCTGTGCGCCGCCGCGCTGCTGTGCGTGTGCCGGCCGGGCTCCGTGCGAGCCGACTGCTGGCTCATAGAGGGCGACAAGGGGTACGTGTGGCTGGCCATCTGCAGCCAGAACCAGCCGCCCTATGAGACCATCCCGCAGCACATCAACAGCACCGTGCATGACCTGAGGCTCAACGAGAACAAGCTCAAGGCTGTGCTCTACTCCTCACTCAACCGCTTCGGGAACCTCACGGACCTCAACCTCACCAAGAACGAGATCTCGTACATCGAGGACGGCGCTTTCCTGGGCCAGTCGAGCCTGCAGGTGCTGCAGCTGGGCTACAACAAGCTCAGCAACCTGACGGAGGGCATGCTGCGCGGCATGGGCCGCCTGCAGTTCCTCTTTGTGCAGCACAACCTCATCGAGGTGGTGACGCCCGCCGCCTTCTCCGAGTGCCCGAGCCTCATCAGCATCGACCTGTCCTCCAACCGCCTCAGCCGCCTAGACGGCGCCACCTTCGCCAGCCTGGCCAGCCTCATGGTGTGCGAGCTGGCTGGCAACCCCTTCAACTGTGAGTGCGACCTCTTCGGCTTCCTGGCCTGGCTGGTGGTCTTCAACAATGTCACCAAGAACTATGACCGCCTGCAGTGCGAGTCCCCGCGCGAGTTCGCTGGCTACCCGCTGCTGGTGCCCCGGCCCTACCACAGCCTCAACGCCATCACCGTGCTCCAGGCCAAGTGCCGCAATGGCTCGCTGCCCGCCCGGCCCGCCAGCCACCCCACACCCTACTCCACCGACGCCCAGAGGGAGCCTGATGAGAACTCGGGCTTCAACCCCGACGAGATCCTCTCGGTGGAGCCCCCGGCCTCGTCCACCACGGATGCGTCGGCGGGGCCCGCCATCAAGCTGCATCACGTGACCTTCACCTCGGCCACCCTGGTGGTCATCATCCCGCACCCCTACAGCAAGATGTACGTTCTGGTCCAGTACAACAACAGCTACTTCTCCGACGTTATGACGCTCAAGAACAAGAAGGAGATCGTCACGCTTGACAAGCTGCGGGCGCACACCGAGTACACGTTCTGTGTGACCTCGCTGCGCAACAGCCGCCGCTTCAACCACACCTGCCTGACCTTCACCACGCGGGACCCCGTCCCGGGCGACCTGGCGCCCAGCACCTCCACCACCACCCACTACATCATGACCATCCTGGGCTGCCTCTTCGGCATGGTCATTGTGCTGGGCGCCGTCTACTACTGCCTGCGCAAGCGGCGGATGCAGGAGGAGAAGCAGAAGTCGGTCAAGGTCAAGAAAACCATCCTGGAGATGCGCTACGGGGCGGACGTAGACGCCGGCTCTGTCGTCCACGCCGCCCAGAAGCTGGGCGAACCCCCTGTGCTGCCCGTGTCCTGCATGTCGTCCATCCCTTCCATGATCGGGGAGAAGCTGCCCACCTCCAAGGCGCTGGAGGCCGGGCTGGACACCCCCAAGGTGGCCACCAAGGGCAACTACATCGAGGTGCGCACGGGTGCGGGCGGGGATGGCCTGGCCCGGCCCGAGGATGACCTCCCGGACCTGGAGAACGGCCAGGGCTCGGCCGCCGAGATCTCCACCATCGCCAAGGAGGTGGACAAGGTCAACCAGATCATTAACAATTGCATCGATGCCCTCAAGCTGGACTCGGCCTCGTTCCTGGGGGGGGCAGGCAGCGGCGGGGACCCCGAGCTGGCCTTCGAATGCCAGTCCCTCCCCGCAGCCGCCGCCGCTGTGTCCTCGGCCGCCGCCCCTGGGGCGCTGGAGCGGCCCAGCTTCCTCTCGCCCCCCTACAAGGAGAGCTCCCACCACCCACTGCAGCGCCAGCTGAGCGCGGACGCTGCCGTGGCCCGCAAGACCTGCAGTGTGTCCTCCAGCGGCTCCATCAAGAGCGCCAAGGTCTTCAGCCTGGACGTGCCCGACCACCCGGCTGCCGCGGGGCTGGCCAAGGGCGACTCCAAGTACATCGAGAAGGGCAGCCCCCTCAACAGCCCGCTGGACCGGCTCCCGCTGGTGCCCGCGGGCAGTGGTGGGGGCGGCGGGGGCGGCGGGGGCGGCGGCGTCCATCACCTGGAGGTGAAGCCCGCGTACCACTGCAGCGAGCACCGGCACAGCTTCCCAGCCCTGTACTACGAGGAGGGCGCCGACAGCCTGAGCCAGCGCGTGTCCTTCCTCAAGCCGCTGACCCGCTCCAAGCGGGACTCCACCTACTCGCAGCTCTCCCCCAGACACTACTACTCGGGGTACTCCTCCAGCCCTGAGTACTCCTCCGAGAGCACGCACAAGATCTGGGAGCGCTTCCGGCCCTACAAGAAGCACCCCCGGGAGGAGGTGTACATGGCTGCCGGCCACGCCCTGCGCAAGAAGGTCCAGTTCGCCAAGGACGAGGACCTGCATGACATCCTCGATTACTGGAAGGGGGTCTCGGCCCAGCAGAAGCTGTGACCCTCTCCTTCCCGGTGAGGCCGGACGGGGGAGGGTTGGGGGGGCCCCCCATGGGGAAGGGCCCGGCAGCCGGGCAAGGGGGAGGGGGTGGCGCTGGGGGCCGAGGCCGAGGAGCGGACGCACACGCACACCCGCACGCACGCACCCATGCACACATCTGACCACCACCTGACTGTGAACAGCCACCACCCGGCAACAACGGACAGGAAAACAGAGACACGTTCTCCTTCAAGTTTACACACTGATACCGAAACCAGTCGTCTTTACTGTGCTGCCCAGGGACTCTGCTGGGGTGTGTGGGGCTGGGGAGGGCGGGGCGCAGGCCAGGAAGCCCAAAGGGGGTGTGGGGTCTGAGGCTCTGGGACTAGGGACAAGTGTGGGGCAGAAGAGTCTGGGGCAGAGAGAGGGGCCCCCCCCCCCGACTCTGGGGACAGGTCACTTGGGGATTGAGCACCAGACAGACATGGGGCCTTGTTTCCTTTCTTTTATGGCTGGGGAAACTGAGGCCCGGAGAAAGGAGGTGATAGCCCCAGGGCCACATGGCAGTTTGGGCAGTTTTGCTGTCCCCCACCCTTTGTCTGCTCGCCACCCTCTTCCAGAGCTGTGGTCTCTTGGGGCTGAGGGACTTGAGAATCAGGCAGGTGCTTTTCCTTTCTAGAAAGCCCCATGGCCATGCCCCCAAGTGTAGAGCTATGATTCATTACACTGGGGGGTCCTTCGCCACGCCCCCCCATGCCAGCACCCAAGAGAGACAGGAGGTCTGGCTTGCAAGAAAGGAGCAGAGGCACAGGGCCATTCCACCAGCCCCCTTCAAGTGTCTTCCAAGTAGCCTGGGGGCTGCTTCTGGGGTCTGAGGAGAGAGCAGGTGGGCCCACTCCCACCACCTCTCAGGTGCAGACCCCCTCACCCCAGCCCCCTAGCCTCTCTGGGCCTCTAGGACCCCTCCTATGCCAGAAGGGCAGCAGTGAACTGTGATGCCTGGGAGCAGTGGGGAGGCAGGGTATTGGGAGGTGGGTCTTCCTGCCCGTGTCCCCACATCCTGGCCTCCCATCTGCCTGATCCCCTGTTATGGGATCTTGGGGCAGCATCTCGGCCTGCCCAGGGGAAGGAGGGCTTTCCCAGGCTTACTCAGCCACCACCTCTTGGCTGCCCATCCCTGCCCCGCCTTCTGACCAGAGGGGCTCCCATGTTTTCATGGAAGTGGCCGCTCCTCCCCTTGCCGACCCCCACCCAACATCGAACAAAGCACAAACAGTGAGCACCACCCCTCCCTGCTGGAGTGGGGGGGCTGGGAGCAGGCAGGTTCGTGGGGCCCCTCCCTCTGCCTGGCCAGCTTCTGTCGCCATGGCAACCCAGGGCCTGGCAGTTGGGACTGTTGGGCTCCTGGGGGTTCTCTGTCAGTGTGGGCGGCAGAGGGTGGTAAGGGAGGGCAGGGCCAGGTGGCTGCTGCCTTTCTCAACCGCGAGGGGCTTTCAGGATCGAGTCTGGGTGGGGGCGGGAGGTGGGGCAGATCTGGGGTCCTGAGACTGCGGTCTTAAACACACTGTCAGGGTGCTTAGGAGCCCTTCACCTTTGATAAGGACCTGGGCCAGTGGGGGTGGGGACAACTATGGCCTTGGCCACCTGCCCACCTGGTCCCTGGCCCCCCACCCAACTCCGGATGGGGAGGAGCCCACTCACCTCGCCCCACACCCCTGCTGGAGACCCCCCAGCCTCTGGCCTATCACCTCATTGGATTTCTTGAGATCTGGGGAGCGTGGCTAGGGGGTGAGGGTGGGCATTGGGGTGGGACTAAGACCTTTACTGTGTGTGGGGGTTGCTGGCCAGGAAAGCTAGTGCCATCTTCTGGGTTGGAGGGGGGTCTAGTGACCTTCCTGCCAGGGGTAGAGTCTGGGGCAGGACTGTTGGGGGGGGGGGGCTGCTAGGCTCACAGGAGCTCCTCTCTTACACGCACTTGGGGGACACACCAAGCCCAGGGCTCACTTTGGAGGTGACATTTGCAAAGAAAAGACTGTTCTGGGGAGTAGAGAGGAGGGGGCCAGCGTGGACGTGCAGAGCAGACCTCCCTCAACCCCCGAAACCTGCCCCCCCAAGCCTGCCTCACACCAGATTGGCAAAACCGAGAACGGCAAGCGGGCAAAGCCAGTGGTGTGAGAAAGCAGACTCCTGTTATATTTGCATGACGATTTTACTGTATTTTTCTGAGCAAACATCTGTCGTATATGTGCCAGTTTGTCTAGACTCCCAGCCCCCCCCCCCCACCCCCCCTCTTGCCCACATTCCCTCTGTCGTGATCTGACAAGCAGCTCTTGAAACCTGGGGAGGGTCCAGCTCTACAGAAGACCCAAAACAGGTGCCACTGAAACGTAGCCCCTGTCCCGTCCCCGTCTCCTGTCTCTCTGAACGTTGGGCCCACAAGTGCTGCCTTGCCCCTTGGGACCCCCAGTTTCCTGCCTTCGCCCTTTCCCCTCCTCCCTGCCAGGGAAGGGAGCATGCAGGGACCTCTTTGTCCCACCTGCTGTCATTTTTCAGATGAAGACGTTGGGGGCCCCACGAAGAGGGAAGGGCTGGGTGACTTGACTACCAGGCTGGGGGGTAGGACACAGTCACCTAGCTAAATCCAGGGGGCTCAGAGCTCCGGGCTTCATGGGGAGGCTGGGGGCCCTGAGGGAGGAACCCATGGAAGGATCCAGGGCCAGGTTGGCCTGGTCTCACCGGAGATGGCGCTTCCCACAAGAGGGAGGGTTCCTGGCAGCGGGAGCAGAAGCCCCCCACCCTTGCCATTCCCCCATCATTCCTGATTGACGATGGCCTATAAAAGCCGCAGACCATCTTACTTCGGGGGTCTCTGTCTTAACAGTGAGTGTCTTGCCACTCCAGGAGGTAAACCTACCTTCCCAGCCTAGATCACACCAATCTTGGAGGCAGAATAGGATCGAACTCGGGCCTCTAGCCTCCTGGCTGGGCTGGAGCTTCTTCAGGGCCAGTCGCCCTGATCTGGGAAAGGGGCCAGTGCACTGCAGCCCACCTTGGAGGCTTTCCTGCATCTGTGTCCTGTGTCCTCTTCAGGAGCATTCTTCTCCAACAGGGAGCAAAATATTCACGAAATGAACACCTATGTCACAGAGTCTGGCCAGCTGAGGCCCCGTGTTTGTGACAGCGATGAGCACGGTGGGCCCGGGGCAGACGGGGAGGGCAGGCAGCCAGGAGAGAAGGGAAGTGGCAGGTGATGGAGGAAGCGGGGACAAGCCGGGCCGGAGGAGATGTGGGCCTCCGGGGGAGGCCTCCTTGCCTTGGGTCCTGCCTGGGCTTTGCTGTCCCTGTCAGAGAATCTCCAGAGGAAATTCCTGGGTGCCTGTTGCTAGAGAGTGGCACCGGGGGAGGGGGTGCTCCCCTCACCTGGAGGGCTGGCACTGCTAACTGTCGGAGCTAATGGTCTTCCTTCCAGGAGTGAGATGCGGAGGTCTGGAGGGGAAAAAAAAACAACAAAAAAACAAACCAAAACAAAACCTTAGTCTCCTGTGGATAGCTCCTCAGGAGTCCCAGGGCCCGCCCCTGCCGGCTGGAGGCCCCTCATCGCCGCGCCCCTGCTAGGGGACAGTGCCGGAGGCCCGTGGAGGCTGCCCGAGTCCAGGTTGGGGGGAGGTGGGGCGTAGGGCTATGTGTGGGGCAGTGGGAGTGGAGAGACCCACTTGGGAAGAAGAGTAAGCCTGTGCAGCCCCAGAGACCGGGGACGCAGGGGAGAGTCTGGGCCTGGCCGAGGGTCTGTTTAAGGTTTTCGATGGGACGTTGCTCACCGTCTGTCCCCACTCCTGAAAATTTAACAGTGCGGAAACAGAAGCTCAGGAAAGGGAAGGAAGGAGGTCTTCTAGGGTCTCGAAACCAGTTAGGGACATGAGTCCAAGATGGCAGCCAGGTATGGGGGACAAGAATAACAGGCCCCACCTTGTAAGGGGCGTCCGTGCAGAGAAGTGTTCCCCAGTGAGAGACACTGTGCAGAGAATTAAAACAGGGTGACAGAGCGGGGAGGGGCTCAGGGACCCCCTGGCAGGGGGAGGAGGGGCGGGGGGAAGGAGCCTGGAGGACTGACCAAGAGGACCAGACCAGAGGGAGAGGGTGACAGGTGGCTGGATGACCCGAAGAACCTCCTCAGGTGTCCCCACTCTGTGCGTCCACCCCACCTCACCACCCCCCCGGCCGAGGGAGCCTGCCCTCAGCAGCATCCCACCCCATTTGTGGCTGAGCGGGGCTCTTTCTGGGTAGAAGCCCTGGGTCTGGCTCCCGAGGGCCTTACAGGGGCAGGGCTGACGCGTGCCCACCTGAAGGACTGCTTTCTCCTCCCCAGTGAGACTTCCGCGCAGCTTCCTCTGCTCTCCGGCCCAGGAGCTGCTGTGCACCTTGTCCTCCCTGACCCTGTGTCCTCCCACCTTTAAGACAGAACCAGTATTTACACTTCTTGCCTCACGGGCCTCTTTAAAGGTCCCTCACTGCTGCTGAGCAGAGGGAGAGGAACCGGGTGTTGAATGGGGTGGGCGGGAGGCTCTGGGCCTCCTCTTGCTTCTTTTGCCCTCGCCAAACAAGCACAGGGCTGGACAGGGGCAGGGGTCTATCCTCGCTGCCTCCCTCCCTCCCTCCCTCCCCTCCTTCCTCCCCCCTTCCCTCCCTAAGGAGCCGCCAGCCCCTGTGGGCCCTGCGGCTTGGCACCTGGTTTGGGGGCTGCAGAGGGGACTCCTGGCCCTGGGCTACGAACCTGTGAACCCTAGCTGTGTGTGGACCTTTCCTTCCTCGGGGGGGGTGCCCAGAACCTCTCCTTTTCTTCTTTTAGGGGGGTAACTTCATTTATTTTCTCTTCCCTATATCTGCCTCTCCCTCCTCCCAACTTCCTGTTTTAAACTGAATGGCACGAAATTGTTTTCCTCAACTCGGAGATTCCTGTATGGAGAGAATCAATTTCTATATTTGCAATAAATTTCTTATTTAAAACAATGGGGCCAAGGTCTGTGTTGAATGTCGACCCCCCCCCCCCCCCCCCTGCCAAGTGGGAGTCCCAGGACCCCCAGTTTCCCTTTCTTACCAGAGCCCCACACACAGGGTTGAGGAATGGAGCCCCCTTGATGGGCAGTCGCCCCACCCCCCCACCCCACCCTGGGGTCAAGGAAAAAAACAGTGTGTCTGTCAGAGGTCAGGGGCCAGCAGGAGACGAGAGGGTCCCGGTCCCCCCACACCCCTCAAGCCTGGCGGGTTGGGGCCTGATGGCGCCTCTTCCTTAAAAGCCGGGAGGCCCTCGGCCAGCTGCCTGTGTTCCCCACCCCGGGTGCCCTGGCCTCCATCGTCCCTGCTCGCAATCAGACCTGAGGAGACGGACAGGGTGAGGACATTTCGAATCTCAGCCGATGTCCAGGGATTATGTCCCTTAGCCAGTGGCCAAGGACCATGATTTGCCGTGGGCCGGCTTCTAATTGCTCTGTGCCCTTCGAGAGGGGTGACGGGGGGCCCAGCGGGAGTCCTCCTGGCTACTGTCATGTCAGGCTAACTTCTGGGCAGCCCGCCGAGTCCCACCAGGTCTCCAGAGGGGTCTGCTGCCCCTTTCTCCACAGCTACGAACCACCCCGGAATTGATTCTCCGGGGAATCAAGAGATTGGCAACTTGTCTCTCTGGTCAGGCATGGAGTTCGGGTCTTCCGTCCAGGGAAACCCTCACTCAGGTGGGGCCTGGGGGCCGCCTACAGGCCCCAGCCTCCTCGTCTGCCCAGGCCGCCCTTGGCTCGGATCCTTGTTCTTCAAATGCGGCAAAGCCCTCCTCGGGGAAACCCCTGGCTCCAGCCTGGATGGCTGTGGGGTCCTCCGAGTGGCCTCCCTGGCACCGAGCTGTTGTCCCATGAGTGATGTCACACGGTGCCATCTGGTAGCTCTGACCCTGGGAACATCCCTGGGGCTCTGGTGGCTCTTGGCCCATGGGGGTGGGTTGTGATCCTTTTCACCTCCCTGAGAGCTGGTGCAGGCCGGTGGTGGGGTGGGGGACGGCGTCCTTCTGCGAAAGCCCCTGTCTGAGCCCCAGCTGGCGTCCCGTCTCCTCTCAGCTGGCCTCAGGCACCCTCCTTGCTGCTGTCTCAAGATGCCCGCAGCCCGGCCCACGGTCTCCTGGGACCTCTGCTGACTGGCCCTTGCCAGGCAGCCCCTAGCTCACGTCCTGTTTTCTGAGGGGAGGTTCAGGATGAACTTGCACTGTGGGATGGGAAGAGAGAGGGGCATGTCTGTGGGTGGGGATGGGAGGGCAGAGCCTGCAACTGGGGCTGCCCTGGGGACCCCCAGTCTGGCTGAGGCTCAGGCCACCCCTCCCCACCCCTGCCCCGCCACCTTCCTCTGATACTTTGCTCCAGTGCCTCCATCACCATGGGGCTTTGCTGTTGGAGGGCTCCCATGATTTCCAAGGGTAGGAAGCCATGACCAAAGGTGGGCTTGAGCCTTTGGCGGGCGCGGGGGGCGATGGAGGGCATCCAGGCCAGTCCAGGTCCTTCTATTCCCGCTGTTCTGAACTCCCCAGCCCCTCAAGTTCCTTCCCCCAGGAGTTCGAGGGTCATCTGCAGTTCCTGGGAATTTGGAAGTGTCTTCAAGGACAGCTTTGCTTTTGTGTACAGAAAGACTCATTCTGTTATTACTCAGGTACAAACGCAAAGACCTTTAGCTTTTCATTTCGGCACGGAGGTTATTCTATTTATAGATCTAGTAAATGTTCACGTTCACATTGAAGGGGATTTGGGTTAATTTAGGCCCTGTTTACAAAATGCAGTTAATCAAATGTCTTTAACGGCCCCAGACTTCATCCAGACGTTCATCCTATCTGATTTCCTTTCGAAATACTTGGTTTATTTGAAGAACCAGCGACGCCTTACATCCTGACAAATTTCTACTCTCTCCCGGGGTGACTTTGGGTTCTTGTCTTGTACCCATCTTCTTATCACATGAGTGGTATTTTCAAGGAAAATCACAATTCGGAATTAATTCCTTTTATAAACAAATCGATCTGAATTTCAGGGACATGGATGCCTTATAAAGAGCGAACAACACAAAGAATCTGAAACACGAGATACACCCAGATATCTTCATCAGACATTAATTATACAAATGTGACATGTGGGTTTTACACCTAATTCTAATCCTTTGTGGGGCAAGGAGGTGTTCTTCCTGCGACAAGACACATGTCACCCAGGGGGTCTGCCTTGTGGGCACTTTAGGGTAAAAACTCGCTAGCTCTGATATGTTGGCGATTTCAGTGAAGGTGGGGATCTGGACGCTCCAGACAGGCAACCCCGCTTTTACGGTTTCCGGTGCTCTCTAAATAGGGGCTCACTCAGACCAGTGTCGCAGGTAACCCGGTTCTTCTGTCTTCTCCAGGAAGTCTACAACCCCATCATGTCTCCCCCTCGCCTTGAGCTGTCAGCTCAGGATGGCCACTGCCTCTGGATTCCCGAACCTTCCTCCCACATACGCGGGCTCCCACTTTGCAAGCTGCTCCCAGGATAGCTCCCCGGGCTCCTCCAGGTCTTGGTTTGAAGGTGTTCCCGGTTTCAAGGTTATTCTATGACCTCCTCAGAGCCGTAGGCCAATGAACTTACTCTTCTATTCAGTTGGGTGGCTCACTTCCCCTCCCCTGGGGTTCCCCCCTTCCCTGACTTAGCAGCAGTAAAATAAAATCTCTTCCTCTGGAGATGTCCTCAAGATCAGCCCTTGTGCCTGAAGGGCACTGGGGGATGTCACCTGGTCTCGGCTGGTTCTCAGAGGCAAGTCTCGGAAGGTACGGCCCTGGGCACCCCGGCCCCTGGTCCATGACCCCCAGGCCTGCCTTCCTCGTGTTTCTGCCTTGGGTAGTTGAGGTGTCTGTGGGACCCAGAGGTGGCCTCCTGCAGGCCACAGGCAGGGCAGTGTCACCCCGGGCAGAGCCCTGCACTGGGCTTCTGCTGGCCCAAGCCACAGCTGCCCCTTTCTCCACAACTACAAGCCACCCCTGCTCCTTCTCCGGAATCAAGAGATTTGCAACTTGTTTCTCTGGTCAGGCATGGAGTTCGGGTCTCCCGTCCAGGGAAACCCTCACTCAGGTGGGGCCTTGGAGCCACATACAGGCCTCAGCTTCCTTGTCTGCCCAGGCCGCCCTTGGCTCGGATCCTTGTTCTCCCAACTGCGGCAAGGCCCTCCTTGGGGAAGGCCCGGCGTGGGGGGCAGCCACTAGCTCACGTCCTGTTTTCTGAGGGAAGGTTCAGGATGAACTTGCACTGCGGAATGGGAAGAGAGAGGGGCATGTCTGTGGGAGAGGCTGGGGGGCGGGCAGGGTCTGCAGCTGGGGCTGCCTTAAGGTCCCCCAACCTGGCAGAGGCTCAGGGCCCAGCTGCCTTCCCCTTGCCCTGCCTGAGGCCACCTCCTACTTCATTTATAAGCATGGACCCCTGCCAGCCCCTCCCTCCAGGAAAGGCCTTGAAGTCTGCTCCTGGGCAGTAGGGGACTTAAGGTGATTTCTTGGCGGCTGAGGTGTTTTTCTTGAATTTTTAGACACTGGGGTTGGAGAGTCCAGGTCTGGGTCTGGACTTTCTCTTGGCCCCAGCTCACCCCATTTCCTGGATTACAGGTGCCGGTCTCTAGTTTGTCAGCCCTACATTTGCCATCTTCCACACGGGTGAATGCTCAGCCCCCGGGAGCCACCTCCCCAGGGCCTTTTACCTGCAAGAAAGGAGACCTGGTGCCAGATGCAAGGCCGAGGTGAAGGTTCTGGGCTCCCACCTCCACCGTGTCTTCCTCCTCCTCCTGCAGGCCACACCTGAGGCCTATTCCTGGCCCTGCGCCAGCCTGGCCTCCAGGAACGTAGCCACGGTGTCGTTCCTCGGGCCCCGAGCTCCAGGAACATCCTCTCCTTCATGCTCATCTTGGGTCCCAGGACATCCCGATGTGAGTCCCAGACTCCAGGCTCTGTGGCGCTGGAGCCCCGGTCGTGGTTGACTCGTGGCTCTCTGCCTCCCCTCTCCTCCTCCCTGGAGAGTTCTGCAGCTTGATCTGCAGGGTCCAATCTCCAGGTGAGGTTGGGGGCTGCCTCTCTGGCCTGGGCTGGGTCCTCCTTCCCCTTCCCTAGGCCTGGGGGGGCCCCAGCCTACTGTCTATGGCCCTCTCTCCTCAGCACCAAGTCTGCCATACCCACTCCTGCCCAGTTCCCCTCGAGGCTGGAAGTCCTGCTCCAAATCTTTCTTGGGCTTGAAGAGCCCTTCCCTGCGTTTCTGACAGCCCATCTCCAGTCTTCCTGGTTCTTGCCGAACTAAGCAAGATCATGCCTGCATTTGTGTGTGTGTGTGTGTTGCGGGGGGCGGCAGGTTACACAGTGACAGGTGGGGACAGGGGAAATTGTAGCCTCTCAAAGTCCCTGACCTCAACACTCTTGCCTACCCCTTCCCTGACCTTCTGCTCTGGCAACCTCCTGGGCCGTGCCCTCGTTTCGAGAGCTCCGGGAATCTGGACAGGCCCGAGACCTCCACCTTGCTCTCCGCCCCTTCCTCTTCTTGCTTTGGCCAACAAGGCATCCCGTTTCCGAGGCAAGGGCAGGGAATGTATTGACTCTGGTGTGGGCTCTGCTGCAGGGAGCAGAATTCTCTAGAGCTCATTGAAGCAGGGAAGGAGTCACGAGAGGCCACCTGTCAGGCGTACATAGGACCCAGACTGGAGCTTGTGCTTTCCGGATGGGCTCTCCCCCAGGCCACCCGTGAGGTGGCTGCTGCCCTGCGGGCCCTTAGGAAGCCCGGGACTGTGGGCACTGGGACCCCAGCAGCCGAATGGACGTCCGTGGAAGCCGGTGGTGGGCCCAGGGCCCCCCGCTCCTCACTGAAGCGGTGGGGAAGGCACAAAAACAGAAGACTGCCTTCTGCCTCCTGACTTCCTTTCACACCTCTCTGAAGCCCATGTGACCTGTGGGGCCAAACCACCTGTGACCCTCAGCTTCAGCGTGACCTTGGCAGGTGGCCCTTAGCATCAGTTCCGCAGCGCCAACTGTGCGGGGTGAGCTGGTCCCTCCCATCTCTCCCGTGGACCACGTTGCCTATAACTCGCATGGCAACCATGTGAAGTAGGTGCTTCAGCTCTATCGTACATTTTGGGGGACAGGATCCAAAATCGGAATTTCCTTGAGCTGGTACAGTGCATCGAGGTCAGGCTGGGATGGATCCCTGCCCCCCCCCAATGGCGCCCCCAAGCTTGGCTTGTTCCTCTAGGTAGCTTCTTCCAGATGTCCCCTCAGGGCGAGGGTTGCAAGCCCAAGGGCAAGGTAGGGGGCACTGCAGGACCTCCCAACCTGTAGGCCAGCAGAGAGTGGAAGGAAGGCCAGCTTTGAAAGAGGCCAGGGCCTGTGACAGTTCCGAGTCTTGAATGTCCATGAAGACGTCCCAAGGCCCACCAGAGCCTGCATTCTGATTCTTGCTGTTAAAATCCTGGTGACTGCTGAGCTCTCTGTTAGGGATCCTTCATTTAAAGATGAGAAGAATGAAGTCCAGAAAAGAGGGGATGGAGAGAGCCTTCTCAGGCCCCAGGGAGCATGGCATGACCTGGGAGGATGGAGGTCAGATCTTAGAATATTTCGACCCGGCCCCAGAGATGGGAAAGGGAGGAGGCAGATGGGTCTAGGTTCAAGAGGGGCCCTAGCTCAGGCTATGCAGATCAGAGGTCCTGCTCTGGCCCTCTAGCCCCCAGATCAATAAGTCTGCAGGGCCTCCCCACTTCTAGACCCTTCTCCAAATACCTGGGATCCTACCATTGTCTGCCTAGTTTGGCCCTAGACCTGCTTCCAGGCTCTGTCCTCCCAAGGGCAGACTGTGCCACCTCCAGCAGGAGAGATGGCCAAGGGTAGCTGTGTGTGTGTGTGTGTGTGTGTGTGTGTGTGTGTGTGTGTGTGTGTTGGGGGTGGGGTGTAGACAGAGCTTGGAGGTGTGGATTGGGGGATTATAGGCATCCATATGAGATCACTCAAATTGTGGGCTAGTGCTGAGGGAGAGAAGGGAAGGGGGTGTGCTCAGGGCCAGGGAAAGGGGGCTCCCTCTCCTGGGCCATCACATTCACAAGTCCAAAAATTTGAAGTTCACATCTGTCATAGGTCATGGGGAAATTATCTTTGTGTCAAGGCAGGAGGATGTCCTCACAGTTTGTTAGCTTGATTTCTAACTGCCAAATATTTAGACTATGGGATCTGAGCTCTCCTGTGTGCTCTGGCCCAGGCCTTGCCAGCACCGGGGGCACACCCAGGCTTAGGCTCCCAGAGCTCACTGAGGGCGGCCAATGGTGCAGGATGGGCCCGCTGTTTGGAGGAGAAGGCTCTGCAAATGGTGTCAAATGAGGAAAGGGTTTTTCTTTTTGTGTCTGGGTGTGTGCAAGTCAGTCACAGAGGAGGGAATGCCCCGTGCAAGGAAGGGCAGGGTTGGAAGCAAAGATGGCACTGTTTGGGCCCAGGACTGGGAGGGTCTGAATTTCATCTCCCAGGGAAGAGGAGGGATGATGGAACTGGTTCCTGAGTGGGGAGAAGGGGAAGTCAGAAATGCAGGTCATATTCACGGTGTTGTCCTAGTGGTCCCTTTTTCGGCTAAGTGAAAAACGGATAATTTATCTTCCCTCTTCCCGCGCTCAGCAGAATCCCCCAGTCCGAGGTCTGCCTAGTTTCTTACTCTGAGGATGAACCCACCAGCCTTGCTCTGTGTGCCATCGGGGGCAGGGGTCCTGGCCGGCATCTGCAGTGTAGACGCATAGAGGAGACATGGCCTTGTCCCTTGGGAGCCAAGAGATGCCAGGGGAGGACAGTGGCCTTGGGGCAGCACAACGGCAAGGGCCAGGGAGGGGAGGGCTGCCTGGACGGGGCCATCCCCTAACTGCCACTGAAGTTCCCTTCACAGTCTTTAGGTGAGGATTTATGGCAAAAGTAACCCTAGTACCTGATGGGGCCTCACGTGGCTTGGTCTCTGCAGCGACTGCCATTCCCCAAAGCCCAGTCCAGCCATCAGATAGCAAGGAAAGAGGATGCCGCTCTTCCTTCGCTCTCTAGAAGGACATCAGGATTGCATTTAGGATTTGTGGCAATCCTTTCTGGAGTCCCCTCTTTAATCTGCTCGTTTGTCTCGTGCCCAGAAACTGCTCCCGCACCGCCTCCCTCCACTTCTCTGGTGTTTCTGCACACCCCAGTTTTGGTCCCTGGGTGTCCCCCTTCCCAGCCCTTTCTGGCCTAGGGACCATCCTCCTGGCTTTGGACCTGAAGTCACCCCAACAATGTCCCTTTAATAGTTACCAACCAACCCCCACATTAGTGCCTGAGCTGTCACTGTGCCTGGCCTGCCACTGGCAGCTCTGGTGGGAGAGGGTGTGAGCGGACCATGGCTCCTGCCCCGGAGGACCTCACCTTTGGAACAAAGCACCTACTACGTGTTTGCCCAGGATCCTCACCATTGAAACCTCCCAGTGGTGCTGCGAGATGGACATCACCTGGCCATTAGATCTTTGCAGCATGCGAGTGAGATACAGAGTTATTCTTCGGCCCGGTGTATAGACCAGGGGATCGAGGCTCAGCAAACACTGATTAGTATAGACCAGGCCAGACTCCCTCAGCTCAAGTCACTGCCTCGGGCCTGGCTGCTCCCAATATCCATCAATAGATGATGACTTGTTCCAGGCCAGGCTCCTAGCCAAGGGTGAAAATGACCACCAGGGGCGACCTTGACAAGGGAAGGAGTATGGTGGCCCGGGCGCTGAGACTCAGGAGGGCTCATTGGAACTCCAGGGCCTCAGTTTCCACTTCTGAGAAATGGGGCCAGCCACGCCGACCTCACTGAGTAAGGGGAGTGCTGGGAAGCACTCCCACCAGGCCTGGCCCAGCCAGGCTGTCTAGAAATATCAGCCGAATGCAGAAGGGTGTGATGCAGCGAGGAAAACAATATGCTTTGTCCAAAAGAAACAGGTCCCAGAGGAGGTCTCAGGAGCTGGCGAGGCAGAGAAGCTGGGGGTGGGAGAAAAGGAAAAGGAGAGCTCTGGGGGCGTGCAGAGGTGGGTGCTGGCGGCTGCCTGGTAAGGGGGGGCCTCCCACCACCCAGCTTCTTCCTCTCCTTCCCTGCCTGCCTCTGGCTGGATCATGAGTTCCTACGGATTGTATCTTTGATGTTGCTGGACCCCTCTAATACCTGGAGAAAGGCGTGCGTGCCCGGAAAGTGTGCGCTCGTTGATCCTCCAGGGCCCCAGGGCTTCAGACACCGTCCATCTGTAGGTGACTCTGAGCTACAGATCCGGCCCAGATACTCCTGGCGCCCCGCCATACCTCCTGCCTCGCCTTAAGTGGCACCACTCAGCTGTCCCAATCAGCATCACAGGTGGTCTTTTCTGAGCTGTCCCCTCACTGCCACGGGCGGTGCCACAGACTTTACCTGGAAAGCCCTTCTCCAAGCTAACTATCCCTTCTGTGGACAACACTCCCCCTGGGGGCTTTCCCCTGGGGTGATCGCTGAAGCTTCCAGACTGGCCTCCTGCCTGCCTCCATAGTGAGCCCCGGTCCCTCTCCTTGCAGCTGTGGGAGGGAGGGACTGTGTGGAGCATGCATCTGGTTGTGCCCACGTCTGGGGAAAGAAACCCACTGCCTCCCCGAGCCAGGCTGAGCGAGCTCTTTACCCAGGCACGCTGTTCTCTCTGCTGGTGTTTCCCCGCTGGACCTCCCTTTCTCCCCTCTACCGTCCTGTAAGAACCCTCTCATTTCATTCAAGAGAGCCCTCCCCACCAACACACAGCGCTGGACAGGGTCCCGTCCCCAGCCCGTGGTGGTGGTCCTACCCCCCTTGCCAGTGATTGGTTTAGGAATGGTCATGTTACCGGTTCCCACCAGGGAGGGGACACCTGCTGGTGGGCTTTCGGGATGGGGTGAGGTGGGGGGGGGTCTCCATCCTCCTCTGAAGACCTTGTTGGATCTAACTGGACACAGATACCTGGAACCCCTCCAACCTTGTGGCCACGAGGATCCTCCCTGGGAGCTAAGCTGACACCCGGGGAAGGCCAAAGGGAAGGAGCATGAAGCTTGTGTTTAAAGAAATGGCAGAGCTGAGGGTTCCACGGGGCCTACCCGCCTGCCCCCGCCTACTTACAAGACAGCGTCTCTTTGGAGCTTGTTTGAGTCGGGGGTCTGTGTTCCCCCGTGTCACACGCAGAGAGAGGCCGTGGATATGTTGCTCCTCTTCCTGGACACGGCAGTGTGTGCTCCGTGTCCACTCCCAGGCTGACAGAGCCACTTCCAGGCCTGAGGGCAACCATGGGCCATGTGCACAGAAGCACAGGGTCCAGGCTGGGGGACGCGAAGCTTCTGTGCTCTTCTGTCCTGCCCAGACCCCACCAGGGGAGACCTACTGCAGTCTATCTGCAGAAAACAATCCCATTTGGAAGGGTTTGGGAATCTTCCTCAGGCAAGGGACAGGAGAGAGGACGAGGCTTTGTAGCCTGGCAAAGTGAAGGCTCAAGGAAGACCTCATTTGTCTCTAGGAGATGCAAAGATGCATGGGGGGAGGGGGCTGCTGAATGAGTGGGGGAGCCCAGCCACCCATGCACTGCTCCCAGCGAGGAGGCAGTGAATGACGGTATGGAGAATTCGGCTAGCAACTTAGGGCAACCTCAAACTTCAGGGGGCGTCCTTCCCGCTGGGGGAACTTGGCAAAAGCACAAAGTTGCAGGCCCTCCTTGCCTTTCGATGAGCCCAGCCTCTGAGTTCTTAGCACTCCAGGAGATTGTGAGACCCTCCAGCATCGGGGAAACTCTGACTTCAAGGAAAGGAAGCCAGCATTTGGTCTGGTGCTAAGCTGCACCCGTCTGATTTTGACATAAATCTTCAGGGCCAAGCATTGTTGTTACAGATTGTTTGGTAAGTAGTGAGTCCCCCATATGAAGGATAACTAAAACTAAGACAAGGGTAACCCATACAATAGGAAAAGGAGAGTACTGGAAAGATAATTCTTAGGTGGTAAAATGAAAATGGCCAAGAAACATTCCAGTGTGGTAGAGATCACTAGCTGTCCTCCAGTGTCCACCCTCCTTTCTTCCATAGGAGCAGAATCCTTGATTTTCAGCTGGCCACAGGGTCATCTAGAATAAAAACACTCCCTGGCCTCACATCAAGGTGAGGCCTTGTGCCCAAGTTCTGGCCAGAGAGAAGTAGCAATTTCCCGGAACCTTCCTGAAAAGATAGCTGGTAGGTCCTCTTGGTCTCCTTTTCCTTTACCCTTCCTTTCTTCTGCTGGCTGGAAGACAGGACATGATGGTCGGGGCTCTGGCAGCCATCCTGTACTGTGATATCCTGGGAACAAGAGATCATACACAGCAAGTAACAAGAAAAGAGGCTGGGTGATAATGCCACTGTGGAGTACAGCTGCCATGTCAGCCCTAGACGGCCAAGCTCGAGATTTTACTGGAGCAATACATTTCTGGCTTAGGTCTCTGGTCTTTGTCCCCATGCCTAATTCTAACTGATAAAGTGACCATAGAGAAATGCAAAGTCATGGGCACCTGGGTGGCTCAGTTGGTTGGGCGGCTGCTTCATGATCCCAGAGTCCCGGAATTGAATCCCGCATCGGGTTCCTGGCTCCACGGGGAGTCTGCTTCTCCCTCTGACCTTCTCCCCTTCTCATGCTCTCTCTCTCATTCTCTTTCTCAAATAAATAAAATCTTCTAAAAAATGCGAAGTCAGACCATGAACTGTCCTTTTTCGTTCAGGAGATTGCGAGAAGGAAAAGACTGTTGTAGCACTAGAGACCATGTGGCACCGTGGTTAATAAGCTACCTGGGCTGGACTCTTGGCGTAGACTTACCAGCATGAGTGGATCAGATCTGTCCCTGCAGCACCTTGTGCCTTTTTTGGGTGGTAACTCACCTGATTCAAAAAAAAAAAAAGATTGAGATAAAAAAACAAAAAACAAAAAACAAAAAACAGCATTCATCTGTAGTCTCGGTGAGCAATAATTCTGAGAACAGTACCCGGTACAGGGCACACACGCAAATGTCTGCCTTTCCTGTCACCACCGAGCTACCATCCCACTGTCATCTGTGGGGGTAGATGGGCTGTATTCACACTCGGTCAGAGGGAGCGTGTGGTGTAGACAGCCAGTTCAGAGGGCTCTTGGCCAAATCAAAATATCCAAAAGTCTATATGGGACTCTCTTTAACGTGGCTCCTGGAACCTGGCGATCTGTCCTAGGAACCTGAAACCTTTGGGGCCAGACGTGTTCCAGATTTTAGTGATTTGCTGCGTATGCCCCACTCTGGGGTGTTCCCTTGCAGGGTGTGGGGTGCTTCTTGCTGGGGACTCCTTGAGGTCTTCAGCCCTCTCTGATTTCAACCTCTTACAGACAGTGGCCCCCCACAAGGACAGCTGGGAAGTTCTGGGGAGTGAGTGCCTCTGGGGACACCCTTAAGTGATAGGGCCCAAGGGCAGCTGGGTGAGTGCTCAGATGCCTCTAGTCTTTTCTTCAAGGTCCCAGAGGACCCCATGTGCCCCATGGTCCTCTGCAGTGACTCCAACAGCAACCCTTTTTTGGGCTTTTCCCAGTTCCTCGAACTCTTCCCAGTCCCTGTCTCCTGCTTCCTGGCATCCCCTTCCACATAAACCACCTGCACCCAAGTCCTATCTCTGGCTCTGCTTTTGGGGAGCCCAGCCCAAGATCACCCCCTAACAAAACACGATTTCTTCAGCAAACTGCATCCATATTCACAGTAAGATAAACAAAGACTTTAAATAGTCTAACAATTTGGGTCAGGTTTGCTGCCAAATAGGTAAAGGAAAGGGGTTTGGTTTTCTGAGTGTTTGGATTTCATAGCTGTGGGTAGGAGACCAGCCTCTACTCACCTGGTACACAGAGGCACATCCTCTCCTGCTTGGTTCAGTCAGGGGAGCGGAGAACTTCCCGTTGCCACAGACTGCTCCCAGAAGGCCCCAAGGACACAGCAGTTACCAAAGACCTTGAGCTCCCGCCCTCAAGGAGCTGACCTTCCAAGTGGGAAGACTGTTGATAAGCCTAGGTCCAGAAGGTGATTTGGCCTCTGGCAACAATGGGAAAGGAGATCCCAAGGTGGGGAAACAAGGCTGCATTTGATAGGGTGTGCAGGGGAGGCCTGTCACCAGATGATGTCGGAGCAGGGACCTGACTGGTGAGAAGGTGCCCTGGACACTGATCTAGGGACAGGGAGCAGCAGATGCAAGGGCCCTGAGGCCGAGTGGGGTTTGGCTTGTTTGAGGAGGAGCAAGGAAGCCACAGGGGGACACACAAGAGCTGGCAGGGAGATGGCAGCAGGCCTGGGTTAGAGCGTCTCTAGTGTCTAAGAGCAGAGGCGTGTACTGAAGGGCTTGGGGAAGGAGGAGATGGGGGCGAGGGGGTGGCCCACGATCTGAGCCCTCTGCTTGATACTCCTGGTGTAGATGGGAGTATTAGCAACAGAGCCAATTCGGAGTGAGCTGAGCGGTGTTCGCTCCCCACACGCTCCCCGCACGCTCCCCGCACGTCCTCTCCAACAGTATCCACGCCCTCCGGGGCGACAGGAGTGAGAACCGCCACCACCACGGGTGCTCCTGATTGGTCTAAGCCGGACCGCAGCCCCTGCCAGTGATAGGCCGGGAGTGTGCACGTGACCAGCCCCAGCCAATGAAACAGCAGGAAGAACCGAAGGGCGTTCCGGGGAGGCCTTGGGACACAGCTGGCTTTGGGGGACACCTGTGAGACGATGGCGGAGGCCGCAGAAAGACGGGAGAGGCTGCTGCTGCCGCAGGAACCCCAGGCACTCCTGCTTCCTGCCGTGCCGAACTGGGGCTGCGTTGGTGGTGCACCCGAGACTGAGCCGGGTTTCGGCTCCCGGCTGCGGAAACCTCCAGGCCCACAGCGAGCAAAACGTCCATCAGAACGGAGGGTCCAGCCAACCAGGGCCCGTTCCGTGCCACGGAACCAACAGAGCCGTCGCAGAAAATGAGGGGTGACCTCGTGTCCTGAGAGGGACCCGGCCACACGGGAGGTGCCGCGGGTTCTCAACCCGAACGATTCTGTCCCCGCAGTAAGTTGCCAGATGAAGCAAACGAGAACGCAGGGCAAGCCGTGAAATTTGAATTTCAGATAAACAATGCATATTTTTTTTAAAGTCAGAAAAATCTCAGACGGTGCCTGTTAACTGGATGGCCTGTGTTTTATCTGACAACTGTACTCTCCGGGGACTTTCGGCCATGGAGCCACTTCTGATGGTCGGTGTTGGGAGCAACAACCCTGGCAGCTAGAGGCCAGGGATATAACCCTACAGAACGCCCCCCAGTGCAGAAGACAGCCCACAACAAGGAGGGGTCCCGTCCCAGATGTCGGTAGTGCCCAGGCTGAGAGCCTCTATTATAGGAAAAACAACAACCCAATAGGATATGGCAGAATCCCGGTTATGTGTGTGCGCGTGTGTTTTAAATCCAACCGAGCTGTACAATTGCATAGAAAAAGGTATGGAAGGTCACACACCAATGTCCTGTGGGGCTAGGGAATGCCTATTACCTCTCCATCGAAACCCTGCTGCAGTGTTTTCTTTTTTTCGAAAGTTAACACATTTGAAGTTACTATATATGTACACACACACAGAAAGTACACAGATCAAAATGTGAGATTTTTCACAAAGTGAACATGCTCACGACGCAGCCCTCTGGGGGAAGACACAGTCTGTGACCAGCCTTCCACAAGTCCCCTCATGTCCCCTTTGGGTCTCTGGCCGCCCTGCCGGGATCGCGGCTCTCTCGACTCCTAACTCGGCGAATGTTCCATGAACGGAATCGTGTGGTATGTGGGCATCTGGGTCTGGCTGCCCTCCCTCAGCAGTGTATCTGCGAGAGTTGTCGCGTTGAGTGTGCTGTACATGGCCTGTTCTCCCGGCTGTGAAATATACCACCATTAATTCAGCCCTTCCCCTCCTGACCGACATGTGGGTTGCTTCAGAATGGGACCACGAGGAATCATGCTGGTATGAACGTCCTTCTGCAGGTCTTGGGGGGTCTATGTGGTCGCTCCTGATGGTTCTTCACCGCGGCAGGAATCATTCAGCCAGAGGGGGTGTGGATGTTCAGCTTTATGATCAGAGAGCTTCCCTAGTCCTTGCCCCGATTTCCACATCCGTCCCCCAACTGTTCTCGAAAGTTCTTATTGTGCTGCCTCCTTGCCAGCCCTCCATACGGTCTAGCCGTTTCATTTCATTTCCTCCAGGGGAGGGGCATACACTGGTAATCCATGTGATCCTGATAATGAAGCTAAGCCTTTGCTCCCATCTCTGGGAACCCCGTGGGCATCCCCTTCCGTGCAGCTCATTCAAGTCCTCGTCCACTTTGCTCTCAGGTTATCTCCTTCTCTCGCCTTGATTGGTAACTGACTCCTGTTTGCAAATATCTCTTCCCATTATGTGGCTTGCCTTTTTCCTCGCTTTCAGGGCTGTGTCCTTTTCTGGACCCTGACATCACCCAGACTCGGGTAATAGAACGTGGACTTTTGTGAAGTGACTGAAAGCCGAGGAGATCACTCTTCGGTCACTCTTAGCATAATAAGGTCCCGGAGAAAGAACGGCTGGAGGTCAACGTTTGCGGTGTGAAAGGTCTGCTTGTTTTTTATAAGTGCTACTGTTGGACTAGACACCCTCCCGGGGTGGGGGGCTTTGCTCCTTGTACCTCTTCTTCCCTCCAGGACCTGAACGCCCCTCTGCCTCCCTTCCATTCCCCAGCAGGCAGTTGCAGAATTGGACAAAGCTGAGAAGCACCTGACTTTCCCTGCTGGAGGCTGGATGTAAGAGGAGGCAGAACTTTGGTAGGAGGAAGAAATAAAAAAGAACCCAGGTATAGAGCTGGAGGGGGATGGGGCAGCGGAAGTGGGAAGC
This sequence comes from Mellivora capensis, assembly GCA_004024625.1. Lineage (NCBI taxonomy): Eukaryota > Metazoa > Chordata > Mammalia > Carnivora > Mustelidae > Mellivora > Mellivora capensis. The sequence goes on from PISX010000591.1 coordinate 31,002, forward strand.
GGGCAGAGGGCTCTGGGAAGTGCTTCCCACTGTCGTAGATAGAATCTCACCCCACAACACTCTATGGCCAGAACCCCTTTGGCCTCCAGTGTCTCTTGCCCACATCACTGCACATCCCTTGTACTGGCCTCCCAGCTTCTGTTCTTGCCACCCCATCCTTATCTACCCACTTTGTGCCAGCAACCAGAGTATCAAGATCATTTAAAAATGAACAAAAGGAGACATTTCTCTTGTGCTTAAAAACTCCAAGGGCTGCTTTTTTGTGCTTAGAATGTTTTGTCCATAATTTCTAGGGTCAACCAGGCAAGACGTGGTCTAGCTTGGACTGTGTCTTTTACCGCCCTCGGTCCCAGCCACACTGGCTGCCTGTGACTCAGACAACCATGTGTTCAGCCTCAGGGCCTTTGCACATGCTTTCCCACCATCTAGAATAACAAGCCCCAAACCTTTGCATATTGGCTTGTCATCATTTGGGGCCCTTTCTCAGTGTCCCCTTCCCCTGGGTGTCTTCCCAGAGCTCTCAAATCTGACTCTGCCCCAAGTCACTATCCCCTCACTCTCAGGTTTCCTCCCATTATACTCTGAAATGATCTTCTTTTCTAATTAGAGGACTTGTCTGTCGGGTTCCTCGCTATGTCCCCAGAGTCCCAGCATGTACCCGGCACACAGCTGGTACTTGATAAGGATTCTTCCCTGAAGGCTGCTGGAGTCTGGACTGATGGGAGGTCCCCTGGGGTCCTGGATAGGCCCTACTGGCTGAGGGACTGTGCGTTCTAAGGAGGACACTAAGAGGCTACTCGCTAGGGTTACTTATTACCTGGGTAATTAAACAATCATTATGAAAAGTAACATTAATTACTAAAGAAACCCACCGAGCTGGATGAACCATCGGTGTCTTTCCCCCTTGCCAATGTCTGACATATTTGGGTCTGAGGAGCCCACACAGGGTTGGGCCCTTGAGACAGGGTTGGGGTGGGGGGGTTGTTGGCTTCAGATGGGAGCAGGGGGGGAGGGGAGAATGCATCTTCCAGTTCCAGCCAGAGGTACCCTCCTGGGCTGCCTGGGAGGGCAGAGGGGGTGTGGGGTCACCTGTGTGCCCCCACCCCACCCTGGAGGACTGCCAGCTCAGAGTCAGGGAGCCTAGGGGGCCCCAGGAGGCACACAAACACTGTCTGCTTGGGGGCCAGGCAGGAGGCGGTCCCCAGGACAGAGGGAAGTTCTGTGAGAAACCCATTATTAGTAAAAACAAAACAAAATAAATGATGAGGCCTGCCACCAGAGCAGGTTCGGAGGGAACTGTCAGCAGCCTCTTGCTTTTGGCCAAAAAACTGAAAGGTGTGAAGGCCACGCAGTGGGGCTTTGAGGAGAAATCTCATTTTACAGATGGGCAAAGTGAGGCCCAGAGTAGGATGGGCAGGGAGGCCACTCTCGGGACTACCAGCCCAGTGCTCTCTCCTCCAAGCTTTGGATTCTGCCCATAGCCAGATAGCCAGAAATCAAGGGAGGGGACAGAGGAGCTTGGTGGGGTGCAGGGGAGTGGAGTGGGGCATTGGCTCCCATTCAGGGAGGTGAAAGGTGCCCACAGGGCTTGGAGGAGGGGGAGCAGCAGGGGAGCGGGATCATCCCCAGCCAGCAGCTCAGGGAGAGGGGAGAAGAGAGAGGGGAGGAGGGCAAGGCCGGGGGCATTAGGATTCCAGGCAGCCGCCGACACCCAATTTTCCAGCTGGGTGCCTAGCCTGTTCTCTGAGCACCCTGCCAGAGCCTGTCTAATTGACAGGGAGAGAGGAGACTGCTGGCAGGTGGGAGCAGGGCTGGGAAAGGAAAGGGGAAGGGAGGGCAGGGGAGGAGGGGGACAGAGAGGGGAGGGAGTGGAGTGGCGGGAGGGTAAAGGGAGAAGGGAAGGAAGCAATAGGACCCTTAGGGCTGCAGGTGGACACAAGCCCTGTGGGAAGAGGGTTTGCAGGATGAAGCAGCTGGAAGGCGATCAAAGCCAGCCCCTGGTTTAAGGGAGAAGGAAACACCCAGAGAGAGGAAGCAACTTCCCTGGGGTCACACAGCCAACAGGAGGCAGAAGCAGTATAGCAAGGGGGCAGAGGCAGGTTTCCAGACCCGGGCCACAGGAGAACCCTGAGATGAGAGGGAGAGGCTTCTGGGGGCAGGTGGAAGGGGTGAATTCCCAGGAGAAGGTGGGGGGAGCAGGGTGATGTGGGGTGGCCTAGGGAAGTGCTTGGGCAGCAGCTGCCTTCCTCCTGCCCCACCTCCCATGGGCCTTGTGCCTGGCGATGGCAGGAGGGCCCAACAGGGATCCCTGGCATTCTGACACAGTGGGCAGATGGGTAGATGCCTGGGGTGGGTGCCAAGGCCATCCCCTCCGGCTCCCCTGGTGCCGACTGGAGCAATTATCACTAATGACAGTATTAGGGGCTTGGGTGTCACACCCCTTCAGCCCTTGGGGCCTGCCATCACCAGAGGGGCTGGCAGGTGGTGAGAAGGGAGAGGAGAGTGGGGAGGGGAGGGACCGTCCAGCCCCTGCAGCCCCTCGGGTGACCTGGGCTGGCCCCAGGATGCTCCCCCGCCCACGCTGGGTGGGTTGTGGGCATTCACTCACTCAGCTGCTGGGCCCAGGGTGTCCATGCTCCCCTTACCCCTCGCTGAGGTCCCCGCCCGGCAGCAAACTTCTTCAGGCCACCACTTCACGTGACGTTTACAGGAACTAAACGTCCTCTATTTCTTGCCTCCACTCCGTTCCTGCTTTTTCTACGCTTCTGCTGCTTGGTCCCTTCTAAACAAGGGATTGCGCTGGTGCATCGAGTTCTCCTTTTGCCTGTTCTCCCAGGGTGTGTCTGGGCCGCTGGGCTCTGGTGGGGACAGTGGGACGGCAGCCCCCTGGCAGGGATGTGGCGGGTGTGTGCTGCCATGCCCTCCGGGCGCTGTGTCCTTCCAACCAGGGGTGCTCTTGACTGTTGGCTGCTGCCCCTGGGGGGGGGCAGAGCTAGGGGAACCCCTGGGGTCCCAGAACCCACAGGGGTATCTCTCAGCGGCAGGAGCCTCATGGCTATTTAACTCTCAACTGCCTGTCCTCCTCCACCCCATCCGGCGTCTCAGGAAGCGCGGGCTTCCTCTGTGCCCACCGACTGGGCGAGCATCTCCTTCCTCCCGGGGCTGCGCGCAGACACAGGCTTCAGACTTTTATTTAGAAACTCAAAAGCTGAGCCTTAACTTCTGTGGGCATAATCACACCCTGAAGGTGGTGAGTCTGGAATGTTCTGGGCTGGAGAAAGCCGCTAGCAGAAGCCGCTAGTGGTGAGAGGGGGATGTAAACCCAGCATGGGTTCACATGTGTTCCCATGCAGAGCCTCACATGCATCGGTGACAACCCTCCCACCCCCCCACCTGCCCCGGGCACAAATGCCAGGTGATTTTCTGGTGGATGAGGAAGAGGGGGAGGGGGTTCCGATGTACCTGGGAGGGAGGAAGGTCCTTGAAGGGATCTCCCCTGACTGGGCTTACCCTGTGCAAAGCTGGGAGTCAGGCGTGTGGGTCTAGGATGGGGTTGAGGCAGGAGGTGGAGATGGGCAGGGCCCCTAGGGAGCCTCTCTGGAACCTCCAGGCATCCTTGAGCAGAAGTAGGCCGGTCTGCCAAACTGGGGCAGGAGCCGGGAATCTGGGCCGAGGGCCTGATTGGTCCCCAGGGCTGTGCCTCGTGCATGGGCACCTCTCTGCTGCCCACCCCTGCTGGGGCAGTCCAGGGCAGGGCCGTCTATCCACCCACTGACTAGTCTCCCGCCCTCACAAGGGCATAGCCCTTCGCTGGCCCTGGTTCCATCCTAAGGATCCAAGGCCCCAGGAAGCAAATTAGCCCATGGCCAACCCCAGGACAGCTACGTGGCAGGGCTGGGATCTGGACCCTGGCCTCCGTGATGGTAGGGCTTAGCCTTTTCTAGGCCATCACACTGCTGTGACCTTCAGAAGAGATGGGAGATGGCAGGTAAGCTCTCTAGGCCCAATAACCCCAGGCAAGAATATCATAAAGGGGCTTCAAACAGTAGAGACATTGGATTTAGAGTTTCTTCTGGCCCCAGACTCAAGGAATTTGGAGGTTCTCTGCCTTAGAGTATCAGACATCATGACTTTTCCGAGGAAATCTGTATCTTCAGAGAGGAATTTTCCAGATGCAAAAGAATGGATGATGGTAGGTCGGAGGCCTGGTGACTAGCATATGTGCCTGTGTACGTGCCTGTCTATGGCCATCTACAAGCTGTGCAGCACTGGGTGAGTCCCTAAGCCTCTCTGAGTTCCGTGTGTTCCCTGATGACATGGAGGGTGCCGGCCCAGGCTCAGGCCCAGGAACTGCCCGGGCTGTCGGGGGCCACGGGGGCAGGTGGATACCGAGCATAGCTGGGCTCCAGCGGCCGGAGGTGAGGTTGTTGTGTCCCTGGTTTGGGTTGTGATCTTCGTCCAGCCAGTTGATCGGAAGCCCGTGGAGGCTGCAGAATGAAGCCGAGCTGTCTGACGGTGAACGTCTGCACTTTTGCAGTTAGCGTGGAAGTCAGCCCCTTCCAGAAACAACGAAGGTGAGATTGGTCCCAGAGCAGCATGCCTGGGGGTTTGGGGTGAGTAGAGGCAGAGAGGCCCGGGGGTAGAGGGAGTTTGATTGTACCCACCACTGGCCCGCACAGCTGGGGGTGCTGCAGAGAGGTGGCCAAGGCCCCCTGAGGGGTGGGTGCGGGCTGTTCACCGAGTGGGAGCTGTGTGTGTGTGGGCAGTGTGCACATACGTGTGCGCATGCAGTGTGCACACGTGGGGCTGTGCCCACGCCTTCCTGGACACACCTGTTTTCCACTGTCGCAGGGAGAGCTGTCCACGGGCCCCGAGGTCTCTGGCCAAGGGCAGAGGAATTCTTTATTTCCGTAGCCTTCCACGGTGATTAAGTCTCCAAACTTTTCCTTAACCATCATTTCTTCCAGATGAAAAATCAAATTGGATCTCCAAGCAGCTTGGAAATCGATTTCTTTCAAAATGAACTTTTAGAGAAGCGATTCCGGAGAGAAATAAGAGGAGGAAGGTGGGAGGTGGAGAGGGGCAGGGAGAGAGCAACTGCCAGGGCCTCTGAGGGCCTGAGGGGGTGCCCTGGCCAGGCTGGTGCCCCCCGCCCGGCCCCTGCTCCCGGACGCAGCCTGGACAGTCTCCCCGCTCCCACCCCTGCCAGCCCGCAGTCCTGATCCTGCATGGAGGGCCCAGCAGCCTGGCATGGGAGCCCCGGCAAGTGCCCACCTCACGCACAGGCCTGAGATCTTTCCTGAGTAGAAACGGGGTTCCACAGTAAGCCCAGGAAGGATGGGTTGTCGTGTTTGCTTGTAGAGGGTTCTAGATGTGAAATTCCCTTGCCCAGCTCTCCCCACCCTCTGGTTGACTGGCTTGAGGGAGGGAGGCTCAGGCCCGAAAGAGCTGGGGGAGGAGGGTTGGGGAGATCTGGGGGGGCAGCAGAGGGTGGGGCTTGGAGGTTTGAGGGGGGGGCAGGTTGGGGGTCCCTGGAAGAGAAGCTCCCTCCCTCCCTGGCTGGCAGCTGGAGTCAGCCCGAGCACTGGGGAGGGGGCAGGGTGGCTTAGCAGCTGGGGGAGGTTGGCCAACGTGGGGGAGGGGAAGAGGAGGAAAAACCACGGGCCCAGAGCCATGGGGGCTGAGAGATGGACAGAAAATTCAGGCTGGAGGCAGCCTGGCGGGGCTTGGAGGCGCACGTCCTCTGTGCCAGGCCCTGGACAGCTAGTTGTCACAGCAGACTGAACAGTGGGCTGGTGGGAATTCTGTTCCCTTGAGGAAAACTGAGGCTCAAGTGGTCCCACAAGTATCCAGGGGGTGGGATCCCAGAGCCCAGGGTTTTGTGGGGAGAGAAGGGGGAAGGAGAGGTAGGGAGGGGAATGTGTGTTCTAGACCTTTGGGCTGGGCCTCCCTCATGCCTGAGGATTCCTGGACAGAGTGTGGGGGGCGGGGCTGGCCTGAGCGCAGGAGCTCTGAGATCTAGTCTCCACCTTGTGACATCTTGCTGTGTGTCCTCGGCCAGTCACTGCCCCATGGTGGGCCTCAGTCTGTCTGTGAAGTGGAGGAGGCCTCGAACCAGATTATCTGCCACATTTCTTTCAGCTTCTGTGACTCAAACTCCAAGAGACCCACCTTGCTGGCATTCACAGGGAACTGATGGGCTGGGCTGAGTTCCCTACCCGGGACTGTCCCTTAGCTGCTGTGGGAGCCCTCTCTCCAGGTGTTTGTGCCTCAGTTTCCCCCTGCTCTAATGGGATGGAGGGGCTTGAAATGGATCTGTCTGCCCAGGCCTGGAGCAGAGCCGCTGGATGAATGCCTCCCCTCTCCTCTCCCCTCCCCACACCTAGCTTCCCCAGCTCTTGAAGCCTCCGCAGGCTGGCTCTGATGAAAGGTTCATTTTCCTTTCATTGTGCAGGTGACAAATTCTGCCGCCAATAATCACTTGTGAAAAATCAACAGTGAAGCCCAGCGGCTCCCTGGGCCCCGGAGAAATTTGAGTGGATTTCCGGAGGAGCAGGGTGGAAAAAACCCAGGGGCAGCTGTGGGATCTGGGGGCCGGGGAGGGGAGGAACAGGGAGGGACAGCCACACTCAACGATGTGCTGCCAGGACTGGGCTGCGCTGGCACCACGAAGGGAGGGGCTGCCCTTCTCTTCGCATTTGGAACCTCTCCTCAGGCCAACCCTTCCTCTCCCCAGCTCCCACAAGAAGGTGGGCCAGGCTTTTGTGCAGGAGAAACAGCCCGAGTAAGCTAGGGGGTTATGATGGGCTTGCTCTGAGGAAGTATAGGGCGAGAGGAGTGGTGGGGGGGTCGTGGGGGTGGAGAGGCAGGCCCTGCTTGAGGGGAGGACAGAGGAAGATGAGAGAGGAAGCTGGACAGAGGGAGGGGTTCTGGCCCCAAGGGCCTGAAAGCCCAGGAGAAGTTGAGTTCCCTTGGAGAACATCGGGAGCCATGGAAGGTTTGGGAGCAGGAGATGGAAATGCATCACCTGATCTGCTCTGTGCCACCTGTCAGCCTCCAAGGACCCAAGCCCACATCCTCTCTTGGGGGAGGGTGGGGAGGGCAAGGCGTGGTAGGGCCAGGGGCAGGAGGCTGGGGGAGGATCCACCTAACATAGACGGAGCACCATCTTTGTGACGGATTATCTCAGAGCTCCCTTCAAGGCAACGCAAGCTGTAAGTGGTTTTGACCACAGAGCGCACGCAAGAGGGGGACCCTGTCAGTGATCTGTCTGTGGGGCGAGTTCTCCTAAATGGTCTCATTTATGCTTCTTCTTCCTCCCCCGTGAGGGGGCGCTGTTCTCACAGACCCATTTTACAGATCAGAAAACCGAGGGTTTCAGAATTGTCAAGGGTTACCGGCCATCAAACAAGCCCATATTTCTGGCTTCCAGAACCGTGTGTGGGTCCAGAAGGTGCTTAATGAATGGCTGGGAGCCAGGATTTGACCCCTCCAGCTCTTTGGACTCCAGAATCAGTGCTCTCCAGATGGTTCCAAAGAGCTTTCTCTGAGCCAGTGCTATTGTCAGAGAGCATGACAACCCCAGAAATAGAACCATCTGGGAAATGTTCAACCATCTTGGAAACGTAGCCCAGAGAGGGAAAGTGATTCGCCTGAGGCCACACCGTGACAGAGCCAGGACCAAGACCCAGGTCCCTCAGACTTGCTCCCCAACCCTAGGCCAGGCTGGTGGGCACTGTGGACTCAGCCCTGAGCTGGGCAGGAAGCGTGGGAGCTGCCCAACTGTGGCCAGCGCTCCCTGGCTCCGAAGCTGGGCCCAGGATGGGCAGGGAGAGAGGGCGAGGGCCACGGCCACTGGCCACAGTGCCATGTAGTGAGGGGGAGAGAGGCTGAGCCTCCTAGGCCCCCTAGGGGGGCCACCTGTAGCAGCCAGAGAGGCAGGCACCCTCCTGCCCTCCATCTCTGCCTCCCTGCAGCCCTTTGGACCCACTCAGCCCCGAATTCCCATTGCCATCATTGCCCTATAGCCACTGGTGAGGACAGTAAGCAGGTCTCCTTCCTCATGATCCCTCTCGTTCACGCTCTCCCTCCACCTGTCTTGATGTCTCTCGGACTTCAGCTCTAGACAGATGTGATCTGGGAGGCAGGCATCTCTCAGCTGTGGGACCTTTGTGGATCTGCCTCTGTTTGCCTGGGGTCTCACCTTTCTCATCTGTACAATGGGGCTAATGCCCATGGCCCCGGCCTCTCAAGGGTTTCTGTGTCCACAGAGGCCCCCCAGCACCCAGCAGGTGCTCCCTCTGTGGCAGCCGCCAGACGGTGATGGGGATTTGTGGCAGAAATCATTGGACTCCGAGCGCCTCACCGCCCACTTGCCACCTGACAGCCGCCTTCCGACTCTCCATCACGGCGGGGGAGGCCGGGAAAGCGCCCCACTCCCTGCTATTTCTCCTCTCCAGCCTCCCAGGAGGTTAATAGCAGCTTCTCACGGGGATAGTTGGCTTTTCCCCCCGAGTGTCCTCTGCCTCTTTCTTCGCTGGGAGGATATTCTCGGGCTGGTCTCAGTGGAGAAGGGAAGGAGGGGAGGCATTTGCCTACAGAGGGGGCCCTGTCTGGACAGGATTCGGCTCCAGGCAGTGCCTGTTTCCAGAACAGTCCCCAGGCGCTGGGCTGGGTTTAAGTGTGGGCAGGAGAGGATCGGGGCGGGTTTCCCTTCCCTAGCCCAGGTTATTGGACTGTGGGGGTTTCTGAGCCTACTGGGGCCTGGAATGGATCTGGTGGTCTACACTGGGGCCTCCTAAGGAAAGGAAGAGCTTTCATGAACTGCAGATGGAGGGGCAGGCCAGGCGACATGCTGGGTGCTGGCGCTGGCTGGAGAGCCCCCAGGGTCCCCGTGGCTCATCTCTGGGCCCTGGGGCTCCTCCTGCTCCCCTCCTTCCCTGGTATGAGCCCCAGCCAGCCTTGCTGGGTAGAGCCCAGCCACTTGGGATGTGTATGTGTGTGTGTGTGTGTGTGTGTGTGTAGTTTTTAACTGTGGTAACAGAACATAACATGAAATGCACCATCCTTAACCAGTTCTAAGCTCTAAGCACATTCACACTGTTGTACAACCATCACCACCGGCCAACTCCAGAAGTTTCTCATCTTCCAAAGAGAAACTCTGCCCATTAGACAGTAACTCCCCATTCTCTTCTCCCCTCCACCCGAAATCAGCCCCAGGAACTCTTTCTACTTTCTGTCTCCCTGAACTTGCCAATGCTGGGCATCTCACAAAAGTGGAATTAAAGATTCATCTTTTTGTATTTGGATCACCTCTTTCAACATATGAGTAAACAGAGGCCCAGAGAGACTATGGGGCTTGCCCAAGCTGCAGGCCCTAGCCTTCCATCCCTCCGTCTTATCTCTTCTGTTTCCACATACTTGTGAGTGTCCCAGTTCGCCTGTCACACCTCCAGGCCCCCATTCCCTGGAGGAAGAGAGGGGAGAGCTAAGAGGCCTTGGGTTGAAAACTCTAAATGCGGAGCCCACACCTTTAGAGGCCATTTGGCTCTGCCTGGGGGAGGCCTGGCTGTCCCAGGCTTGTTGGGAACATGCCAGAGAACGCCAGGCCCCTGGGAGGTCCCAGTGTCTCTCTTCTGATGCTGACCTGGTGACCAGACAGACCTTGCAGACCGCCTCTGGCTGTGCTGACATCAGCCCTCCCCAGGGCTCTATGGGTAAGCAACATGGCCCGAAGGGCTGCCTGAGGCAAAGAAGGCCTGATCCGGGGTTCTGGCCTTGTGGTGACCCACACTTCCTGACACAGTCCCCATGTCCTCCTCCTAGGCCTTCCAGGTTCAGTGTGTTTGGGGAGGGCCAGAATGGCTGGGAACCTTACAGTTACTGGGAAACATGTTGATTCTGGTCCCAGTGGGTGTGTGTGTGTGGGGGGCGCATAAGCAAGTCAGGTGTCTGGTGAGGGAAAGGAAGGTAGAAAGAGATCCCCCATGCCCTACTCACCTTCTTAGTCCAACACTTAAAGCTTTATGTGATCTGGCCCAGCCCACATGTCCATCTGCAAATTCCATAGATGTGTTCATTCGTTCAGCAAATTTTGACCGAGGATGGCTATGCCCAGGCACGGCGTCCGATGCTGGGGTTCCACAGCCACAGCTGTGCCGGAGACAAACATGTGCTGTTTGCCTGGCCCTCCTGAGTTTGTGATCCAACAGCAACGCCTGACATGAAATAAACAATCAGATGATTGTGCACAGGGAACGCCGGGGCCTCGTGAGGGACCTGCGAGCAGGCTGGACTCAGAATGGGAGCTCAAGGAAGGCTTCCCTAAGAGGCTGTGGGGAGGAGGGACTGATGGACCAGCCAGGCAAAGAGCTTTAGGAAGGGTGTCCCAGGCAGAGGGACCAGCACATGAAATGGCCCAGGGGTGAGCTTGGGGAACATCAAGGAGGCGAGAGCAGCAGCCTCATTGAGTGAGAGGAAGGTAGGGGCTGTGGGGCTGGGGCCTGGATTGCATACACAGGGTGATCAGAAGAATTCGTAGGGGACAGGGAGGAGAGATCCCCTGGGCCAGGGGACAGAGTCAGGGCAGGGTGGTTATTGGGGTCTAAGGACCGTGGAACCGGCTCGGGAGCTGGGGCCTTGGAAGAGTGGGAGCCATGGGCAAGGCAGTCAGAGAGGGGAGAGACACAGGGCACCTCCTGTCCTCTCTCCCTCCAGGCTCCCAGGAGGGCTTCCTGTTGGTTGACTGCAGCCGCAAGGCAGGTGATCTGGAAGCTCAGGAACGGTGGCCTGTGTGGTCTTGGACAAGTCTCTTTACCTCTCAGAGCCCCAGTTCCTTCACCTGTTAAAGGGACCCATCCCATGGACCTTGCCGGTCTCTGGTAAAGGCTGGAGGTAAAGGCAAGGAGGCTGTTTCTCTGCTGGGCACTGATGGCACTGAGTACGGCTGGGACCCTTCTTTGCCAAAGTTTGGGCAGACCCAGCTGCCCGTCATTTCTCTGACCCATCTGTGGTCACCGTGTCCCTGTGCTCCTGGAGCCTCCGAGCTGGGTCAGACCCTGGGTTCCATGACCCCAGCTCAGGACAGACCCATGGCTGCAGACTGCATGGGGTTCCTCCCACAGGTGAAGGTGAGCACTCAGCTTCCCAAATTTGCACTTTCTGGAAGGCCTCCCTGAGGTAGGAGGCAGTGCCTTGAAGGCCAGGGGGCACATCTCAGGCAGAGAAAAGCACATTCCAGAAAGCAGGAATAAGCTGGTTGGCATAGGGACCTGGTAGACAGTACTGCCGATGATGCAATCATTCTGGGTCTGATGGGCCTTGAACCCCAGGTAGCATCGTTTAACTTGATCCTCAAGGCTGTGGGAGTCACCAACGATGAGAGAGGGACAGGGACAGACAGAGACAGGCTGGGGAGCTGTGCACTGGGAAAGACCTGTTACAATTTAGCCCAGTATCAGGTCCCTTGAGACCTGCATTGTGGGTGGTGGCCTGGAGGGAGTGAGGAGGGTCTTTCTAGGGGGGTCCCAAGATGGAGGCCCTGGGTTCCAGGCCAGCCCCACCTGTTTTTTTTTGGGGGGGGGGATGACAGAGTGATCCCTCTCCTGTGCCCCAGAGCCCTGGGAGATGCTGTTGCCTGGATTCTGGAAAGCCAGCCCCACCCCATGCCCTGCATTGAGGCCATAATGCCCTATTCGAGACTGGGCTTCAGGATGGATTACTTGTTGCCAGCTTGGTTCATTCTTGCCTAGATCAGGAAGGGGAGAGCTGGAAGAAGCCCGGGAGGAGAGGCGGGGAGGAGCCTGTCACTGAGAAGAGGGAGGGCAGTGGGGGGGGGCGCTCTGCAGTGTGCAGTGTGATGGGGTCCTTCTGATGTTGTGACGGGCTGTGTGTAGCTGGGGCTTTATGTCTTGGAAGAGAGTGCGCGGGCCATTCTAGCAGTCCCCTGGGGGCTATGCCTGCTGTTTTGACTTTCCCCCTCCCACCCTTTCATGAACCATCAAGGTTAAATAGAGACCCCACCACCACTCCAAGCTCCAAGAGGGGGCTATCCCTGAAGTCGGGCTGGGCATCCCTAGCCAAGGGGAATCCTGTGGGCTGACAGCAGCCCAGCGGCCCCTCGTCCTTCCCTGGGCTACACCACAGCCCAGCTCCACCATCACACTTCCTCACCTCTCTCCCTGGAGATGGGCTGGAGGTGGGTGGCAAGGTGCTTGTCTCCAGCTCCGGGAGGGGCTGCAAGGAGCAGGAGAGGATGGGAGGGAGACAGAAGAGGCTGGGAGCAGAGAAGAGGCTGGGAGAAGGTGGGGGAGGTAAAGAGGGGGGACAGAGATGGAGAGCCAGCAAGAGAGAGCTAGCAAACCAGCAGTGACAAAATAGGGGCGGTTGCCCGAGTCCTGTGAGTCTGTCTGCTTCACACACATTATCTCATTTAATCCCAACACCTCCAGATACTGGTATTCCCAAAGTTTAATTCTGTAAATGTTTGCGTTTTATTTAATCTAGTCACCGGAATTGCTAATGCATTCATACATTTCAATATTTAAAAGACAATCATGCAATACCAGGTCTCCATCTCCTGGTCTCTTCCTCCCGGGAACAGGTTCCCTTCTGGGGAGGCAGACAGCTTCCCTAGTGACTTTGATTCTCCGGGAGGGCATCTGTGCAGAGACATGCAAACACATGCATAGGAAAGCAAATATGTGCACAGACATCTCCCCCCCACCCACCTTTTAACCCATTCCGTCACCAGGCTCTTCTGATCTTCTTTCCCCACTTCCATCTATTTTATACACGAGGCCAGTACTAAGGCTCAGGGAGGTTAAGGCAGTCGTCTAGGGTCGCACAGCAGGGTTGGAGAGGTGGGCAGGGACCGCCAAAAACTAGTGGGAAAGGGAGAGGATCGGTTTGGGGTAGGGTGGGGGAAGGGGGGAGCTGTCCCGGAGTGGGGCAGCCAGCGGAGACGCGACAGGAGCGAGGGGGGACAGCGGAGCGCGGAGGCGCCAGCGGGGGCGGGCGCGGGAGGCGGCGGAGGCGCTGGAGCGGGCGAGGCTCGGTCTCTAGCCGCCTCCGCTGCGGGTGGAGCGGGTGGAGCTGGGGGAAGCGGGGAGAGCGGGGGAGAGCGGGGGCGGGGGGGAGCGGGTGGGGGCGCCATCCTCGATGTCCTCCTCTGCCCCCTTCCAAATCCTGCGCTAGGGGCCGTCAGGTCCCCGCCTTCCCCTGCTCCCCACCCCTTCCCAGCCTCTGGATTAGGGCTGGGAACCCGGTGGAGAGCAACCTGATTCTGGTCCTGTTCCGGCTGTCCGACCTCGGACCAACCGCCTGCGACATGGGGTGCGTGTGTCCAGGGCGCAAGCAAGGGAAGACGGGAAGTGGACCAGGTGACGAACTAGCCTTTCTCCCTTGGACGTTGTGGAGCTACTCCCCTTAGGGGCCCTGCCTGTCTCCTATTTGGTGTCTCCCTGTCGCCCTGTCCCACTGCACTCGCGCCCCTTCCCCCCAGTCCCCAAGCTCGGAGGAGAGGCGGTCCACGAATGTTGGGGACCCTGCAGCCCTCCCCACCTCCGCTTCCCAGCGGATCTATGCCTGACGCTGCAGGTCGGTGGGGAGTGCCCAGGCTGGGTGGCCGGGGGCAGCCTCCGCCTCGCTGAGCTTTGGTGAAGGCCCCCCGGAGGCGCCGGCTGCTGCGCGCTGAGCCCGGGGTGCCCGCCTCCCGCTGGTCTCCGGAGCACCGCCTGGTCCTAGAGCGTTGCCTCCAGTGCCACACCGTGGAGTTCGAGTCCCCAGCACCCTATCTCTGCTTGATTGTCCCTGAGACTCACTTGGCTCCTCTGGAAGAGCTGGGTGTGCGGTGGGGAAGGAGGATAAGATCTTAGGACGTTTGAGAGAGTAGAAAAGAGCAAGCCATGGCGATTTCTTTGCTTAGCGCCTGACTTAGTGAATGCCCAATAAACGTGTGGCAGGATGATGATGGTGATGGCGATGGTGATTCCCCATGGCCTGGCTGGAGGATTCTGGAGCCAGAATGGACCATAGAGAGACTGTGGGCAAATCCCCAGCCCCTCTACATTCAGGAATAAAAAAGTAATTTGCTTAAGTCTAAAACCAACACTGCAGAGGGAATGTGGTTCCCAAAGGGAAATTTGAGGGTTCTTGGCCTCCCACTGCTCAGTCACACTTCCTCTCCCCGACAGTGGTTGTGGCACCTGAGCCCCCCTTCACTCTTTGTCTTTACTTCCTTCCTTGAAATATTTTAACTGGAAGGGCAGTTGGGTCATCTGGCCTAACCCTCTGGCTCACTCTGTGACCTTGAGCTAGACACTCACCTTCTCTGGGCCTGCTTTCATAGCTGGTAACTGAGGGGGTTGGGCTAGCTAGCAGTTCCCAACCCCAGTCGTGCACTAGAGTCATTTAGAGAGCCCTTAATAAACTGTCAGCGGCTAGAACCCCTTTGCAGACCCGGTAAGCTAGCTCCTCCAGGGTCTGAACTGGGGAATCTGCACCTGGCCTAGTCCTGGTCCTGGGAGGCACAGACCAAAGGGTTTTTGAGCTCCTGACTCTGAACCTCTCTGCAGCCCCCTCTGGGATGGATAAGGACACAGAGACCCAGAAAGGGGAGGCCATCTGTCTCCCCTCTCAGTCTCTTCTCCTACTGAGCTCCTGCCCAGCCTCCACACACTCTCTTGAGCTGAGATGAAGCATCAAGGACCAGACTGACCTGGGGGGAACTGGGGCAGAGAGGAGGAGGGCAGCTGCCACCCTGCCTGTGGGTGACCATCCTTGTGCCCTCTTGGGCCATTCTCGCTCTGACCCTAGGGCCAGGGGCCCTGCCTCATTTTTCTGAGCCCACAATTCTAAGAACCTCTTGGGTGTTCCTTGAAAACTTCGGGTCCTCCCCAGGGTTCCCCCCTCCTTCAGGGGCACCTGAGAAGGACAGACGTGGAGGTGCTGGTGGGTGGTGGCAGGCATGCAGGAAGTAGGTTCATCTGTCTTCCTTCTCCAAGAGCTTGTGTTCTGGTCCTGGCTCCTCTTAGGAGGCACGGTTTTGGAGAGGAACTGATTGAAATGTACTTTTCGTTTCGGGAAATTAAAGTCCTCAATTTGAGAGCATGGCGGCAATTAGTGTTTAATCATGGGAGGGTAGAGCATAGGGAAACGTTCCCAGTGCATGGCTGGGTGGGCTGATTATCAGCCCTGCTTCCTCCTTGGGGGGACCGAGGCTCATCCTGCCCCTTCCCCAGGACAGATTAAAGGTATAATTTGATGAATCAATTTGTGGAGGAGGGAAGAGGGAAAAGGGAAGCAGAAATATGATAATAGCTGGAATCAAGTTGCTCCATCCTGTCCTACAGCAATCATTAGGAAGGCGTGCAGGGAAAAGAGACAGATGCCATCAAGGAGGTCCCATGTCCTTCCTTCAGGTAGCACACTGACATCATGGCCTTTGAAGACTTGAAGATCTGAGTTCAAATCCTGATTCTAGCATTTATCAGGTGGGTGACCTTGAGAAATCTGCTTAACCTCTCTGTGCCTCTATCTCCTTCCTGGTCTCTAAGAGAGACACAACCCAGCAGGGGGGCTGAGCCATTAGTAGATATGCGTCCTGCCATGTCTGGCACATAGTAGGTGCTCAGTGAAAGTGATGGGAGAGAGAACACTGGGTTTGGGAGGGAGGAAATGAAGCTGAAACAGTGGCCCCACAGAGCCAGGCTTGGGACGCTGGGCCAGAGGGCTCTCAGCACAGCATCCTTGGGTGTTAGCAGAAAGGGCACAGTAATGTGGCATTTCTGGCAAAAGGCAAAACTCCAGTGGGCAGCAGGAGTGACTGTGTGGTGTCAGGATCTCAGCCCGAAGAGGGAAAATAACCTCTTCCTTCCTTCCTTCCAGAACTCTCCCCATCATGCTACCATGTCAGGTGCCCCATTGCAACTCAACATCCCTTTGTTGCTCCTTGTAGCTCTGCGAGCACCCCTCCCGGCCAGATGTGGGGGCAGGTGCCAAGGGCACCAGGAACGCAGCCAGTTTTTAAGCCCCGGTGAGCACTGTGGGGAGCAGGGCAACAGTGGCACAGGGTGACGGGCTCTGGTTGTGGCTGGCCTGGCCAGGAGGGTGTGTGTGACCACAGACAGGACTCAGGTCTGAGTCAGCCAGACCTGGGTTCAAATCCTGACTCTTCTTCGCTGTGTGGGGGACACGTGTTTGCCTTCTGCAAATCTCACCTGTAACTTCCATTTGCCTGGTTATTAATGATTGTAATATTTGCCTCCTTCCTCTTCTTAGCAATGGGGCCCCTGGGAAGCCTTAGCTCAGCGTCAAGGTATGGTTTGGGGCACTGAGAGGGGACAACAGGGTGGAGACAGGGTCCTCTCTCCATTTATTGAGTATGAGTCACACACCACGCCTTGTGCTGAGGTTTCTAGGTCCTTGGTTTGATCCTACCGTTCCCCTATAAGATAGGGGTAATCATTCCCATTCTCCAAACAGAAACTGAGGCTCAGAAAGCTGACCTGGCATGCTCAGGCTCCCAAGACAGGCCAGTTTTTGGCCTTGGGGCTCTCTGACTCAGAGTCTGGGCTCTGTCCAAGCTGGCAGACACCATAGGAGGAGGTCCTGGGGCTGGAGGCTGCAGCCGGGCATGGGTAGGCAGGCCCATAGATCCTGGCTAATGGTTCCAGGTGGGTCTGGCACTAATGGGCACTGTGAGTGGCAGGCGTGGATCTAGTGGGAAAGCCGGCTTTGGCCGTAATGGGGCCAAGAGTTCTGCCCACCCCTTTCCTCTCCCACTCCTTTGGCCTGCAAGGAAGGGGTGGAGGTGTGGGGCTCAGGGAGGAAGTGTACGCCCAGCTGCCCTTTAGGGCTTCCCTCAGCTTTCCCTTCTGCCCAGTGGGCTAATGATCCCTGCCGGATCTGGCTAATGATCCCCTGCTTAGAACAGGTCTCTTCTGACCATTGAGGGCACTCATGTATGGGAGTGAAGCTTGTAAAAATCAGGAGGTCAGCTAGAGTGGTCCCTCTCCCCACCTCCAAGAAAATATTCTTTCTTTGGGACCCCAGAATGTTCAGGATGCAGGCAGGTGCCCGCAGATTATGCTAGGTTTCCCCTTGTCCCCCGCCCCCGCAGCGGTCCTAGGTGAGAGACCGGCACAGCCTGGCCTGAATGGGTGGGTGGGTGGCGCTGGCGCGATCAGGAAGCGCCTGTCTCTGATTGGAGGGCTGGTTTCCATGGTGACCGATTGATTGCCCGACTCGCAGAGACTCAAGGGGAATGAGCAATGGGCCTTTCTCCCAAGCTGGACAGCTCCGGGTTTGGGCTGGGAAGCCCAGGCAGGGGAGATACCTAGGACTCCTCTCAGACCCGAGGGGCCCCGCAGGGAACAGGAGGGCCCCTCAGCTCAGCCCCGGGGGGCCATGGTTGGGTCCCTGCTCTGTGTGTGTCCTGAGCTACAATGCAATGGGAAGGGGCGGGGTGGGGGCGGGGCTAGGAAGCACCTACCCTATGAAAACGAAGCTCCTGGGACTCAAACCTGGTCCAGTAGAGTCCCAAGCTCATGAGCTTAACCACCAGGCTATGATGGTTCCCCGTGATGTTGGTGAGGACTCAGCTCATCGATGGGGGTAGGCACCCCAGCATGAACCTTTGGACCTTGGACCACCAGAAGGGAACTGGCGTTGTTGAGCCCTGAGGGCGAGGGAGAGACTGGTTGCTGCTGGGGGAAGTCAGGGCTGGAGTGGATGAGGACTTTGAGAGTCCTTGAACATGGACATGGGGGATGAGTTGGGGCTGAGAGGCCTCGGGCTCAGAATGAGGAAATAAAAGCATGGGGGGAGCGGTCTCTGGCCTTCACAAAAGGAGGGTGTGGAATGAACAGGGTGTGTGGCTGGGGTCCGATTCTCCTTTGGTGGCAGTGGGCTGTCTGGTTTGTTAGCCCCCAAACCCTGCCCCCCATATTACCCATTCCCACTCCCCTCTCTCCTATGTCCTCTGTGGGTCAGGAGATAGGCTGGTTGGACTCTGACTGCTCCCTTTGCTGGGGTCTGGATGCTTCTTGGTCTGCACGCCCCCCGACCCCGTGCCACACTAGTGCCACCTGCCAAAAGGAGGAGGTTGGCACAGGTGGGGCTGTCCACATGACCCAAGGTCTGTGGCTCCCCTCTTGTACCCATTCTTCCTCCCCAACTCCTCCTTAAACCACCTCCTTCTGTCCCCTGGCCGGGAGGACCCTTTACTCGCTCACAGAGAGAGTACTCTCTGTGAGTACTCTCTGCCCCCAGAGGTGATTGGAGGTGATTTTGTCCTGATCCCTGCCAGAGCCCTATCTCCATTCTAAATCCAGCCCTAAGATTTCTGCCTCAGCCTGGCTCCTCCCCAGTGCCTACCCCCCACCCTGCGCTGCCCCAGCCCCTCTCCTGTCTAGCTGCCTCATCTTCCCCCAGGACTCTTCCCCCAGCCACTGCCCCTCTCCTGTCTCTGCCTCCATCCTGCCTGCCCTTGTCCCTGTTCAGCCCTGCTTTCATTGGGAGCCTTGTCCCAGCCTCAGCTTCTCCGATGGGCTTGCTTAGGTGCGGGCCTCATTGGCATTCTGTCCACAGCTGCACCCGTCGCTGGCTGCAGGCGCTGTCGGGGTGAGGGAGAGAACGAGAAAGACAGAGGTCAGGGCTGCAGGTTGCGAGGAGGTCTAGGTCTGCTCCCTGCACCTCCTCTCTGGGCAGGGGGCGCTCCAAGCAGGACTGGACATAGCTGCTTTTTATCCAACACCTACTGGGGGCTAGAAACCTCAGGCAGCAGCATCTCTAACCTCCCCAGGTGGCCCGCTGGGGCGGGTGTTATTCTCCATTTCACTTGGAGAGGTGCACCGATGTGTCTGTGGCAGACATTGATGGGGTTCATTCACCCTGGACCTCCTGCCAGAGCCCCTGTGGACTGTCTTTTGCTGTGGGGTTGGGGAACGTGAGAGTCATTGGCCCCCTACTTCAGGCGCTCCTGGTCCCTGAAGCTCCATGAGATCTCCAAGGATGGTGGGTTCCCATAGGCACAAAAGGGGATGAATGAAGAGGGGGAGGGAAAGGGGAAGGAAATTCATGAGCAAGTGCTTGGAGTCTGGGACAATTCAGGGGGAGGATAGGTCTGGGGGATGCAGCTTGGGACAAGGCCAGGCAATGGGTCAGAGGCATTTTATATAGGACTTGGGGACTTGGAGACACTGCAGGGAGGCCGGGCCTTATAGAGAACTGGAGAGCCACTGGTTGTTGAGCAAGGGACAACTGGTTGGATGCCGTCTGTACCGATTCCTTCCTTCCTTGGTTCATTTATAAAACATGTACTTAGTGCCTTCTGTGGCTGTGCCTTTGCTGGGACTGGTGATACAGAAATACCAGTCACACTCTAGGTTCTCTAGAGGCTCCAGGGTTCACCAGGAGAATGCATATTCATGGATTCATGCTCATGCATATTCGTAATGCGTTGGCTTGAAGGCCCACTGGTGCGAGGAGAGCTTTGGTATACTGGGGCAGTAGAGGGGGTGAGAGGTCTGGAAATGTTTCATAACGTTTCATAGAGTCAGGGTCTGAACGGATCTTGGGAGGGTCCGGTAGAGGATGCCAGGCCCCCTGGATAAAAAAAGAAAATTCTAGGCAAGAGGGCACAGCATGAGCCCCCGCCTGGAGGGAGGCTTGATCTTGGATTTAGGTGATTGCTAGTGTGTTGGGTTTCCAGTAAGACTGCAGGGAGGAGCATGGCCTGAATGGAGAGGGCAGTGAGGAGCAAGGAGCAGGGGGTGGAGAGGCATGACAGAGGCAGGTCACCCTGTCTGCAGGGTAGGAGATAAAATGGAGAGAACTCCAGGGGGACAGAGAGACCTGGCGGGTGATGGTGAAGGTCAGAGCAGAGGGGATGGGTGAAAGAAGACTTCGAGGTATCCACCCATCCATCCGTCTAGAAAATGTTTGCTGAGCACCTGCTGTGTGCCTGGGACTGTGCTGGGGACCGGACATAGAACCAGCAGGCTTGCTCACTGACTGGGTAGGTGGCTGGGGGCTCAGCTGGTGAGTGTGGAATGAAGCAAGCATAGAATTAGGGGGTGGGTGAGGGACACTTTGAGCCCAAGGAGCATCCATCCAGGCGCTGTGACTGGGGATGGGGGAGGAAGTAAGGAGCAGGGCTAGGAGAAAATAAAAGATATTTCCAATGAGGGAGTAGAAAGGACTAATGGCGTGCATGGTGCTTTGCTGGTCTTCTCATTTAATTTTCATTTAATATCGTTCCCACTTTTCCGGATGAGGAAATGGAACCCAGAGACTTTATCACTTGTCCCCTAAGTGTAGAGGTGGGCGAACATTTTCTGGAAAGTGCTAAGTAGGAAATATTTCCAGCTTTGGGGGCCATACCTGTCAACCAGACTCAAGCCTGCCCTTGTGGTAGAAAAGGCGGCTGAATTCAGTAGCAAAAATGAATGAGTAAGACTGTGTTCTAATAAAGCTATATGAGCGTTGGGATTTGAATTTCATATAACTTTCACATGTCAGGAAATATTCTTCTTCCTTTGATTTTTAAAATATTCAAATGATGAATATTTATTTTGAACATTAATTTGGAATATTTTTGAATATTTATTATGGATATTATAAATATATATTGATATATACATATATATTTACTTAATATTCATTTTAGAGACTATTTTAATAAGCAATTTGTTTAATATTCAAAAGTGTAAAAACCATGCTCCGTTCCATTTGTCCCAAAACAGTTGTTGGCTTGGGGGCTTAGTTAGGCCACCATGGTTGGGAGGTGGTAGAGCCTGGTTTTCAATCTGGATCTGCAAGTCTGGGGACCTCCAGCTCGACGTGCTGCACCCCCACCTCCGCCTCCCTCTCTCAGACTCTGCTCAGTCTGTCCCCTGGTCCAGTCCTCCAGGATGCACTCTGCTCCCGGGCGGCTAGTCTTGGGGGAGGAGACAGGGTAGGTAGGCCATGAACTCTGGATCGGCCATTCTGGAAGGGGGTCCCTGCCCAGCCCCTCACCAGGTGGGAAGACCTTAAACTTCTCCGGGCCTCAGTTTCTGCATCTGTAAAGTAAAATATTCCATTGTTAGGGTCACAGTGAGGCTACCTTGAGAGCAGGCCTGGAAAGGCGCCTCCTCCCTTGGCGGCCTCAGTTTCCCTTCTCCACCCGGGGTCTCCGAGGCTGGTCTCCACTGCTCCGCGCCTCTGCCTCTGTGCCTCCCGCATCCTCAGCCCCCCTCCTTCACGCGGGTGTCTCCCAGCTGCCACCAGCGCCAACGGTTTCTCGTTTTCTTGGTTCTTTTAAAAATGATGCTCCCTCCGGGGCGGCGGGGGTGGTCGGGAGCGTGGGCGCCGCCCGGAGGAGCTTCCCTGATGTGGGGGGGGGGGGGCGCGGCAGCGGGGGGCTCCAGGCCTTTGGCAGGGAAGATCTGTGGCTGATTATTATGGAAATCAGGCCCCAGCGGCAGGCCCGGTGGCGCGGGAGCCGGGAGCCTTGGTGGCGCGGGAGCCGGGAGCCCGGGGTGAGCGCCTGCTGCTGCTGGCTGGGCGCTGGGGCCCTAAGTGGAGGAGGTAGGCTGGGGTGTCCAGTCCCTTCCGCACTGCTGCCCCAAACGTAAGCGCGCCCTATCCTCGCCCACTCCGCGGGGCGGGCGGGGAGGGGGAGAGGTTCTAGGGAGCCTGGGCTTATGGGCGGAGCTGCAGCTGGAGGGTCTGCGCTTTGAGGTGCTGGGGACTGGGGGCCGCGGTGCGGGTTATTTTCAGTCGGAAGGGAGGAAAAGGTTGGGGGCCCACGCCCTGCCTGTGGGAATAGGACGGGGCATAAGGAGTAGGACGGGGCATAACCGCACGTTACTTTATTCAGTGTGCATCTGGCCCCCAGCACTCTGCTCAGCGCACTTGTGGCTGAGCACAGTGGCTCTTGATCTATTTAAAATTTTCCATTGATGTGGCCCTTGTCACTCCCGTTTTATAGATGAGAAGATAGAGACCCGCGAAGGCAAAGCCCACAGGGCAAACACCTGAGAAATCTGAACCTGAGGCTACTAATGCCCCGGGCCAGTTCTTCGGCCCTTAGTCCTCCTGTCTCCAGCGCGGGGTGGGGGTGGGGGGATGGGCCACTTGAACTTCCAGGGACCCCTTCCCATCCTGAACTCCCCAGGCCTCTCCGGAGGGGGCCTCTGCAGATGGGGAGACAGACACTGCCTATGTGTGGGGTAGAGCTGAGGCTGGGGGGCGGATGGGTAGTGCTGAGACCCCCAGTTCCTGCCTACGCCCTGTGCCCTGAGCAGAGGGTTTGAGGTGACCCGGGAGGACATCTTCCTCCCATCACTCAAAATCCAATTCCTTTATATGTTTCACATTCTGGAGAAGGGAGACCATCTCGGCTTAAAAGTGACGGAGAAATAAAACTAGGAAAGTCAGATGGATTTGGCCACTCTGTAAGCCAGAAAAATGACCCCTGTAGAAAGGCAGGCAGCAGCCTTGGAAAAATCGTTGTAGCAAAGAAGAACAGCTATGGCGTCTGCTGTCTGGCTCTGTAACGAGGCGGAGAAACCCACAGGTTCACAGGCAAAGGGCAGGAGCAGACAATTCACACCCAAAAGAAACTCAGGTGCTTAACCATCGCATGGAAAGAAACCCATTCCCACTCAGAGACATGCGAGGCATGCAAACTTTCATAAACGCAATTCCATTCAAATTCACCAATATTTTGAAACATGAAGTTAGTGAATCCCCCACCGAATCAAACTCTTTAACTGAACTCTAGTGTCGCGCCTTTTAGAGCTCTGTGAAAATTAGATGCGCTCAATCCTTACAATGGCCCCAATTCACAGAGGAGGAAACTGAGGCTGAGAGCAGTCCATTAGGTAATTTGCCCTGGTTACACAGCTGCAGAGTAGCTGAGCAGAATCTCCTGTCCCACTGCCAAGCAGGGACATTTAACCCTCAGGCCGGGGGTTCTCAGAGTGCAGTCCCAGGTCAGAGGCATTGGTATTACCTGGGGACTTAGTACAAATGCTGGGCTTCAGGCCTCATGTCAGAGCTACTGACTCAGACTCTGGGGGTGGGGCCCAACTCTTCGCATTTTAACCAGCCCTCCAGGTGATTGTGATGCTGCGATTCAAGAATTAGTGTTCTGGGGCGCCTGGGTGGCTCAGTGGGTTAAGCCTCTGCCTTCGGCTCAGGTCCGGATCTCGATCTCAGGGTCCTGGGATTGAGCCCGCATCAGGCTCTCTGCTCAGCAGGGAGCCTGCTTCCCTTCCTCTCTCTGCCTGCCTCTCTGCCTACTTGTGATCTCTGTTTGTCAAATAAATAATAAAAATCTTAAAAAAAAAAATTAGTGTTCTGAGCTCCGGGCTCCAGGTGAGCAGCCAGAAGGGGGCACTAGCTCCTGTTACAGAAGACAAGTTAGACTGGCCCCACCCTTTTGAAATACCCATGGACAGCAGGCGTTTTGAGCCTGTAAATGGCCAGTAATTGGACAAGGTTTTATTCCTGATGCTTTTTAGACAACGTAACCATGTGCAAAGCTGGAAACAATGTAAGTCTCCAACAGTAGGGGATTAGGGGGGAAAAACTTGGACTCCAATACTAGATGGTCTATGGTCATTGAGAAGCGAGTTTGTGAAGCCTGGGAGGCGTGGAACAGTGAGGGTAAACGGCGTGTTCTGGTTTGCCCAGGACATTCTCAGTTTTAGCTGGCAGTCCGGTATTCTAGCAAACCCATTGGCCCCGGGGACTGACTGTTGGCCATCCTAGTTGTAGTTGGGACTTGTTCTGCAGTCAAAGAATTTCTGTCCTCTCTTCTCAAAGGGCAGGTAGGAGGATGGTCCTTCTCGTCCTGCTTGAAGTTAGGTGGTTATATGACTTGCTTTGGCCCGTGAAATGTGAGCCAAAATGATGTGTCATAACCAGATGATGCTCCTGGAAGCCTGGGTGGGGGTGGGACTACTTCAGCCTGGTTCCTGTGTGACTGAGAAGCAGAGGTCCCCGGCCACCCTGGCCTCCCCCCACTGGGCAGACCGTGTGAGCAAGGCATAAACTCTTGAGTGCGAACCCACTGACATTTTGGGGTTATCTGTTACATGGCATAACCTAGCCTGGCATGACTGCTACATGTGGGGGAGTGTGAAGCCCGCGGTGTTAGGAAGACACATGTTACAGACTTGTAATTGCCGCAGCATTGCACAGATGTAACACACAAACCTTGTAGGTGTGCTGGCAATAATCGGGAGTGTTTAGACTGATCAGGGGGAGGAATTTTTGAGCTAAGTTATTTTCTCCCTGATCATCGCATTATCCAACTTTTCCAAAATGAATTTGTTTTAGTATTTTTTAAATAGGGGACATTTTATTAAAAAATACTTTCTTGGGGTCAAAGCAGGGTCCTCTCTGAGCTCTTATTCATTAAATGAAAATCTGGAGGAGGAAGAGAAGGGAATTAAGCTTTCGCTTCAGAGGATCAAAGGGACTGTTAAGGTCAAGGAGTTAATCCTCTAAACTCCCTGCTGGATCACTGGTCCTCCTAGCCTCAACAGCCCTGTGGGAACAAGTAGAGCAGATGATACTTTTGGGCCATGTGACTCTGGGCAAGTCACAACCTTGCTGAGCCTCCACATTCTCATCCGTTGGATGGGAATCACCTCGCGGGTTCCCGAGGGAAGCAAGTGAGAGGAGGCATACTCAGTACGTGTTGGCACCTTCTGCCTCTGTCTTCCTCATGCAGCCTCCACAGTGGGGCACCCCTTGGCCATGTCCCTTAAGCTCCGTGAGCCTCAGTTTACTCAAGAGGAAGGAGAAAGATGGTTTTACAGGCCCAGGCATCCCTTGACGAGGCTGGAAGTCCCTGGGCAGATGCTGAAGATGGGGAGGAGGAGAGGGCTTGGGGACCTTGGAGTCCAGCAGCAGAACTGAGCTGATCCTCCCCCCCACCCCCGCCAGCCTTGAGATTTGCAGCCCCAAACCCAAGACCGGCACGCCAGAAGCCAAAACTGTGAGCAGTTAAGATCAGGACAAAAGCAGGTGCTGGGTCTCCTTTGGAGGCTTGGGGCTAGCACACCTGTTTTCTGACATCTCTGGAGTCTTAAAGGGGCGGGGTGGTCAGGGAGGACTTCATGTAGGAGGAGGGCTTTAGCTGGTCTTGCCAGGAGGGCATGGGCAGCTCCTGGCATCTGTAAGGGTACCCTTGCTCTTGGCCTTGTAAGGAAGCCCCATCAAGAATCTAAGAGTGGCAGCTAACTTCTGTGGAGGGGACATGTTGGACTGGGTTTGCTGTCCTTGTGATCAGCCCGCACACTAGCAGTGGGGCAGGACTTGGGGAAACTCATCAGGACTGTCCCCTCCTCAACCTGTCTAGCAGGTGTCCCTCCCTACCCCTACGGGCCCTTCTTCCCTGTTCCTCCCTGCAGCTCCCAGTGCTTTGCCCCTCAGGGAGGTCATTTGTCCCTCTTCTCTCTTCCTGGCCTCTGGCCTTGGCCTCTGATGCATCCATGTTTCTCCCAGAGCCCAGGGCTGGCCTGGAACCAGGTACCGGAAGAGCATGTTCTCTCCCAAGGAGGCTCAGTGGAATCTGGCTTTTCTCCTGGAGGGAAGTTGGATTTTAGGAAGAAGAAGAGGCTGTGCACACAGCTGCCTAGAAGAAGCTGAATGGGGCGGTACTGACAGTGACAGATGGGGTGAGGGGAAGGGCTGTTGCTGGGGATTGGTCTTCTCTGGTGACTGTGCGTCCCAGAGAGGGTCAGCCTCTTGTCCAAGATCATGCAGAAATTTGGGGCAAGGCCGGGACTTTGACCTAGATGTGTCTTACTTCTTCAGCCATCCTGGGGAGGCCTGACAGGTGTGGGGGGATGCTGGCTGGGTGGAATGGTGGGGTGTCTGCTGCCGCTTGGAGGCCAGGCCCTCCGGGCATTGGGGTGAGGGGTGGGTCTTCCATGGAGGGGAAGCAGGGACTTGAAGCTGGCAGCCAGGGTGGGAAGAAGCCTCTCTGTGATTCTTTGATGCTCACATTTTGTGGACCCCTGGGGAACGCCTGAGTCATCGCTGAGCCAGCAAACATATTTAGCTTCTTTCGTTGTCCCTAATAAATCAATTTCTCCAGGTCTCTCACGTCTGCCGCTCTACTCTTGGCTACCTGCCCCCCATCTCCTGCCTGCTGGCATCTGGGACCAGGGCCCCAGGGCCAGTTCCGGGCTACCAGGCCAGAAGGTCTCCCACTCCCCAGGCATGGGGCAGACACCTCTTTGCTTCCCAGAGACCCCTTGCTCTTTCCCACTCCATCCCAGGGCGTCCTGTGCCAAGCGTCCTGTCCTCCCTTGCTCGGGAATGGCCTCTGTTCAGCAGCCACGGCCCCGGATCCCCAGCCAGAGCTTCATGACGAGGGGCGCTACGGTCTCAGAGACTCGAGGGAGTCTCGTGTCTGCTCCTCTGTCCCTGCTAGGGCTCAGCCTCCCTCAGACTTTTATCTTCTTGGCCCACTGGGGCTTGTGTTTGGGGCCCAAGGGAATCCCAGAAGTATCTGGCCTTGTCACACCTCCTTGTCCTAGCTCCTCCTGGCCTCCACTTAACCTATCTTTCATGGGCGCCTCTTCCAAGAAGGCTTCCCAGATCTTCAACTCTCTTGCCCCCATGAATCTTTCCTGTCCCAATGGCCCCAGACTGTTTTGTACCATGAAAGCACATGCATGATAAGTGTTGTATGGAAATGTTGAATCACTATATTGTACACCTGAAACTAATATAACGCTGTATATCAATTAATGGGAATTAAAATAAAAACTTGAAGAAAAAAAAAAGCACGTGCATGGTTTGCTTTGTAATAATGATAGCACTTAACATAACTCCGAGTAGGTATCCAACACTCTTCTAAGTGTTTTGAACATATTGAATTATTCCCATTTTATAGATGGGAAACTGAGGCTCAGATCGCTTAGGAACTTGCTTAAGGCACTGGGTAGAGTTAAGCCTTGAACCTAGGGCCTCTGGGTGGCTCTCACTACCGCCCCCCTGTGGCTCTTCACAGTGAGTGGCTTTTCGGGGCATCTTCTCATCCACTCCCCGCCCCCTGCACCCCTCCCCTGGGCCCTGCAGCAGGGGAGAGTGCAGGCCCGTGCTCATCGGTGCCTCTGAGGGCTGCTAGAGCCTGCAGATCCACCTGCTTCCCCTTCCGGGATGCCCAGGCCCAAGTTCTACCCAGGGCAGCTTCGCCTCCAGCAAAGAGCAGCTCTGATCTTCCACGGCCCCGCAGGCTACGAAGCAAAACGTCTCATTCCTGTGTGTCGGGAGCCCCCTGCTGCCCATAGCGAGAAGTGGCGGGCCAGCAGGGAGGTAAGCAGAGACCACCTGGGGGAGGCTCGAGGGGCCTGGGTCAGCAAGTCCCAGCCCACTGGTCCTTCCCGATTGTGATGTGGTCCTCCCCTGTCTATCCATCTCTCTGGCCAACCCCCCACCCCTACAGCAGCTCCAGCTTTCTCCCAGTTCCGTGTGTCTCTACACACCTGCACCCGCCAAGGCTGAGGCCCAGAGGGCCTTTGGAGCCGGTTTCATTCTAAGCAAGAATTATTGTGCACCTTCTGTGTGCCTGGCACCGAGCAGGGACGGTCTGACCTGGGAGGAGTTCACTGTCGGGGTGTGTGTGTGTGTGTGGGTGCAGCAGACACGAGGTGAGCTTACTGCAAGGTCAGGTATGTGTCTTTCCCCCGACCCAGCTGGCAACGAACACTCGTGCACAGCTCCTCTGAGAAGCCTCTCTGCCTAGCCCAGCCCTCCACTGGCCCCTGTGTCCCCAGTCATAGCAGCATGGGTTGGTCTAAGCTGTCCCCGCCCCTTCGCACTGGGTCCCCCCCAGCAGCACCCAGCTTCTTTTGAGGGCCATGGCTTTATCTCCATCATCTTTGGATGCCCGGTTGCAGGCATGGACCCTGGTACATGGTAGGTGCTGGGGGCAGAGCAAAGAACATAGGGAGAAATGCAACTTCCGTCTTCAAGGAGCAACTTGATGGTGGAATCTCGGGCAGGGGGCGGGTGGGAAGGGCGTGGGAGCCACGTCAGTGCCCAACACATCCAGAGGGGCTGCCTAGAACCCCGGAATTCAGGATCACCCGATTGTAAACCCCATGTAGGCTTATCCCCTCCGTGCCTGGAACACTGTCGCTACTTAAACGTTGTGGAAAGTACCAATAAGTGAAGGTTACTGAATTCCAGCTCAGGAGCCCCCTCCCTCTGCAGTGACTGCTGGTGTCACCCTGTGCTGAGGCAGGCTGGACATCTGCTTCCCGATGCAATCGCTCACTCTCTTTTCGGCCAGCACTGTCTGTTGGGAAGTTCTTTTGCCTTTTCCTGGCCTAGGCAGGGCCACTGCACCCCTGCCCTGCTCTGAGGGGACCTCCGTCACAAATCCAGCCTCTGGGGACATCTGTCTGGGTGGCCGCCATGCTGCCCTGAGGACGAGGGTCTAGGGCCCTCTGAGAGCCGACTCTTCCCTATCTGGCCCTTCTGCCTTCAGCTGGGAAAGGAACGAGGGTGAAGGGCCTGAAGGGGGGGCATCAGGGACGGCAGGTGTGGTCAAAGAGAGGACGAACCCCACTCCCGAGATGGATCATGAGCTTTATTCTGTCTTCGGAATGAGTCCCAGGACAGCCACACATGCCTGGGAAATCACGGCTTCCACCCTCTCAATGATGACAGAGGCAGGTGAAGACCAGAGAGGGAGGGGGCTGGTGGCAGAGGCCACACAGCCAGCATATGCCAGTGGCGGGAGAGGACCTTGGAGCCCAGGCTCCTCACAGCCCAGTCCTCCTTCCCTGACCTCTTACTGCCCCTTCAGGGGTCAAAGGAGGTGGCAGAATTGCCAACCAGTTCCCAGGCTGCCATGGGGTCTGTGGAAGTCCTCAAATGTCCGCCAAGGCCCCTTGCAGATGCCTAACTCTGACCCTCTTCAGCACCGTGTCATTCCCAGGCACTCGCACACCTCCAGAGATGGGGATCTCACTACTCACAAGACAGCTCCTCTCTCCTGACTCCATGAAAGGTGTGCGCGTGTCAGTGGGGGCGGAGAGGAGAGACTGCCGGGGAATGTGCCTTGCTCTGGCTCACCCACTCAGGCTGGCGGTGGGGCAGAGGCAACGGCATCTCCTCTTTCCTGCCAGGGAACTTCCCTCCAGAGACTCCCCCGGGGCCTGGGGGATGAGAAGAGCTTCTGAGAAGGAGCCTGTTCATGGAATCCTCCTCCAGAATGGGCCTCCCTGGAGGCGGAGCTGCCTGCCTATGTGCGGGGAAGTCAGCTCCACTCTTGGCGGCTCTACCGTGGGTCTCAGATGCCAGGACCCCGATGGGGCAGCCTCTCACAGGACCCCTGCTCAGGGCTGGGACTCTGCCCCAAGTTTCTATGTCCCTCAGTGGCGTGGGCGCTGCCTCCAGGCAGCCCTCCACAGTTCACAAGGCTCTCTCTTCTTAGCTTCTTGGCTGTACCGCCAGCCCTGTTTGAAGACATCTGTCTGGGATGCTCTCTGCCATTTTCTTGAGGAGTCCCACTTGTCCCTCTTCCAAAATGGACATCTTTGCGATTGGAGCCCGCTCTGCTCTTGGCTTTCCGGCAGCCTTCAGTTCAGAGTCCCTCCAGCTCAGGCAACAAGAGCAGCCATCTCCAGCCAGATCCTTGGGCGGATCCACTATAATCTTGTCCTTCTACCTGAAGGAAGTAGTCCCTGAGGAGGGAGGTGGCAGCTGGGGCACTGCTGGGACCTGCCCTGCGGCTGTTACCATCGTTGGGGTGGGGGTGGGGGTACAGACACAGAAGGGGCCGAGAAGTTTCTATCCAAACCCCCCAGTGTCTCGAGAACCAGAGGACTGTGACTTGGCAGAGGGCACATGGCAAGTTGGAGCCGGAGCTGGTACGGAGACTGTGGGCGCTGGGTCCAGTGCTCCTGGTCCAGTGCTCCTGGCAACTCCCGGCGGTCCTGTTTATGTGTCTGAGCTGTGTGTGTGTCCCTCAGGCAGGGACGGCCCAGCCCCAGCTGAAGACAGGGGAGGGGCTAGCTGAGAACCCCTTTGAGCAGAAGAAGGAGGCAGTGCCATGGCCAAGGGCAGGAAGCCCTTAGGATCCCCACGGATACTCCTCCCCCGAGGGCCGACAGCATTTCAGAGTACAGGAGATGTTTCACAGAAGAGGAAATTGAGGCACAAAGGGAGGACAGGGTGCTGGGTTCTGGGGCAGGTGCCTCTTTAGCTGCTGTCCTCGCTCCTTGTTGCAGTGATGTGGGGCAGGGGGTGGGGACCTTTCGGGGTTTCCCACCCATCCTCCTGAGCCTTGCCCCCCACCCCGCTCCTGGTAGCTCAAAGTCATGGGGGCGGGGGTGAAGTCTGTGGGCCAGGAAAGGGTACCCTGTGGAGGGACGTATGTCTCCAGGAACAGGTCACGGGGTTCCCGCGACGCCCGCCCGCCTGCACCACCTCCTAGGACGCTCAGTGCTTGCTGGCAATCTTCTTCTTCCGAGCAGAGACCAGGTCATAGAAGGGGACTCGGGTGATGCTAGCTCTGAAATGAGAAAGGTGAGAGGATGGCAGGGCTGGGCTGGCTGCCAGCGGGCTCTCAGCTCCCCGGGCTTGTAGCAGGGGGTGGGTCTCCCAGGGACAGGATGGCCTGCCCTGCTGCAGGAGAAATGCCCGATGACCCCACCAAGGACCAGGCCCTAGTGAGTCAACCCTGCCCGGAGTCCCACGGGCAAGGTGGGAGAGGGTCAGGCTGAGAGTGGACAGCCTTTGGAATTCTGCCCCCCAAGTTCTTTGGACCCCTCTTCAGACTCCCAGAGGAAGTGGAAGGAGCCCAATGGGGCCAGCAGACCTGTTGCCCACCCTCCTCACTGGCTGTGTGGCAGAGCAGGTCCCTCCCCTGAGGGGGCGGGGGAAGGTGCTCAGGGCCTCCTCTGTGAAATGGAGGTCCAAGTGGGTCCTGCTGGGCTGCTTCACAGGACTACAGCACGGCTCGAAGGCATAGACCCCACAAGTCCCTGGGACACAGCCCCCGGCCCAGTGACCACTCTGGTGTCTTCCTCTGGCTGATGGGACCCACTGTCTCCCATGTCTCCCCATTGGCTCCTGCCCCTCACCTGTCTCCCTTCCACCCGTCCCTCCACTGCCCATCTTGGAACCTCGAAATCAGCCCGACACCATGCCTTCTTCACCTGGCCACACCCCTTCTCTGTTTCCGGTGCCCCCAGGAGAAACCCACACTAGTTGCCATGGCAACCAAGGTCTTGCTATTCCATGCAGCCTGGTCTCCCACTGCTCCGTCCCCGCAAAGCCACATGCCCCACCCCCCATACTGCCCGGCACCAGCACCCCCAGGACTCTGGGCTGCTGTCCAGGAAAGCCACCCATTGACCTGCTCTCTGTCTTCACCAGCACTGGTTCTTCCCCCGACAGAGTCCTTCCCTCCGTCTCTACCAGGTCTTTCCAGGCTCTCTCTGGGTCCTGGTGCTAATGAGAGCACCATTCAAGAGCACTGACCACGTGCCAGGCACCCGGCAAAGAGCTTTTCATGCAACATCTTGCACGATCGTCCCCCTATTCCATGACGCTGGGACCTCACTCCCCTGTGTCCCTGGGGCCTGGCTACGGAATCTGGGCGGAAGATCTTGTATGCCAGAGACAGGAGGGAGATTCTGGATTAGGTCCTTTTACAGACAAGGAGACAAAGCCCAGAGAGAAGAAGGGGCCTCCGGAAGGGACAGGAGGCCCAGAGAGTCCTTACCGGATGGCCTCGATCCATTGGTCACGCTCCTCTGCGCTGGAGGCCGAGATTCGATACGACTCGTGCTTGCCCTCCACCACCTTGCCCTCGCCGTCTGTCTTACACGCCTTGATCTTCTGGCCCCGGCAGCTGGGGTTGTAGAGCTCCAGGCAGAACTGCGGGGAGGTGGCTGGGTGAGGGCCAGGCCGGGGTGGGAGGAGACGGCGGTTGGGCCAGGGTTTCTGGGGCGTTCAGCGAGGACCAGCCACTTGGGGCTTGGACAGACAGCGGGATACACCCCACCTGGGGCTGGCTTCCCGTGCCAGGCCAGGGGGCCAGAGCTGCTCCTTCTCACGCTGAGAACTTACTATGTGCCAGGTTCGACCTAAGTCCATCATTTCCCCTAAAACCCCCAGCTCAGTGCCCAGGAAACTGAGGCTCAGGAAGGAGCAGAGACTTACTCAAGGTCATCAGCTAGTGTCAGAAGCAGGCTCCGAGAGACAATGAAACCATGCCTTTTTGATGCCATTGACCTGCCCCCAGGATCCACGGCCTCGGGAGGGAACCTGAGGCAACCCCAAACCCCACTCCAGGGCCTCCTGGAGGGCCCAGGCCAGCCGCCCTCTCCTTCCACCCGGGGTTCAGAAATTCCCCCAACAGCTGGGGCTCACAGGACCCTGCTGCGCCACCTACTGGCTTCTTGGGGTCATCCACCTTCTGCACGGAGAGGTTCTCGAGAGGTATGATTCCCCGGGGCTCCTTGTCCTGCAGGAGGGGCGGGGGAAGGCCAGGATCAGCAAATGCAGCCTTGACACCCAGGGCAGGGAGTGAACTTGTGGGGCTCCCCAAACTCATAGAGGAGTGCACTCATCTTTCCAGATTCTGTCCAGCCCTTGGTGGGGCGGGGGAGCAATGCATGGAGAGCCTGGGCTGGGAGTTAGGAGGCTGGACTGTAAGCTTGGTCTGGCCTTGGCTCAGTTTCCCCCCCTGTGAAATGGGTGCAGAGAGGGGTGAATGATCTCAAAGGGGCCCCATGCTCTGTGAGGGGACCGCTTAGTGGAAGTTTGGGAGGAGGGGGAGGGGCAGGGGCAGGCTCAGGAGACCCCCCGCTCACCGTGGTGAACTCGAAGTAGTAGAGACAGTTGTCCGTCAGGATGAACCATCGCCGTTTCCACGTCTTCACGCGGCCTCCTGCAAGAAGCCAATGGCGCAGTCAGCCGGACTTCCTCTCCCTGTTCTCTTCCATGGGCACATCCTTCCATGGGAGCAGGGGTCTAGAGAGCTTTCCTCTGTCCCCTCCCCTCAAACCTCCCAAAGCCCAGCTCACCACACTTTCCCCCAGACCCATCGCTTTATCTCTCAAATACCCTAGTGGCACTCATCACTCCAGGCTAGCCCTGGCCACTTGACTTGGCATTCAAGGCTCCTCCATGATCAGGCCCCAGGACCAGCGGTCACCCTTCCCCCTCAGTTCATCCCTTGGCCTACACTCTGACTGGCACTGGGCTAAGCATTTCATCTTTCGCTTGCCAGACAATGTCCTAGATGTTTTTAGAAAATATTTGCTTATTAATCCCTAGAACCACCTATCGGGAGGACCTGTAATTAACCCCATTTTAAAGATGAAGAGGCCAAGGCACAGGGAGGCTCAGTCGTGGGCTCAAAGTCCTGCAGCAGAGCTCAGATTCAAGCCCGGTGTCCTAGCTCCAGAGCCCAAGTGCTTGGCCATTTTGCCACACATTGAACCCTCTTGGTGACTGTGAACCCCATTTCACAGCGGTGGAAACCGAGGCTGAGGAACCTGACCAAAGGCACATGCGTGGAGGAGCTGGGATCTGTGACTCAGAGTCTCCCTAGGGCTGAGAGGGGTCCGTTGGGCAAGGAAAGATTCCCTGTGGTCTGCAGAAGGGCTTAAATCTGGGTATGGGGACATGGAGGGCTTGGGCAGGCACCCCCCAGCCCAGATCTCTGCTCCAACACGAGGGGTCTGTCCTTACCTGCCTCCAAATGCCACTGTCCCTGGCTGGGCTGTCTCTGCTGGGGAGGCATCCGGGAGTGTGCCTGGGGCCAGGGGCTGGGCCCTGCCACGTTTAGCAGCCTGTCCCCCCAACCCTCACCTATGGCTCCTCTCTGCGGGCTGGAGGTCCTCCCACCCTCCTCGTCATGCTGAAGGGAAGCTCCCCTGAGCCACATCCTGTCCCACTTCCTCCCCCATCCTTCAGGGACACCCAACCCTCTGCGCACCCACTTGTTGGCTGTGTGGCCTCAGACAGGTCCCCTAACCTCTCTGGGCGTGGCTTCCTCAGAAGCCCTCCAGGAAGAGAGACAGGCATGTAGTTGAAGTGTCCAGGGGTCTGTTGGCCTCTCACCTCCTCTTCCTGCTCGTCCTCCCCCGCCCCCACTGTCCCAGGACAGACAGATGGAGGGATGTGGCAGGTGGTTGGCTGGGGGGCTGGGTTCCCTGACTACACCCCTGAGGCTTCATGTCAGTGTGTGCATGTGTGGGGTGTGTGCCTGAGTGTGCCAGCCACGTGCCCGAGTGTGCCCTAGTGTGCCCGAGTGTGCGCCTCACCCAGTTTGAGCAGCCAGCCCTCGCGGTCGGGGTTGAAGAAGGTATGAGTGAGGTCGTTGCCGTCGTCCTCAGGGATGGAGAAGGGTTCGCTCTTGATGCTGTCGAAGAGGTTCTGTCCCCCAGCGAAGGGAGGCAAAGAGCAGGCTGTGAGGTCCATCCCAGTCTGGAGCCTGGACCCTGCCGGGTCCCCGAGGCCTGGAAACCCTCCCTGCTTCCCCCAGGTGGCTGGGGCCCCCAAACCCCACCGCCTGCCAGGTCCCCCCGCCCCGGGCTCTGGGGCCAGAGCAGCACGCGTGGAGGCTGCTCCTCAGAGAGATCGGGTCCAGGTGCCTCGCCCATGCCTGTCTGCTTGCTGGGCTGGGTATCCCCCACTGGGAGGGGTGTTCCCCCAGGGCACACCTGGATGTCACAACCCCCAGGACTTCCCCAGGGTCTGGCCTCAAACCACTTGGCCACTCTTTACCAACCAGGCGGTTAATGGTCCCCCCACCTCCTCCAGCACCCCCACCCTGGCCCCCATTGCAGACAAGGACACCCAGCTGGGACCTGTGGACCCCCACACATGTTCATCTGTGCGTGCACACATATAAATGCTCAGACACACTCGCATATGACTGAGGGGACAGCAGCCAGGGACAGGGCCTCCTTAGGTAACATCCATGAGGGGAGGGGGCCCCTTTTTTGCTTAGCTGCTGTAGCGGAGACTTCCAGGTGTAACTTGGTTAGGGGGACACAGAGGAGCCACCAAAGGGTTGGAGTTTGACTGCCCCTGTCGGAAGGCCCGGCCACAGGACACACTTAAGGTGGGATGCCCAACTTGGCTCTCAAGGGCAGAGACCTGGTGGGAGTTCCCCGAAAACAGATTTCAGTTCTCCACGCAGGACCTTCTAGCAGCTAGAGCTGCTGGAATACGGATGGAGCAACCTGGTATGATAATGAGTTCCTTGTCACTGGAGGTATGCAAGCCAGGCTGAGACCTCCTCGTGGGGGAGTTGTGGATGTCTGCAGTGGATCTTCTCAGTGTGTTTTGAACTTGTGTTCTATGATCAACCTGCCCTTTTTCCAAGTGTTTGGAAAAACATTCTCGACTGTTTCTGCTTATTAAAACCAGACACAGTGCTGGATCTCCATCTCGAAGATAATTAAATCACTTCCTTCTGTTGCCTTTGTGTATGCTGCTGTTCTGATGGTTTTCTTGAGATTTTAAATGAAAAATTTCATAAGTACTGTCTGATTCCCCCAAAGTTTTAGAAATGGTGTTTTCTGGTTTTTAAAAGGTCTTTGCTGACCTGATAGTTCTGGGGTTATAATCCTGCCAGAAACAGCTTTTCCTAGGCTTGATGGAGGTGGCTTTGGACCGTCCCCAGAGTCCTTGGCTCAGCCTGGCTGTGCTGGTGGGTGTAGGGAGGAGCAGGGACCATCTGCCCTTTTTTGGAACCTCCGCACCCCTAGAGCAGCTGGGCAGCCCTGTTGCCCCTCCTGCCCAGGCCCAGCCCTGGGACTTCGAGCGGTGCTGGCTGATCGAACAAAGGCCAGTGGCAGAAAGGCCTTTTCAGCAAAGCTGTCAGCACAGACAAACATTTGAGAGGCGCAGGACCAAGCAGGGGGCCAGACAGGGGGGCCTCATCCTCCTTGTGTAATACCCACAAGGGGCCCCTGGCAGCTTCTGCGGGTGGCCTATCAGCTTGCACATTCTGCCCCCGCAGAGGAAACGGCTCGGGTTCATCTACTGTTCCAGCACCTTGTAAACACCAGCCCTCCCCCATAAGTAAACACCCCTGCGCGGCAGGGGCGGCCACCAGACCTGGCTGGATAGACCTGATTAGAAAGACAACTGCCACCTTCCAGAGGCTCTGCTGGTCTTGTCTCTTCTCTCTCTGCCCCTGGCTTTCCTCTGGGGCCTCCCCTGCCCAGACACTCTCTGTCCAGGTTGCTGAGGGGGGTTGATACCCTTCTCCCGCCCCAGGCTCCAAGAAGGAGGGACTGACTCCGATCTGGCCATGGTGACTGGTTTTTAGGGAGGACACATGACCCAAGCCAGCCAATAACCTTTAATTCTGGGACTTTAGTTTTAACTGCTAAGCCAGAATGAACACAGAAGCTGCCCGGGCCATCTCTGCCAAGTCTGCCGCAACTTGAAGAGAGGCTGTTTAGGAGGGAAGCTAACATAGAGGAGAAGGCTGCCGAGAGACGGAGAGACCAGATTGAGTCCTGACCTCACTGAGCACCTGGATCTAGCTGAGCCTGAAGCTGACAGATCTGAAGCCAAATCTATCCCCGATCTTTTCCATTACATGAACTGAGATTCCTTTAGCCAGGAAGCAACTGGTATCTGGGTAGCACAGCCAAGTCCTTCATCCCAAAACCCTGCCTTCTGGTCTCTGCAGAAGGAAGGGCCCTGGAGTCAGACAGACATGGGTTCGAATCTGATGTCCTCACAAACTATGAGACCCCTGGCCAGCTACCACTCTTGGAAGTTGTTTTCTTTGCTGTAAATTGGGAAGGGTGCCCACTGCTTAAGGGTGTCAGGAGAAGTTAATGAGAACATAGATGGACCAGAACTAGGCCTGGCATACGGTCAGTTCTAATGGAGATGGAGATGTTTGGACAAGGACCCAGGAGGTCCAGGGCTGCCCACAGCAGAAGATGCCCTGAATGGGGAGATTGTTCCCCTGCCTGAGCCTCAGTTTCTCCACCTATAACACCAGAGGCTGGAGAGCCCTCCTTCTTGGCCTCTCTCCTTCTCCCCCTCTCCCACCTAAGCTCCCTCTCTGGGCAGCTCTCTCAGGGGAGTGACCCCCTTCTTGGCATTTCTTGGGTACCTGCCGAGGGCCAGGACCTTGAAGTGTATTAACCCTGCTTCTCAGGAGAGCCACCTGAGGGCACCACTATCTGCCCACTTTGTGGATGAAGAAACTGAGGCTTACACTCAAGGTCACATAGCCATAAAGGGCAGAGCTGGCATTGGATCTCCTATCCTCTGAGTCCACACCCTGAGTCTCTTGGGCATTCTGCCTCAACCCTATCAGGATAGCCAGGGCAAGACGTGCTCCTGTCTCCTGTCCCCCGCCTCCTATAGTGCACCCCTCTGAAGCCTTGCCCAGCTTAAAAGCATTCTGTGTCTTCAGCAGGGCCCAAGCTCCCGGACCATGATGGGGTACTCCTTCCACAAAGTGGCAGACTTTGACTATTTAATCAGGGTGATTAAAGGTGAGTTCTTGCTTTTACACATAGGGAAGATGAGGCCCAGAGAGAAGGCCCCCCAAACCGCACAGCACCCGGGCTTTCCTCCCCCGGAATTTTGCAGTAAAAGCCCTTGAACAGCGAGGACCAGGCTTGTGTGGTTCCCTTGGTGTGGATTCCCTTGTGTGGTTTCCCTTTTTTAATCCAGGGAAGCCTCTGGATTCATTAGCGACTGGAACGACTCAGGCACTTGGGCTAAATACCTTACACTTCTACACAAATCCCAGGAGCTGGGAGCTCAGAGAGGTCAAGCTACTTACCAAATGTCATACAACCAGAGAGTGGGGGAGCAGGGACCTGGATGAGGCTGTGACTCCAATGCTCTCTTCCTCCCCCCTCCCCTCTGTGCTTGCTTCTCTTGGCTGCGGAGGAGGATAATAAACCCTTCCCAGACCTCCCAGGCAGAGTGTGAAGCTAAATTGAGGTACTAGACCCTTAAGCCCTAGGAGGAGAAAGTTACAAGCTCTGTACAAATGTAGCGCATTGTTATTAACAAAAGGCTTGAATTGGGAAAAATGCCCAAGGAGGTGCTCAAGAAGGCTCTAGGGGGGTGGTTGGGGGGCTGAGGCAATAATGCTGGCATGTCATTAACTCATTATCTGCCAGACCAGGTGCGCCCAGCCTCCTGCCACTGGTACCACAATGAGATGACTTACCGATTCCCAAATGCCTTTGAGATTTTGGGCATTTTACTAAGTGCTGGGGTTTTAAAGTTATTATTAATTCTTCTTCATCGTGACCTAAGCCACCATTTAGAACCTATGCTCTGTACCTGGCAGGGGCTCTGGCCTTTACATCTTTACAAATTGCTACTCCCAGCAGCTGGGTGACGCAAGCGTCATTATCCTGGTTGAAAGAATGGTGGCTTGGAGGGAGGCGGTGGTGAGTCATTCCCCAAGGTCACGGACCGGCAAACAGGGGAGACGGGATTTGACTTGAGCTCAAACCAGCTCTCAAGGCCTCATCCTGGTTGGGGTCCCGCCCCCCCACCCTTGCCCTCATGATAAACTTTCCCCTTTGAGGACCAAGGAGGGTGGTGGGCTAAGGGAATGGTAGTTCTCAAACAGGGAGGGGCACCCGAGTCCTTCCAGACCCAGGCTTCGCCCCAGACTAGGCGGGGTGCTAAGCTGGGAGGGGGGTTCGCACCTTTTCCTCCCCTCCTGCCAGGCTGTCACCGGGAGGCGACGGGAACTTTATTGAGCTCTGGGGCATCCTTGGTCCTGGAAATTAGCTGTCAGTTCATTTTTGCTGCACCAGGCTCTGAAGCTCACTTCTGTGTTTACGACGTGGTTGTTCCTAGCTCCACGTTGCCCATAGTTCCTTGGCAAACCCCTGAGGCTGTCATTCGAAGCCTCCTTCCGAGGGGCTCTGGCCCCACCTTGCCACCTGTCCCTGTCTATTCACACCCACAACCCCAGCCAGCCATCCAGGGACCTGGATGAGGCTGTGACTCCAATGCTCTCTTCCTCCCCCCTCCCCTCTGTGCTTGCTTCTCTTGGCTGCCGAGGAGGATAATAAACCCTTCCCAGACCTCCTTCTCCCGTTCCTAGCCAGGTGAGGCCTGGGTTCTGGCAGTTTTCCCTTTCTGGACTGTTCTTTATCTGTTTCCCTCTGTGAAAACTCCCATTCAACCTTCAAGGCCCAGTTCCAAAGTCACCTCCTCTGTGAAGTCTTCCAGGATGACCCCCTTCCTCTGCCCCCAGGAGAGGGACAGTAGTGTCCTCTGTGTCTCTGTAGCTATGTTCCTGTAGTTAGTACAGCATGAATAATAATTCACAGGGCTATAATTCATATATGCATCATCTTCCCACCAGACCCTGAACTTGGCCTAGGCTTGGTCTGTGGCTGATTCATCCCTGGGTGTCCCGTGTTGGGCACAGGGCCTGGTGCAGTGTGGCTGGGGTAGGGTCTGTTTGAGGAAGAGACAGGAGGCCCGCATTCTGCTTGGCTCGCAAGCTGCCTTATGGAAGACCTCAGTTTCCCCATCTCTGGAGGAGGGAAGGCTTTGAGCTGAGACTGAGAATTTTCAGCTCTGACATGCTACGAGTCTAAGAATCTGCCAAGCAATACAGCTGCGTAGCGTGAAGCACCCTTTCTAGAAGATGCGAATGAATGATGGGTGCCCAGGGTCCCCCAAAGGATGGGGTCTGGGAGGACCTCCTGGGTGGTCTATAGCAGACATCCTCCTTAAGATGGGGGCCCCTTGGACGTGCCCATCTCAGGACTGACCCCTTTCGTGGTGGACCATCTCAAGACAGACACCAAGGTGGAGGGGTCCATCTCAGGGGAGCCCCCTCCTGGGCTGTCCACCCAAGGGTGGGCCCTTCTTGGGTGCCTGGGGACCAGGTGGGGTGGGCCGCACCCCTCTTACCCGCAGCTGCTCCTCAGGCAAGTCACTGCCGTCATTGATGCCACGGTTCATGGACACGAAGCGCTCAAAGGGTGGCCTGTCCCGGACATTGGGGTTGTGGAGGCTGGTGTTAAGCATGATGATGGAGAAGGATAGGACATAGCAGGTATCTGCGAGATGGGACAGTGGTCACAGTCTTGGCCCCGGTCACTCTCCCCTCCTCTGCCCTGACCGCTCCGAGGGGCCAAGCATCACCCGTCTCAACGCCCCAAGGCCCACGCTGTCCTAGCTTGTCATTCGAGGCCCAGCCTCTTCCCCGCTCTTGCGGGCCTCCCTGTTCCAAACAAACTTCAGCGGCTGAGTCCCTCCCACACCTTCCCACCCCTGCACTTGGGCTCCCGCAGGGTGGGGGGGGGGTGGGGGCCCTGCCGGGCGCGCCCTCCCCCTCCCTTTGCTACCCATTTCAACCCTCCCCTTTCAGCTCCATCCCAGCCTCTCCCCGAGCCCTTCCAGCCCCCCTACCCACTCTGTTCTCTGCCTCCTCAGAACTTGGAGAACACTTATTGTTGGCTACACTGTTCAAGGCTTAGTCACGTGCTGCTTGGCCATCTTGCCGGCACGGCAGGGCTCCTGGGGCCCTACCTGCTGTTCCATTCTTCAGACTTTCAGGGGCTAAGCATTTGGGAGGGAGGTGCTTGCTCCTCTGGGGGCGTTTTGAAGCCCCGGGTCCTGAGCCAGAGCAGTCTAGCCATGTCCCCAGTGCCCTGGTGGACCTTAGGGATGTGCCTGACCTCCGCTTCTCCATCTGTGACATCGAGAGGTTTAAACCGAAGTGTCCTTGTGCTCTGGAACACTGAGGATTTCACCTCTGAAAACAGCCGCACCCAGCAGAACCACCTAGTGGCTGCCCGTCCCCATTACAGCCCTGTGAGGCACGTACCCTTACTAACCTCACTGCACAGAGCAGGAAACTGAGGCACAAGGGGGGGCCAGTTACATGCACCGTCACAAAATGAAGCGGTTAGACTGTTAGATTCAAGTGTGGGGCTTTAAAATTCCATCCTTTCTGCAAGTATGTAATGTGCACCCACCAGTGCTGCGGACGGGGGATTCGCTGGTGAATAAATCTGACATGCCCCACCCCACCCGCCTCATGGGATATTTAGCCTAGTGGAGGTGACAGAGGACAGACTGTATCTGTATTTGATGCAGAGAGGAGAACACTGCTGACCTCAGAGAGCGGACGCCAGGATCACCTGATGTTGCCAAGGTAAGGCTCAAGAAATGGAACTCATTGTTGTTGCGGGAACTTCAGGTACAGAGAAGAAGCCAGGACAAGCCTGCCGCGATGACTTCTTGTCCGCCCTGCTAGGGGCGGGATGGTTGGCTGCAGTACTGATCTTCGCTGAGATCTTTCTAGACCCCCTTGCCTCCGGCCTCCTGCCCAGCGTGTTTCTTGCCACCAGCCCTTGCTCTGATGAAAACTCCTGCCTGAAAAGTCCTTTCTCCACCTTGACCTCCTGGAGAACTCTTACTCATCCTTTAAAGCCCTTTTCAGACCTCACTGCCTCTGGGAAGCCGTCCTGGATAGTCTGACTCTGCCATCGCTGCCCTCAGCCAGGGGAACTGTGCATTATTTCCTGCGTCCTCTCCCAAGGACTGGGCCCAGAGGCAGCTCCGGCTGACATGCGCCCAGCACAGGGCCTGGCCCAGAGTTGGCACTCAGCGAAGAAGTCTGGGCTCCCAGGGCCCTGGTGCTCTGGGGGGGCGGGTGGGGGAGCTCAGGGGGTGGGGTGGCCATGCGCCTGCGGTCATGGAGGGGTCGCACAGCCCCAGGTCCCCTCCCACGCAGGCACCTGTGGACTGGAAGACGCCTGGGTTGCAGAGACAGTAGCGGGTGGCAAACGTCTCCATCATCCTGTCGATCTTCTGGGCCTCGCCTGGCAGCCGGAAGCTCCACAGGAATTGTCTGGGGGAAGAATGGGGCTGTGGGTGGGGGGTGGCTGGGGACCTGGGAGAAGCTGCTCTGCCTGTCTTGCCTAAGTCTTTATCCTGTAAATGGGAATTTCTGCCCCTGTCCTTTAGGCTCAGAGGGAGGGGGCTTTTCTGCCAAAGTACAGGAGCAGAGTGTGTGCTCCCCTCTGCCCTTCTGGTTCCAGAACCCTTGTGGCCTCCTCCGCCTCAGCCCGAGGTGGGGGGCTCTGTCTGCCCTGGGATCAGACAGGGGACCCCTGGGCAGGTGCATTCTCTTGGCTGGGCTTCCTGTTCTTTGAACCTAAGTCCTTCCAGAGCTTCAAACTTAGTTCCCCAAGGTCAAGGGCTGTCTGCGCTGCTCCTTTCACACCTTACCCTGGGCCTCACCTTGGCCTGAATGCCCAGGGACTGCTCAGTAACGAAAGAAAGAAGGAAGGAATGAATATTGGAGACTCCCGACCACCTACCCCTCCCCCTTAAAGAGCATGGGAATCGAAGGGAAGGTCACATTGCTTGGATGTTAGTGACTTCTTCCCTTTCTGCCTCACAAACTCCTAATCATCCTTCAAAGCCCAGATCAAATGCTCCCATTCAGGAGCTGATTTCCCAGCATTACCCATAGCAGCATGACTTACTAAGCCAATTCTAAGTACTTTCTGTTTAGTTGTTACAGCCCTATGAATTTGGTACTATTATTACTATATTTATTTATTTTTAATTAATTAAATAATGAATTAATTTGAGAGAGAGCAAGAAAGAGAACGAGAGAGAGCACAAGCAGGAGGGGGTGGGCAGAGGCAGAGGGAGAAGCAGACTCCCTGCTGCGCTGGGAGCCGGACATAGGTCCTGATCCCGGGATGCTGATCATGACCTTACCCAAAGACAGACCCTTAACGGACTGAGCCTATTATTATCATTTAGGTGCCCCTATTATTATCATTTTTCTAAAGATTTATTTGTTTATTTGACAGAGGGAGCGAGTGGGTGGTGGGACAGAGAGAGGGAGGGAAAAAATCTCAAGCCAGTTTCCTGCTGAGCACGGAACCTGATGTGGGGATCCATCCCAGGACCCTGAGATCATGACCTGAGCTGACACCAGGAGTTGGATGTCCAACCAACTGGGCCACCCAGGCACCCCTAATTGGTACTATTATTATTCCCATTTTGTAGACGAAGAAACTGAGGCACAGAGACTTGCCCTGGGGGTGAGTGGCAGAGCTGGGATACGAACCGGGCAGTCTGGCTTCAGAGTTTCATATATATGAAAGAGGGAATACCTACTATGCTGTATTAATAAAACAAATGAAACACTAATCTCAAAGGTAGCGGGGATGGCAGAAGTAATGGTAACAGTCATCTTGATATTGAAATACGGCTGTAATGGTGTAATGTGCGAGCCTGAGGAGTCGTGGAGGCACAGGAAGGTGATCAGGAGGCATCAGAGACCAAGGGTGAGGCTGTGCTTGTGCCATTAGTGTGGCCCCTGGACCCCCTCCCCCGCCCCCAGGCTGGGCCACCCCCGGGGGCTGAGCCCTGCTCCCCGGACCACTCACCTGAGGGCCTGCACGAGGTTAAGGTTGGCAAACTCGTGGCAGTCCACGAAGGCCTGGAGGACGTGCAGGTTGAAGGGATCCCTGGAGAGGGCAGGAAGGAGGGCACACGCACTTGGGAACTTGTGGGCACCCACCTCCTGGAAGGGGTTGAGGTGAGGGAGGGAGAAGAGGGGAGCCACGTCCTCCTTCTGGATCCAGCCACCTTCTGCTCAGCTCACCTCTATCTAAGTCCACATCATCCCTCCCACGTCCCCACGGGGTGTTCACCTGAGGGGGGAGCTCTGGCTTCAGAGCAGCCTGCCCTGGGTCAAGCCCTTCCCCTGTCACTTCCTGCCTGGATGACCCTACATAAGCCACCGGACCTTCCCAAGCCCCTGTGTCCCCATCTGTAAAATAGAGAGAACCACGCCTACTCCTATTTCTTCCCTCTTCCCAGCTCAAAACTGGAAGCTCTGCCCTTTTTATCATCTGCATCCTCTGCTCTGTTAGGAGAAGGAACGTGTTCACCGGGGAACGTGGGAGAAGTGTTGCTGGTCTAGCTCCCCCTTGCCACTTACAGCCCACCTGCCACCCCCAACAGCCAGAGGGGTCCTTTCTCACCACTCCTCTGCCCTGAACCCTCCCACGGAGCTCCGTCTTGTCACCTCCTACTTCTTTTCTCCCTTGGTCTCTTCTAATGTCACCAGCCTGCTTGAACATGCTTCTGCCCCAGGACCTTGGCACATGCTGTTCCCTTTGTCTGGAATGTTCCTCCCCTAGATGTCTTCACTGCTCACCCCCTTTAAGTGTCAAGCATCAATTTCTCCATGAGACACTTCCTCCATAAGACTCTTTCCATCCACAATATCTGATGTCAATATCTTGACCCGTGGTTCTCAGTGGTTCTCATCTCCCTTCCCTGCTTTATTTGCATTCCAAAGAACTTACAATTTTCTAACATATTTTATGTATTTTGGGATCTGTCTTTTGCTCTAGAATGTATCTCCCTAAGGACAGGATTTTTGTTTGTCTTGTTCACTAGGCTAAATCCAGCAATTTGACACTGCCTGGCACACAGTAAATACTAAAAAATATCTATTTATTGAACAAATGAGTGAATGAAGGAAAGAAGGAAGCCAGGCTTGGGTTCAGAAGTTGGCGAGAAGTGATCAGTTAGCCCTTTCAAGCCCAAGGGTCATGACTTCCCTAACATAATTCACTCCCTCATTTACCTGCCCACATACACACACACCTATGCACACCTGCACACCCACATTCCCTATCTCCCTAAGTCCACACCCCACCTTACCTCTCCCCCAGGTAGGTGCCAATGGCCGTCTTGTTGAGGCCCTCGCCCTTGTACAGGAACTGGGCTATGTCCTGAACGTTGGAGGTCAGCAATTTGTGCTCAATGAGATACTGGATGCCCTGTAGGGGGTACACAGAACCCATGATCAGCCCCGACACAGTCGCTGGCTGGAGAGGAGGAAGGGAAGGGGGTGGCCTGTGGCCAGACTGCAAGACAGGTGGTG
Source organism: Mellivora capensis (assembly GCA_004024625.1). Classification (NCBI taxonomy): domain Eukaryota; kingdom Metazoa; phylum Chordata; class Mammalia; order Carnivora; family Mustelidae; genus Mellivora; species Mellivora capensis. Next base: position 75,931 of record PISX010000591.1, read on the forward strand.
GGGCCTGGGGGCCCGGCATTTTGATGTAGGCACAGACTGTTCTGGGAAGTTCTGTCCTTCCTTAAGAGAAGCTGCCTTTATCAGATGGTGAGTCTGCCATCACTGGAGGCATACAAAGAGAGACAGCATTCCTGCAATGAACCAGGTTCACGCCATGGGCTCCTCAGGTTCCCTCCAGTCTGAACTCTTGGATTATAGGCTTCAATGATTCTATGAATTTATAACTCTAAGATTCCATGATTCAGACTTTCCTTTTGTCCCCTTAAAACTCATTTATTTAAAAATAGTGTTTCGGGGCGCCTGGGTGGCTCAGTGGGTTAAAGCCTCTGCCTTCGACTCAGATCATGATCCCAGGGTCCTGGGATTGAGCCCCGCATCGGGCTCTCTGCTCCGTGGAGAGCCTGCTTCCTCCTCTCTCTCTGCCTGCCTCTCTGCCTATTTGTGATCTCTGTCTGTCAAATAAATAAATAAAATCTTAAAAAAAATTTAAAAATAGTGTTTCATTTTTTTTCTCACAAGTAATTTATGTTCATTGTATAAAAATTAGAAAAAAAAACCAGCTAAATCAAAAGAAGAGGAAATTGCCAAGTCCCACCACTCAGAGAGAGACAGTGTCCATTGTGGTGCCTTTCCTTCCCTTTCTACATGAAACTGCTTTTTCTGATCTGATGATGTCACACACACCTCTTCCCCCACCCCCCAGCACTCAGAATCTGTCCTTCCAGTTTGGGGAGTTTGAGGGGTCTGTCTCTGGCTTTCCGGGAGGGCTCCTTCATGTCCCTGTTCCTGTTGGGGAAGAGTTTGCTGGAAGATGTGGGAGCAGGTTGGGGGGGAAGCTCTCACTGGCCGGCAGAGGGTCATGGGACTCCCTCAGGGGCCCCTCCCTGTGCTCTGGTGGGAGGGTGAGTTAGTGCGCTTGTGTGCGCGTGTACACGTGTGTGTGTGTGTGTGTGTGTGTGTCCCATGTGGACGGGGTTGGGGTCCGATTCCTGCGGCTGCAGGAGGCGCATGAGTATGTGACACCGTGAGCCTGTGTCCCTGTGATGGGGAAGAGGCAGCCTTCTCAGGGTGAGCAGGAAATTTCCAGGGATGCCTGGGCTGCCCTGACCCCACCTCCCCCTGTCAGCTTGTGGCTTCCTCCCGCCTTTGATCAAGCAGGAAGGGAGCCGGCTGCCACCTAGCTGGGTGAGAGGTGGGGCTGGGGTTGCTTGGAGGTTGGGCGGAGGGATGGGGGATGGGGGGGGAAGGGGCAAGAGCTTACTGGTCCCTGAGCCCTGGGTTTCTCTGTGCCAATGCCCCCAGACTGAGAGCCTGGAAGGCACTTCTGGAAACTGAGCCCCGAGATCTAAGGGCCCCACTGTCCAAAGCCCATCTCACAAAGGAGGAAGCAGCAGAGTCCAGGTCTGCAGACCTCACGCAAGGTCCCCACATCCTCCGCCACGGCTCCCCCCCATGCTATGCTGTGGGGTGACAAACCTCTTCAGCCTCAATGGGCCGTGGGATGCTGGGCAAGGTGCTGAGCTCTGCTGGGCCTCAGTTTCCTCCTCTGTACAGTGGGTAATTGTCAGTTGAGGGGAACAAGAGGACGTTGCGAAGGTGTCTGGCGTACAGCTCCCCGGGCCCCGTGACCACCTGAGCCTCCCCCAAATGCCTACCTTCACGGGGTCCATGTTGAACTTCTTACGCCCGATGCATAGCTCCTTCTCTTTCTGGGCCAACCGGCTGTAGACACAAAGGATGTCAGTTGGGACCACCCCGGGCCCCCAGGGCCGCTCTTCCAAGCCCCAGGGATGCTTTGCTCACTAGAGCCAATATTCCCCAAGAGCCTCCAGTGGGGTTCTCACACCCTGCCTGGAGTCACCTGGGAGAGCGTGAGAAACGCAGGGTCTGGGCCCCTTCCAGAGCTGCTAAAGGAGATTCTTCTGATGGGCCCAGCATCAGCATTTTTTTAAAAAGGTTTTATTTATTTATTTATTTGTCAGAGAGAGAAAGAGGGAGAACACAAGCAGGCAGAGCAGCAGGCAGAGGCAGAGAGAGAAGCAGGCTCCCCGCTGAGCAAGGAGCCCGATGTGGGACTCGATCCCAGGATGCTGGGATCATGACCTGAGCTGAAGCCAGCAGCTCAACCAACTGAGCCACCCAGGTGTCTCCAGCATCAGCATTTTAACCAGCTCTGGATCCATGGCCTTGAGAGCCCAGAGTTGCTCCAGGGAGAGCGTTGGCAGGGGGTAGGGGGGCTGTGCTCAAAGTGGGGGCAGGACAGCAGGGAGGCTGGAGGTGAGGGCACAGGCTGGAGCCAGACTCCTGGTGCAAATCCCACCACTATTTTGTTGGCTGAGCCACAGAAGCTGAATCACTTTATCTCTCTGGGACTCAGTTTTCTCATCTGTAAAATGGGGATGACACCATTACCTGCCTCCCAGCACTGTGGAGAGGGGGAAATGTTGGAAATAGCTCAATGGTAGGTGCTCTGTGAATGTGATGCCATTGTTGGAGCTGGAACGGGGTGCCTGGAGGGAGACCCAGGGCAGCCGTGTGTACGCCCATGCTTGCCTGTGTGACTTGTGTGTGGGGCTAGAACGGTGACTAGAGGCATCAGAGACCAAGGGGTGGCGGGGGTAGGGTGGGGATTTCCTGGGACACGTATGTTGGAGTCCCTGCCTGAGGCCTTAGGGGATTATGTAGGGACCAACATTCTCACTCTCTCTCTCTCACTCTCTCTTTTTTGAAGGAGAGAGAAAGAGAGAGAGCATGAGCAGTGGGGGTGGGGGCAGAATGGGCAGAGGGAGAGGGAGAGGGAGAAGCCAACTCCCCACAGGGAGTGGCTGAAGCAGGGAACTTCAAAATGGGGCTCGATTCTGGGATCATGTCCTGAGCTGAAGGCAGACGCTTAACAGACTGAGCCACCCAAGCACCCTGGAACCAAGATTCTTATTCGCCACAAGTGGCGAAACTGAGGCCCAGGGAGGGGCAGAGACCAGCCCCAGGTCACAGAGCCAGCGGGGGTCTTCCCATAGGAGGTACGGGTGGATGACACCCTGTGGGAGGGGTGAGGTGGGCCAGCCTTGGCCTTGCCCTGGCCAGGCTCTGGTACTTGTGAGGTCCCTGGTTCCTGGTTCTCATCCTTGGGTCTGAACTCTCTTTCTCCCAGCCCATACCATGACGCTCCTGGCCAGTGACTGATCAGGGGCTGGGTCAGGGTAGGTTGGGGAGACTTTGGGTGGAGGGGTTGAGGGTAGGGGTGTCTCTCAAGAGAGGTCTGTTAGAAGTAAGGACCAGACCACACCACACGATGGAGTCTAGGGTCCTCCCTGTTCCTATCTCACCTCCACTGTTTCTTCCTCCATGCAGATGCCCTGATTTCAGAAGGACCCCAGACCCAGGCATGGCCCCTGCTTCCTCATGCTCATTCCTGGGGTGTGACATCCTTGGGAAGCCACCCCGGCAGCTTCTCAGTGTCCCCTGGCCCAGCCCCTCACCTCTCCTCCGCGGTCTCGAAGCAGTCAATCTGGGCAAACACATCTGCGATCTCATCTTTCAGCTTCTGTGGGGTGGCAGGGGGTATGACAGGGTGCAAAGTCAGGGACAGAGGCTGGGATGGAAAAAGATTCCTGAACACCCTCTTCCCACAACCACTTTCACCCCTGGGTGTGACCCCCGACTCCACTGAGCCGCCACTGAGGGTCCCTACCCCTGACAGATCCCTTTCCCAGATGCTTCTTATCCTCACAATCCCAAGCCAACCTATTGTCTGTTGATGCCCAATTCCCCAAGGGCTCCTGTCTTGGGGAGGCAGTCCCCAAGTTCCCACCCTTCACCCCGTTCTATTTCCAGCCTTCCCATCTCCCCTCTGCAGCTGTGGCATCTCCTGCCTTTTAGCCAAGCCTACCTGACAAGCCCTCCTCCACCCAGCTGCCAGCTTCCTGAAGGACAACTTGGCACCTACCTTTCCCCAACACCTTTTGTGGTTCCCTACTGCCTCCCAGCCACGAAGCATGAATTCCCACCCTAGGACCAGGCCCCAACTCCTCTCTGGCTTCTATCACCTATCCATTGACTTTGTCATTCACCCTTGACTCCGTGCCTACTATGGGCCAGGAGTTATGGGTACACCAGGGCACCAGAAAGTGCAGGCCCTCTTCTCAGGGACCTAGTAATCCCAGTGGAATTTACAGAAGAGGACACTGAAGTGCAGAGAGGTGATGTGACATGTCCAAGTCCTGATTCCAAGTCTGTGCTTTCCCCACTCCCTTCCGGCCTTTTTCATCTTGACCCTGCAGGAGGTACGCGGGGGTAGAGGACCCCGTAATTAATGTAATGAGAAGGAGGTGTCATGAGGAGAGCTTGGGAGAGTCCCAGGCTGTGGGAACTGTGAGTGCAAAGGCCCAGGGGCAGGATGGAGCCTGGCACATTCCAGGAACAGAACCAGGGCCTGCCTCAGAAGTAGCCTAAAATCAGATGAGTGAATGGCTGAGCAACTGGTTCATTGGCTAGTGCCAGGCACACACTGGTGTTATCTTGATGAAATGGGTTAAGTTTTAGAGGGGCTGAAATTGAGGCTCAGCGTGGAGATGAGGCCTGATGGGAGCCACATGTATGAGAGTAGAGCCTGCCGTCCCATGAAGGGTAGAGAGCATTGGTCGGGGCAGGGCACACAGCAAGTGCTTAGCTAATTGTCTCCTCTTCCCTCCCCCATGCTCCTGGCTCCCTCTGGGTACTGGCATCTGGGGACTGGCAGTGGGGAGTCCCTCTGGGATCCTGGTCACCCCACTCCTGGGGGCCAGGGTGGAGGCCACGTGTGGGCTGGAGTCCAGCCCTGCCATCTGACCAGGCTGAGGTCAGGAGTGAGTGGGGAGGTGTGTGAGTGTGTGCGAGGGTTTGCTTGTGGGCAAGTGGGCTTGGAGGGTGTGTCAGCATGAGCATGTGTGTGGACGTGTGCATGCACATGTGTGAGTGTGAGTGTGCACACACCTGGATGTCTTCCAGAAGCTGCTTTCGGTGCCACTTGATCTGCTGCAGCTCCTGGGTCTCCCCGCTGCTCAGCTCTGCTGGGTCTGGACAGAGAAGAACCAGCGGTCACTGGCCCATTCACCACCATGCCCTCCATCGCTTCGCTCAGCCACACAGGCTAGCTCTTGCTTCCCCAGGGCCCTCTTTCTTCCAGAAACCCCTGGCTTGCTTGCCCTCGTCACTCAGGGCTTTAGCCCTGATGTCACCTCCTGCAGGAGGCCTTCCCTGACTACACACTCTAAAGCAGTGGCTACACACTCCACCTTCCCTTCCGACCCGGCTTTGTACCCTCTTGGTACAGACTCCCTGAAGTCATCTTGTTGATTTGCATGTTTTCTGTTCTGCTCATGCTCCCAGCACCGGGAGAGCAGACACGCCAGGAATGTTGCTCACTGTTGCATCCTCAGCCCCTAGAAAGAGCTCGACACATAGCAGGTACTCAGAACACTTGCCGAATACCTTTGTCCTTCCTCGGAACGTTCATTTACTCCTTTCCCGTATCCCGGGTTTATCACTCAACCCCTTACTTATTTGTGCAACCAGGAAGTGGTGTATCCTTTTGCCTCACATGCCATTGGCCAGAAGCAGTCACATGACGACACCTAGCCACAAGGGAAGCTGGGAAATGAGTCTTTAGTGTGGCAGTCCTGATGCCCTTGCTCTGTAAGATGGGGCGACTGGGTTTTGGGGGACAATTCACAGTCCTTGCTCTAGACACCGAGGATCAGGGAGATGAAGTGACCTGGCCACGGTTCCATGGGGACAAGCCGCTGAGCCAGAGTGGGACTTGGATTGGGCTGGCTACAAAGCCTGAGTTCCTTCCTCCTCACCTGGAAATGAATGCAGGGAGACACGCGTGTGCTGGTATTCTGTGCCAGGTGCCACATCGGCGTCAGCGACCCCCCCCCAACACGTTGTGCATCCTGTTCCATCCACAGCACTTGCCTTGTCAAAATCTCCACAGGCTCCTCATTACTCAGAGAGAAAAGTTCTCATCCTGGTCCTGGCCTCCCCTGCCAGCCTTATTTCCCACTATTCTCAGTAAGAGTCTGGCAGTCCCGCCTGCCAGCTCCTCACTGTCCCCAACCTGTCTCTTGGTCTTACTTCCCCACTTTTGCCCATGAAGCTCCTCCACCCTGGGTTGCCATCTCCTATCCTCCTGCCCATATGCTCCCAGACTCTTTTAGGGAACCTGGTCACTTTTCTTTCCCTTTCTTTTCTCTTTCTTTCTTTCTTTTTTTGAGGGGGATCACCTTTCTTTAAGGTTTTGCAAGGACAGTCGTTATATCTCCCAAATGAAAGCAGAGAGAATATTTTAAAATTTTTTAAAAATTCAATGAACATATTATGTATGATTAGTTTCAGAGGTAGAGCTCAGTGATTCATCAGTTGCATAGAACACCCAGCGCTCATTACATCACGTGCCCTTCTTAATGCCCATCACCCAGTTACCCCATCTCCCAACCCCCTCCCCTCCAGCAACCCTCAGTCTGTTTCCTATGGTTAAGAGTTTCTAATGGCTTATCTCCCTTTCTAGTTTCGCCTTGTTCTATTTTTCCCTCCCTTCCTCTGTGCTCCTCTGTTTTGTTTCTTAAATTCCACATACGAGTGAAATCATATGAGAATTGTCTTATTCTGATGGAGTTATTTTGCTTAGCATAATACCCTCTAGTTCTGTCCACATCATTGCAAATGGCAAGATTTCATTTTTTTAATGACTGAGTAATATTCCATTGTATATATATCCCACATCTTTATCCATTCATCTATCAAAGGACATCTGGGCTCTTTCCATAGTTTGGCAAGCAGAGAGAATATTAAGGGCTCCCTTTCCTTATCTCTTCCTACCATTGACTGAGCAGCCATCTTGGACTTTGAGATGGCAACTGGGTGCTGGGATGGGGAGGCACCAAGCAAGTAGTCAATATAGGGCAAGTGTCCAACACATGTATAATGGGTGCTACATTGTGCCATCTGCTCCCCCCTGCAGGACTAAGGCACCCATTTTCTCAGTGGCTGGGGGTGGGGTGGGGACATAGCCTGTTGCTGTCCCAGCTGAGTTCCTCCCCAGGAGCCCAACTCAGCCGAATGGAGCTGCCCCTCCCAAGGGACAGCCACTGCATAAAAAGCCAAGATCTTTTGCCTAGTTTCTGGACCTGAACCAGTATTCAGACCTAGACTCTGCTGACTGAGGAGAAGGTCCCCAGAAGGAAGGGTCCTACAGTGCTGGGTCAATTACATATAATAATAATACATTGATAATGACTGCCCTTCATAAGTGGTTCCTTCAGTGAACAGAGGGCTCCAGTAAGCTCCATGGACAGGTCACCCAGGTCCCCGTGTCACCCACTGTGGTTGCACAAGGTCCCTCAGCTCACACTATGTCTGCTTGGGTGGGGCCCTCGTGATCTTTCGGGCAATGGAGCAAAACACCTGAACTTGGTTCCAGAATGGGTGGCTTAGTGTTTGGGGACCTGTAAAAACTAGGTAGCTGTTGAACTATAGCCCTGCTCAAAGGTGTCCTGGAGAGACAGTGTGAGAAGTACTCCCAGCAGGCAGAACTGCGGCAGGGCTCCTGGTCATCGGTTTCATGGGCAAAGTGCAGGGGCTCGAAGCAGGAATACACATGCATATAGGGTGTGAAAATTCCCAAGAGGAAATCTAGAATGGAGTCAGGAGGCCAGCAGGGGGAGCTCTCATCCCCCTCCTCAATTGCAGACCCCACTGGAGGAGACACACCCTCACAAGTGGGAAAGATTTTAGCTCCTCCTTTACTCTCCCAGCAGGAGGAAGGAAGCTTTTCTCTTCCCTTAGCAACAGCCCAGTGGATGAGAAAGTTACAACTCGGTGATGAAAAGCCACCTTCTCTTGAGCTCCTAGATAACCAGGGATTAATTTTCCGATTCCCCCTCCTCTATAAAAGAGCATCCTCTCCTTTGTTCTGCGGACTCGCCTAGGGTTTGGCCTTAGCTCGCTTGTCCTGGATTGTAGTTCTATACTATTCTGGAATAAACCCATCTTTGCTAGTTAAGTAACTGGCAGTTTTATTTTTTAAGGTTAACAATGACCAGGAGAGGATGGCTTGGTCTGAGGCTGGAAAGAGGGAAGATTGGAAGATTGGGAATAGAGAGATCTAAGGAAGAGAAGTGGATGGTCCCCTAGGAGTGGACACAGAGGGTGAGAATTTTTTAAAAAGATTTTATTTATTTATTTGAGAGAGAGAGAGAAAGAGAAAGAGTGCAAGTAGGGGGTGGAAGGTCAGAGAGAGGGAGAGGAAACGTCAAGTAGACTCCCCACAGAGTATGAGCCTAATGCGGGGGTCGATCCCCCAACCCTGAGATCATGACCTGAGCAGAAATCAAGAGTCGGAGGCTTTTCGGACTGAGCCACCCAGGTGCCCCGAGGGTGAGGACTTTTGTGAGATATACTAATGCTCCCTGGCAACCATCCAGCACAGGAGAAAGCCTGCACCACCAAGCAGACAGCATGACTGGCCAGTGACATCAGCCCGTCTCTGAGAGGCCAACCCCATGCTGGTACAACTGTCCGTGGGTGACCCCGCCCTGGGGCCCGGGCAGAGGCTGCATCTGGAGCCACTGACCCAGTCTTCCCCAGCTCCTGCCACTGCTGCATGTCCCGATGGTTTCCCAGGAAGGCCAACCAGCAACTTGGCGACAAGTTGATAACGTCGGATCTCTTCTACTCTCAAAGGCCAGCAATCTGTCTTGACTGAAAGCCACACATGCTCTGGTCACGCAGTGGCCCTTCCTTCCCATGGATGCTCAGTGCAGGCCCCTTTCTGGAGGCTTCCAGACTGCTTGATCGGCCCATTCACTCCAAATACCACCTGACATCACACTGGACCACAGGACTCTCTTTACAGTGAAGCAGGTGTGGGAGGTGCATATGGCCCTGGGGCCTGCTTGTCCTCTCCACCACTTCGCCACCAGCAGCTGCTGGCCCGATGGAGCAATGGCGTGGCTTCTCGAAGGTGCAGCTAAGGTGTCAGCTTGGAGCCGACATCCTGCTTGGGTGGGCACTGTCCACCTGGGTGCACCGTTAGAAGGTGCTCTGTCCCCAACAGGTCATCGACACGGATTCAGGCCCAAGGAGGAGGAGTGACTCCACGTACCCCCCTCCTGGTGACCCCCACCGGGGAGTCTTCCTTTCCGTCCTTGCAACCCTGAGCTCCACAGGCCTAGAGACCCTGGTTTCCAGAGAGGAGAGGGGAGGCGGCCCTTATACCAGGGGACAAAGCAAGCATCCCATTAACCTTCAGCTCAAAAACACCTACTGTAGGCCAGCAGCTCTGTATAAATTATGCCTTTTAATCCTGAGAGCCCCTGGAAGAGGCCAGGACCCCAGGAGGCACGTTGACACACAGCTCCTTCTCTCGCCCTCAGGTCTCCCCACCCCCACGCCCTGTGCATCTCCTTTGTTCCCACGGCCCCACCCCACCCCACGTAGACCAAAGGCTCTGCCCTGGATAACGGCAGGACCTCCCTGTGTCTCCTTGCCTCCATTCTGCACCTCCAATCCAGTCTCCTACAGCATTCCCGTGTCCTGGAGAGAAGACCCCGAATCTGGCCCAGGCCCACCAGTCCCACACACATGCCCCCATCCCTGGCTCACACTGCGCCATCCCTGACCCGGACGTCCTTGGCTTGCTTCCACGTGCGCCTTCCCCACACCTGCAATGCCTTTCCTTCTCCCCTCTGCCTGGCAACTCCCACTCATCCGCTCCCCTCTCAGGTGCCCTCCTGTGTGGTGTCTGTTCCTCCTGTCCCCACAGCAGTTCTGGGATCTGCGTGGACCGCTCTGAGGTCTTGCTCAATAAATAAGCAGAACCGTCTGTTGGGGGGACGGCACGCTGCGGGGACACCTACTACGTGCCAGGCCCTGTGGGCTCTGGGCTCTCACCGTCCTCTATCCCATTGGGTCCCCATAACAGCTCTGGAGGAAGTTCTGTCTGCTCTCACTCTATAGATGAGGCGCCTGGGGCTCAGAGAGGTCCGGTGACCCGCTCGAGGAGACACAGCTGGGAGGTGGTCACACCCAGGCCCAGCTAGGACTCCAAGGCCACCGCCTTGATTTGGATCTTCTGACGCCAGATATTTTCATGCAAATCATCAAAATCCCAGCAGACCCCAGCCCCAGCAGTTCCGACTTGGAAATGCTGACCATGACAACTTGTTCGAGAATGAAGGCCAGATGCTCAGTGATGCCCACACTTTGTTCCTCTTTCCCCTTCTGGGAGGGGTGAGACAGAAGGCCAGCCAACTTCCTCGAGCTGGGGAGACTGAGGCACAGGTGTGGGTGGAAAGTTCTCGGGAAGGTGGGATAGCAAGGGTGGGGAGGGACGATGTTTTGCATTTTTTCCTCACAGAGCCTCTTCTGTGGTTTGACGGGCAAGCTCCTGGATTCTCTCTGTCCCCTGTCCCCTCCTGGCAGGATTCTGACTCCAACAGGATTCTGACGCCTGTGCTGTCCCAACGGCCACGGGAAGCATCCGACCTTCCAACCCTTCAGCTCTGTGTTTCAAAGCGGGGACTTCTCTGCATTTCAGAGCTGAGGGCGCAGATATTTCGGGGAGGGTGACAAGGACACAGAGCGAGAGCCCAGTGATGCTGGAGTTTCAAACACCGGAGCAGCTCATGGGAGGTGCAATTTGCTAACAGTAGTAATAAAATAAACAGATAATAAAAGAAGGACCATAGCCATCACCATGATCTTTGTTGGCTCCTCCCTTGGCTCTCAGTTTCATACCTCACAAGGGCTGCCCATGGACGATGGGCCCCACCCATGCTGCAGGCTGGGGCTGCCTTCTGCGCCCGCGCCTAGGCCAGCTGGGGGTGCCCCGGTGCCCACCCCGACCCACTCCCCAGCTCCTCCCGACTTCCCCTTTGTCCTTCCTCTTTCCCATCATATTTTTAGAAATCGTTCTGCTTGCAGCCCGGCTTCCAGGACAGCTGGCCTTGCTTCCCCTTTCCAGGGCAAGAGGAGGGTGCGATCCTGGGGCCCCGGAGGGCAGAGGCTTCTCAGAGTCTCGGCGTGAGGGGCACTGGGGCAGAAGGGGGTGTCCGGTGGCGCTGCTCCCCAGCCCAGCCCCTGAGGCTTTGTGGGTGTTGTGTGGCTTCCTTCCCCCCTCCCCCCGACCCAAGCTGTGTCTATTTTTAATCTCACCCGGCCTCCCTGCACCAGCCCAAAGGTGCTGTCTTTGGTCACGTAGAGGCTTTGGCTGCCTGGACCTCTCGCCTTTCCAGCAGGTCCTGGGGGGAGGGGGCCTGATCTGCTTTTGGGCAGAACACAGGGCAGGAGGGGAGGCTGTCCTGGGGGACCTTGGCCACCATCCTGTCTATGGTGCAGATGGGGAACTGGAGCCCACAGAAAGAAAAGGCCCATCATGACCACTGGCGGGCGGGTGCAGAGCTGGGACCCGAGCTGGGTGGCGCTGACCCTCAACCCCTACTTATTCACTTTCCCAGCTCAGGCTGGGGGCGGGGGGACGGTGTCCACTGACAGATGATGAATCTGAGCTCAGAGAGGGGAAGTCACCCGCTGTGGAAGGGCACTGATTAAGACCCACTCTGGGTAAGGGAGGATGACCTTCCTTCCCTCCCTCTGATTCCTCCAGGAAGTTTTCCCAGATTTCCCCCCTCCCAGGTGGAAGGAGTTGCTTCCTCATCTGCCCTGGGTCATTGAACTGCAGGATCTGTCCCCCCCTCCCCCACATCCTGGACCAGCGGCTCCCCCATGGCTGGGTCACTGCTGTCCCCAGCACTGCCCAGCACAGGCCCTGCACACGGGAGGACTGTGGATGGCGTGAATGCGTGAATGAACGAACAGTCCATGGAGATCTCAAGCCCATCAGCACGCCGCCTGCACTGACTTTACTCAGTCCACTCCCCACCCAGGACCAGCCTCAAGCGAGCAGCTTCTGGCCTCCGCCTCTCCCAGCCCAGGCTAACCAGTGGCTCTGTCTCCTCTCAGGGTCTTGTCCCCACTCTGGCTGCCTGACTTCAAGCAAGTCAGCCCTCCCCTCCAGTTCATGTCCGGGAGCCTCTGTTTCCCCTTAGAGAGACAGCCATCCCTGTTCTGAAGGATCTCAGTCTGTGAAGCCCCAAAAGAACAAAGTGTTAATGGTGGGAAGATGGGCCGTGTGTGCGGGCATGACCTCCCTGCCTCTCATGGCCTCTTATCTGCTAAGTGACCCTGAGCCCCACACCTCCTCCCCGTGTCCCGGCTTATCTTCTAGGCACGACCTAAGACATGCGCCCAGGAGTCTGTCCAGTCTGTGAGCCACATGCCACCCAAAGCCCAGGGACTGTTGAAAGGGATGTGTGGTTCTCTCACTGTGTTCCCCAGAGCCCGCGGGAGGCCCGGTGGGCGGGGTCAGGCCCGCTCTGTTAAGTTTTATTTGAAGAAAAATGGTTCTATTGCTCACAGGGTAGATGTCCTCTGAACCCGGGGACTGGACAGCTCCTGGCAGCCCTGGTCCTCCGGATTTCCTGGCAATGCTGGGATATTCTGAGTACAGGGCATGGATGCTTTGTCCTGTTCCTTCTTCCTGCCTTGCAGAAACCCAGCACTACCTGTTGTCTCCCCCTCTGACTGTGCAGACTGTGCCTCTCCTCTTCCCCCCGCCCCCCAACACGTGATCCTGCTCAATGGGGAGGGTCTCAGCCAGGGTTCTCTGCGGCTCCTCCCCAGGCCCCCTTCAGCGGCACACTAGGTGGTGGTCTCAGCCTCCCCAAAGGCTGTCCTTACCCCCAACCCCTAAAGCCCAAATGGGAGTTTCCGGCCCCTTGTGCTGCCCAGAAAGCCATTGTCACCAACGCCATCATCTGCAACTTGAGCAATCTTTCTTGCACTGACGGTTCCTTCCCCCTGGAATATTCCTTCTCCAGAAACCCATGTGGGTCACTCCTTCCTTTCTCCAGGTCTCTGCCCAAATGCTATGTCCTCCTGACCTTCTCGACCACCTTCTCCCATCGTCCTTCCCCTACTTGGCTCTTTCTTCTCTTGCTTGTCACCTCCTGACATATTCCGTAAATACCTTTACTGTCTGTCTGCCCCCCTACAGCGTGAGCTCAGGCGGAACCCGGCCCGCCTTGTTCACCTGATCCCAGCTCCTGGAGCGCAGCTAGGCAGCCTGAGCTCATAAACAGTTGTGGCTTGCTTCTGAGTTTCCCACCTGTCTTAGATCTATTTCTATATCGATTCCTTCCAGGATCTTGTGAAAGCAGGCACGATTGTCCCCATCTTACAGAGGAGGAAACTGAGGCCCAGAGAGGTTGGCCCCAGGTACTTACCCGGGTGGCACAGGTCCATTCTGAGGCCCTGGGGAGGGGTGGCCCGTGCTGCCACTGCCTGCTGACCCAGCTGCCGTTGGAGCTGGCTGGGCAGAGATGTGTCACCTCAGCTAACAGCAGGCCCCTTCCGGGAGGCCCCGCCCAGCGCCTTGTGGGGAGGAAGTCAGTCCTGTCTGCTAGGATCTGGTCTGTAGGCTCTTGACGCAGCAGCACTTCCTAAAACCAGCCGAGTTTCGTGTTGCTGGGACTCTTTGCATTTTTGGGTGTGGGCAAGGGAGATTTCAAGACAGCAGAGACAAACAAAGGGAGGGGTTGGGGGATAAAAAGAGAAAGTGAGAGAGACAGACGACACACACACACACATATACACGCGTGCGCACACATGCGCACATCGTGGCTGCTGACTGTTGGGGGACACAGTGTTCTCCAGGGGAACAATGGCCCGTTTACTTAGCAACCTCCCCAGATAGAAGCTGAAGGGTCACCTTTGGACAGCTGCCCCCCCCCCCCAAATTCTACTCTACAAGTTCTCTTTTGTCTTTTGGGAAAAGGAAAATGGATTCAGAGCTAGGAAGGGCTTTGCTTCCCCTCAAGGACACATCTGGCTTTTTCCTGTCCAGTGACCAACTGGCTGTAGGTTTAGTTTCCCTCTTCCCTCAGGCTGCTAGGAAACTCAAAGTCAAATCTGAGGCTCCTTTACAGCTGTTCGACTTTGGGGCCAGACTCAGCTGTGTGACCCTCAGCTTGGCCACTTGGGACTGGTGAGGACTTGGGCAAGGTCACTTATCTGCCATGAGCCTCAGTTTACTTCCCTGTAAAGGGGGAATAAAAATCCTCACTTTGGGGTTATAGAAAAGATGGTGGGAGAGAATGTGCATAAGACACTTGGGACAGAGTGGGTACTCCATGAGCATGGTCTCCTTTCCCTTTTGGTTTCCTTTTCCTTTCTGGTTAAAATTCCCAACTTTATTTCTTGTGCCTTTTCTGGCAGGTTGATCCAATTTCTTGATGGAACAAAGTTTGTGTGAAGAAATATCTATAAAATAAATGCTCACATGGTGTAACTTTGTGGCACCCATAGATTCATTCATCTGTTTCCCTATGAGGCTGAAGGCCCCATGAGGACAAGGTCACCTCCATGTCTCTGTATCTGGTAAGAGCAATGAATGAACAGATGAATGAATGAATGAAAAGAACATAGGGGAGACAGTGTGGTTGATGCCAAAGTTGGCTACCCTTTCTACCCTTCCCTGTGTGCACCCCCCTCTGCATGGCTACTTCGCATGTGACACTCCTCCCGTCATGGGGTGGGGTCTGTTTCTCTTTCCCTTGAATCTGGGCTGTGTCTCTCTCTGGCCACCTGCCTGCCTGGCTGCCATGGGAACCAGCCTGGACTAGCTCACTGGAGGATAGCCCAGCTGTCCTGACTGCTGTCTGGTTGCAGCCTCATGAGTGAGCCTGGCCAACACTGGGAGAAGGACCGCTAAGTGGAGCCCAGCCCTCAGGGTTGTCCTATAGCACTGTGAGAAATAACAATCATTTGTTGTTCTGAGCTGCCAACTCTTGGGGTTGCTTGTTACGCAGCAAAAGCTCACTGATACAGGTGAGATCCAATGCCTTCATTTTATTGAGGTGGAAACTGAGGCTCATTTTTGGATATTCTTGACTGAGTTGGAACTTGAATTAATGGCCTGCTCAGGACCAGACCCGCCAGTCCTGTGCTCTCAGCTGACTCTGGAACTAATCCCCCTACTACCCTTGGGCTCATGCCTAACTCAAGGTCATTCTTGAAGAAACTTGTTGAAACGGTCTCCACAGGAACCTAGATTTTTCTCTCCATGTCTAGGTCTGAGACATGAAAACCCATTTCCTGGGTCACTTCAAAAACAGAAATGGGAAGGAAGGTGTCATTCCCCATGTAGAAGAGTTAACACAGCAGGACCAGGACTGTGATCCATTACAAGGCCCACTTGCAGGTTTGGCCTTTGGCTGCTATCTGGGAACTTGGGTTTCTGGAGGGTTCCTGCTGTTCCCTGAGGAGAGAGCCTCGCTGAACCTAAACTGTGCAAACACCGTGAGTTATGGCAAACAGCTGCTTTCCTTCTGGGAGTCTGCAAGTTGGGTGTATGTTGGGCAGAGGGTGCCTACGTGACCAGCCCCCAGTAAAAATCTGGGGGGCTGAGTTTCTTCTGAGCCTCCCAGGTTGACGGCACCCACCATGCATTTGCACGCTTTGCTACTGGAGGATTTAGTGTCTCCTGTGTGACTCCATTGGGAGAGGTCTCTTAGATCCTCGTGCCAGCTTCCCGTGGACCTCATGCCAGGCACTTTTACTGGGTTTGCTATCTACCCTTTTGGTGTCATAGATCATAGCTGTAGGTAAGACTTCGTGCGGAGTTCTGTGAGTTCTCCAGGTGCATCACTGAAACTGAGGGTGGTCTCGGGGACCCCTGAAATGCGTCCTAATGCTTCAGCCAGCCCCAGTGGATGTACCTTGCCTTGGGACACAGGCTGGCATCTGGGGCTTCTTGTTCTGTCTGAAGGGCTGGCTGAATGGTTCAGTTATTATGACTAACTCATTCTCTAAGACTCAACTCAAACACTACTTTCTCTGTGAATTCTTCTGCGACTGCATCTCTCCATCCTCTGCCCCTCCAGCCCTGTTCATGTCTAACGGCTTGTATACAAGTAGTCTGGGAAGGAAGGACCCTCTCATTGTGGGTAGCAATGGGTTTGGTAGATTTAAGAGGAGAGGAACCTTGAGGCCCTGGATTCAAATCCCAAGTCAGCACTGGCTAACTCTATGAATTTCTCCCATCTGAGCCTGGTGTTTTTGTTTTTTGTTTTTGATTTTTTGTTTTTTGGTCATCTGCAAAATGGGGACAGATAAAATTATATTTCTTTATATGAAAGAGAAAACACAAATAACAGTGGTTTAAAGAAATTAGAGCTACATTTATCTCTTATGAGAAAGAAGCCTGGGGTAGGTAATATAGGACTGTTTTCATAGAAGCCTGGGAATCAGGGATCCAGGCTCTCTCTAACTTTTTGCTTCTATCCTCAAGGTCTCCTCATGGCCCAAAGTGGCTGCCTGATCTACAGCCATTGTGCCTGAATTTTGGGTAGGAAGAAGGATGAAGATGGGAAGAGCTTCTTTAAAAGCCTTCTCCCTGAGGCTCTTTCTGGCCTGAGGTCAGCCCCTTTCCCTGAAATGGGCCTCTGCTTCTTCCATGTAAACTATGTGGAGTCCATAGTTGGTTATGGGACAAGACACAGCAGTCTACAGACATGGGATCTGGGAGGTCTTTAGACAACCTCCACCACCAGCATGTATGGAGCGCTCACTACTGTGCTAAGTGCTTGCACATCCTTTCATTGAACCTTTTCCATAGCCCCACAATGTGTATTACTATCCCTGTTTTACAGATGTGGAAGCTGAGTTCAGAGGGGTTAATTTACTTGCTCAAGATCACACAGCCAGGAAGAGGCAAGCTCAGATTCTGCATTGTCTGACTTCATTCCCACTCTAAACTTAGGCAATCATCATTTCAAACATTTGGAAGGATATTTAATGACCTGCCCACCCTTCGGGCGAGAAATAGGAAAGGGCCAGGACTTGGATCCAACTGTAGTAAAACCGCATGGGTGTTGCTTTCTGTGGCCCAAAAGCTCAGAATTCCTCACCTATTGGACATAGCTGATTTGAGGGCAAGAGAGCTGGAAAGAGCTTAGGGATGGTCTAAATCAATTTAGACCCTCCTTTACATGTGGGTTAAGAGATCTGCAGAGAGAGGCTCTTAACAGAGTGAGTAAGGGGCAGAACCTGTCCTTGAACCCACAACTGGCTGCACAGTTGGAGTAAACCTTCCATCGATCCCATCATCCATCCATCCATTCAGTAGATGTATGTACATCCACTACATGCCATGTGTTGTTCTTGGCATTGGCACAAGACAGACAAAAATCTTGGGCCACGTGGGGCACATGGTTGAGTCATCTGGGCTGGGTGGGATGTGGCAGGTAGAGGGTAGGGTGTGTGTCTGGGATGAATCATCTCTCAAGTCCCTCCCTTTCATAACTTTCTCTGATTTCTCATTCTTTCTCATGACTTGGAAGTAGAGGGAGCTACTGCCTGGCAGATGGAACACCCCTGAATCTTGGGACTATTGAGGCTCTGGGCTATGAGACCCCAGCTGCACATGGGGCTTTGGAGGGAGCTTTCCAAACATACCTGATATCCCCCTGACCTGTCATTCCTTGTCCAGGTTTGGCTGCAAGACTTACTGGGAGCCTGTAGCACAGAGGGACAGGAGGAAGCTGGATCTGGGGAATGGTCCATGGATCAGTAAGTCAAAGGCAGGGGTGGAGGTCAAGGGCAGCAGAACACACTTTGATGTCTAAGTTCACATCTAGAAATTGCCCCTAGCCAGATAATCGCACACATGTGGAAGAGGATGAGCCCATGAAGGTTCTTCACAGCAACCTTCATGACAGGGGAATTTGGGAAGAGTCAAACACTCATCAGGGACTGAATGGTTAATAAATTGTGCTGAGTCCAGATGATGGGCCTGTGTGAGTCATTGAAGAGAATAATGAGGATGTAGAATTCAAGCATCTTTTGGTTTTCAGTAAATGTAACTCAGTCTAGCTTAAGCTGGGATTTTACTGGCTCAGTTCCTAGAGAGTCAGGGACGTGGATGACCTTGCAGATATAGACATCAGAGACTTAAGATCTCTCTCTCTCTCTCTCTCTCTCATTCTCTTGCCCATTCTTTCAGTCTGTCTGAGCTATTTCCTTCTAAGATGGGTTTTGTCCATAGGGCAGCCAGCCCAGCCAGAAACAGTGCCAGGCTCACATCAGATCACCTTTGACTTTGGAACGACAGCTTACAAAAACAAAAAGCAAACAAACAAAAAAACCCAGGGAAAGTCTCTGATTGGCTAGACCTGGGTCACATGCCCATCTTTGGACCAATCCCTGTAATATCATAGGAGGAATGCCATGATTGGTCAGGACTGGGTCACATGCCCAGTCCCACCAGAACTGCCAGAAGAAGGGCAGTTCCTTGAAGGAAGGAAACCTGGATAGAAAAGGCAACAAATGTCCACTCTTGCTATTTTCTGGGGTAAGTTTTGACTTTTTAGTTTCTCTTGTTTTTATGATACAGATGATCCTAGAATATACGGATTGCTATGGAACAACCTAGGGCTGAGTGTGGGAGTGTTTACAGATAGAATGGGGTCAGCGGCAGACTCTGGAGCCAGGATGCCTGGCTCTCACCATGGTCTTGGGCAATTCATACCCAGTTGCCTCATCAGCAAAATGGGCATAATAATAATGCCTACTTCCTATCATTACTTTGAGAATGAAAGAAGTTAACCCATGTCAAGTGCGTTTGAGAGGTGGGTTGGCCTGTTGTAGGTTTTTGATAAATGTTAGCTCTTGTAGATGCCTAGAGAGAGGCTGTCAGCCTGACAGGGGGCAGGATGGTAAGCTAAATGAGGGCACAACAGGGAATGGTGGGGCTTGTGGCAAAATGGAGAGGCTTGTCCCATATGAAGTGGGCAGCTGGTCCTTAGGACCAGCCAACTGTTGGCTTGAAAAGATAAGAGCCTGGGGTGACCAGATCTCTGTTTTTCAAGGATCACTGGATTTATAAATTTGGGTGTGATATTAATAAGCAATTAGTTTTAAAAAAAATTTACAAGGGGCACCTGGGTGACTCAGTGGCTTAAAGCCTCTGCCTTCTGCTCAGGTCATGATCCCAGGATCCTGGGATTGAGCCCCGCACTGGACTCTCTGCTCAGCAGGGAGCCTGCTTCTCCCTCTCTCTCTGCCTGCCTCTCTGCCTACTTGTGATCTCTGTCTGTCAAGTAAATAAATAAAAAATCTTTAAAAAAAAATCTACAAAATGCTGAGTTGGAGAGCAAGGTGAAAGCCAACCCAATAGGTGTCTCTGACTCATGGCTTACATGTTTGATGCCTTGGCTACCAACACGTGATGGAGCTATTCACCAAAACGTTAACAGATAGATTGCCTCTGGGTTGAGGGATTCAAGGTGGTTTGAACTTTCTGTGCATTTTCTGTGTTCTTGAACTCAGATCCCAGGTCTAGCCGGGTGGCCCGGGGCACGTGACCTGACCCTGCGAGTCGGCTTCCTTACAGGCAAAGGGAAGATAAGAACGCCTCCTCCTTCTGTGTGGAGGAGGAGATTGCAAAAGCAAAACGTGTAAGGGTCGTGGGGGAGGACTCAGAGTACAGGTGTATTTAGGATAAAGCACCAGCCTATATCTAGAGGTGCCCCCCAGCTCAGCTGTCTGAGAACGTGGGCCCTCCCCAAATGTTTGAGTCTGAGCATGGACCTCGTGGGGTGGAATTTCGAGGGGAGGGGAGATGTTAGGTGAGAGTCATCCTTTCACACTGAGTAGGCGGCCAGGATTTCCTGAGTGTGACCCCGAGTGCTGGGTGTTGGGGACAGAAAACTCAACAGCCACCGCCAACCCTCAGTGGCAAATCTGGGGCTGCAGGGGCTCCGACCCATTCAATGAGGCCTCCCGGAGCAGGGATGCCTGTGCAGAGTCTTGGATATCTGTTAAAGAAAGGAAAAAATCCTATGGAAGGTCAAGCTGGAGCGTGTGCTTCAGGGAAGGTGGGAGGTGGGAAGGGTTCCAGGTTGAAGGAACAGCATGAACAAAGGCTCAGAGGCTTGAGATGGGGAGAAGGGTGGGATTGGGAGGAATCCAGATAGCAGGTCCTAGTTCGGCCTCAGGTCTCCCCCTCCCCCGACTCTACCCTCCACTCAGCTGCTCCCTGACTCCCACTTCCCCTTTCCAACACAGGCGGCAGGGGTTTGGGGCTGGGACTGTAGTTTCTGCTGGGGACAGGAATACACATTTGCACATCAAGCATATGTACACGTGCATGTCACTTGCACACAGGAGGTGGCCCCGGGCTCTACCTCCTCAAAAGCTCACTGGAGTGGGGCCTGGAAGAAGCAGAAGCCTCCAGTGCACCTCGGTGTCTGTGCTGTGGGGTGGGGTGCGGCCAAGGTCTGGGGCAAGCAGGGGGCAGCGTCTCCCTGCACTGGGCTTCCCTCCTAGTTGCCAGATGGCAACACCCACCAGGGCTCTGCTGCTCATCCCCTTTGGCCCAGCCAGGTCTCTGCTGATGCCTGGAGGCCAGGGATCCTGCGAAACAGAGCATCTGGCATTTGCAGCAGCAGGTGGGAGGCAGGCTTCCCCAGCCAGAGAGGCGGGATGGAGGGGGCGGCTGGTAGTAACCAAGGTGTTAGCCTACAATGCTACCACAGGGACAGGGTGGGGGGATGGGGGTGGGGAGGAGGGAGCAGGTGGAGACCGGGAGGAAACCAAGCAGGTCCGAGACCCCGAGGTGAGGGCCTTTGAAGAAGTGGTCAGCCGCGCCTCCGGTGGGTGTTGGGGAAGTGAAGGTCTCTGGGCATCAGGTGCGTTAGCAGCTTGGGGTGGGAGGTGGTGAGGCAGGGGGAGCTGAGGAAGTGGAGGCAGAGAGATGTGGTGTTGAGAACAGATCAAAAGGTGGGGTCCCCTGGGGGGGGGGGTGGCTGTGGGCAGGAGCGACTCTCCTGGAGTCAAGGGCTGCTGGCAGGAGGGGTGGAAGGGCCGGGGAGGGGGGTGGTCAGCCCAACAGGAAAGGCCAGAAGATTCTCCTGGCCCAAGGGCATCTCCAGTGTCTTTACAGACTTAGACGCAAAGGTCAGGGGGGCTGTGCCCACGCGCAGCTGTGCCAACCGGCGCAGCCTTGGTTCTGACTTGTGTGTTCTCGTGGTTATGGCTGAGTCATATTTCTGGGACAGCAGTTCGAGTTATTTGGGAAGCCACTTCTCTAGAGTTTTTGTCAGTCCTTCAAAGATTGGAATCCGATACTTGAGGATCTAAACTTGTGGCAGGTTCAGTCTACCTCAGAGGCTCTTTTTTTTTTTTTTTTTTTTTTTTTGCTCGAAAGTGTGATTATAGACTTTAACAAAATGATCTGTTGACACTTCCTGCCACTTTGGTGTCATCTCTGGGTAGTGCTGGGACTCCCTGGGACATCCTGCTTTGAAAGCCAACTGGTCACAGTATTCTTCTGCTTAAAGACCATCAGGGGTTTCCTGCTGCCCTCCGGATGGCATTGAGATTCCACAACATGACCGGCAAGACCCTCGGAAGTCGATTGCTGCCCGCTGCCCTGTGCTACAGCTATAGGGACCATCCTCCGTTGTCTTGATCAGTCCATGTTCTCATGTCCCAGGACCTTTGTATATGCTACTCCTTCCACCTGACTTACACTTTATCCTCCCCATCTCTGGCCAACTCCTACCCACGCTTCAGGTTTTGGGTTAAACTGCTTTCTCTGGGCATTGTGTCCTAACCCAAATGCTCATGGCTCCTGTATACTCTGCCAGAATCCTAGGACCCAGCACCCTAACTGCTTGCTCAAAACTGGTTTTCGTTACTGGAGCATGAACGCCCTGAAGGATGAGGCTGGGTCTGTCTGATTGGCCTGCGGTGCCATTGTTGAATGAATAACAGCAGGGGTGGGGGGCCAGGGATATCTCACATCGGCTCTAAGGGCCCGTGGATCCCTGACTGACAATGGCCAGTGGCAGTCAAGTGCCATCTAACTACGGCAGCCAGCTGCCCAGCAGGCTGGGGTCAGAGTGTCTTTCCCACTGCTGACCCGTGTCAGGTGGTAACATTCCCTCCCGGCGCAGCTCTGGGAAAAAGTGAGAGCGGAGTCTATCAGCAGTTTCCAGCCATTTCCAGCTGTTTCCAGCGTTGAGCTGGGGCCCTCACCTTTGCTCTGAGGTCGGTCCTCCCCATATGGGCAGGGCAACTCTGTTCACTGGAACTGTTAGTTATCCAGAAGCTGGGTGAAATAGCCCAGCTTGTGAGCTTGTGACCCCTGAGTCCCCGAACCTTCTGCTGGAAGGTCCTCAGGGGTGTCTGAGGTCTCTCCCCCAGTGAAGAGAAAACCGTGGCGGGGGGAGGGGGCGGGAGGATGGGAGCCCGAGCACTCTGAGGGTCATTTTTATTCTTTTTTCCTACTGCCTTTTCTATCCCCTCAGCGGCTCTTCAGGCTCTGTGTGCTGAGGAGAGGGCCACGTCTGGTTTCTCCGTGTGGCCCCAAGTCTATGGGGGTCCTGAGACAGGCCTGGCACAGAGAGGGGACGCACCTTGCCCAGTGTAAGCACCTGGGGGGAGGGGAGAGGAAGGACTCCTGACTCCCACTTGTTAGAGCCTTCTATTTGGACCTGACTTTTGATGCCAAAACTTGGGGCCTCACAGGTGGGAGTACCACGGGGGGGGGCGTGAGGGCACAGAAAGAGCACGGAGTTTGCTCTCAGGCAAAGCCAGCCTTCCCTCACTGGCTCTGTCCCTCCTGGCCACGTGATGGGAGCTGGGTCACTTGGCCATGCTCAGTCTTGGTCTCCAACTCTTCAAGGTGGGACTTTTGCTCCCTTAGCCCTTGGACATGCCCAGAATACTTGTCCTCTACCTTCTCTGGGCCTCGGTTTCCTTTTCCTCAAAACTGGAGGAAATGACATTTCCTGTGGGGATGGGTGTGAGGGGTTTCATGGAGGAATACACTAAAGGCAGCTGGCATTGGGCCAGCCGTGGGGCACTGGGAGGGCCTGGCTTGGATCCTCCGCTTCTGGGAGTCAGCTGGGGGGTGGGATAGGGGGCCTAGGGTGGCATGATGGGTGTCCCTTTGGTCGCCCCCTTCCTCGGGTTTCCTCGGAGACCCGGAGACCAAAGGCAGCTCGCGGGCTCCTCTCTGTGGTGGCTGCAGGGATGACACCCAGAAAAGCCACAGGCCTGGGACTTGGGGGTTGGGACTTGGGTGGTGGGGGGTGTCTTTGGGCAGTGACTGTGGCTGGGACTGGAGGCTGAGCAGAGCCCAGCAACCCTGACCCTGTCTTCCCTTTCCCTCTCCATTCTGTCCCTCATGACCTTCCATTGCTGGCCTCCGGGCAGGAGTGGAGGCGAAGTGGTGGGGAAGGGTAGGGTTGGTAGGTAGGGCCCTGACCAAGGGTAGGTGGGTGAGGTCACACAAAGGCTGGTTTAGATCCTATCTTCATTTAAGTGGTGGGTATTTTGTCCACCATGATTTATTGCTTTGACTTTGATTTGTAAAAATATCATAAAATATTATTTAACTTGATTCGGGAAGTTTTGGGTTCCCCTTTGATTCTGTGTCTGAGGTGATGGGGTTCCACGCCTCACCCTCGCTCAGGCATGTTGTGAGGCAGGGGCAGGTGGGGTGTGGCTGGGTTGTAGCTGGAGTTCCAGAAAGCTCTCATGGAATCCCCCTGACTGTTCCTTTGTCCCCCCTCCCAGCCTCCCTCCATCTTCTACCACCCATCCCTTCATGTCCATCTGTCCATCTGTCCGTAGCTAAGAACTTGCATTCTGGATTCAGATAGCCTGAGTTTGCATCCTGCCTGTCCATCCTGGGGGAGCTCTGAAAATTAAAAATTTTCTGCATCAAAACCAGCATCAACAGAGTAAAAGGGCAGCCCACATGTGAGGAAATATTTACAAATCCTATATCTGATAAGAGATAAACACCCAGAACATACAGAGAACCCCCAAAACTTCTAAAATAAAATAAAAAACCAGGGGCATCTGGGTAGCTCAGTTGGTTAAGTGTCTGACTCTTGATCTCAGCTCAGGTCTTAACCTCAGGTTTGGTCTCAGGGTCATGAGTCCAAGCCCCATGTTGGGCTCCCAGCATAGAGCCTACTAAAACAAAACAAAACAAAACAAAACAAAACAAAACAAACAAAAACCCAGCCTGATTCAAAAATGGCCAAAAGACTTGAATAGAGGTTTCTCCAGAGAAGACCTACAAATGGCCAACGAGGACATGCAGGGATGCTCAACATCGCTCAACATAGGGAGATGCCGATCCAAACTCCAATGAGATACCACCTCACACCCATTAGGATGACCTTTATTAAACAAACAAAGCAAAAACAGGTGTTGGCAAGGATGTGGAGATGTTGCAACCTGCGGGCACTGTTGATGGGAAGCTAAAATGGCCGAGCGCTGTGGGAAACAGTATGGTGGCTCCTCCAATAATGAAAAATAGAATCACCAGATGGTCTGGCAACTCCATTTCTGGGGATACACCCCAAAGAATGGAAAGCGGGGTCTTGGAGAGATATCTGTACACCTATGTTCACCACAGCAATATCCAAGGTAGTTAAAATGTGCCAACCACCCCCATGTGCCTGACAGATGAACAAATAGATAAGCAAACAGATAAGCAGCCTCCTCACGCTGGTATATTATTCAGGCTTAAAAAGGAAAGAGATCCTGCCATACGCTACAACATGGATGGACCTTGAGTTCTTGGTGCTCAGTGAAAGAAGCCACAAAATGACCAACACTGTATGATTCTACTTACATGACGTTTTTTAGACTAGTCAAAATCACAGAGGCAGAAAATAGGAAGGTGGGTGACAGGGTCTGGGGAAAGAGGGAGTGAGAAGTTAGTGTGTCGTGACAGAGTTCCAGTCTGACAAGATGGCGAGGGCTTTGGGGATGGAGGGCGGTGCCTGTTGTATGACATTATGACTCTATCGAATATTGCAGAACTGTCCACGTAACATGGGTAGAACGAGAAATTTGATGTCATGTGATTTTATGGCTGCAGCAAATAGTAAAAATTAGCTCCTTCAGCAGATCTGGAGCTCCACAGCAAGACCTAGGTTGGAGAAGTGTATCTGGGGGTCATCAACGTGAGGGTGACCGTGAGGTCACAGGACTGCAAGTGCTTGTTCATGGAAACTTTGGATGATCGAGTTCAGATCCCCACAGAAACCAGCCTTGTGGGGTCCAAGCTGCAAGAAGGACCCAGAACTGAAGATGAGGTCGGAGAGGTAGAAGGATGGAGGAGACTAGTCGGGGAAGACAAGGGTGGGAGCTCGAGGTCTTGGTCATTGATGCTTATCGGGGCATCTGCTCTACCTTATTCAGAGGTAGGTCTTTTGGGACCGCCACCCCTCTGCTTCCAGTCCACAGGATATATGAGGTTGATTCCTAGATCCAGGAAGGGGGTGGGAAAGGCAAGATCCAGGAAGGGGGTGTGAAAGGCAAGATGGATGTCCAGCTGGTAACATTCCATCTCCTGACTATGGTGATTGGTTCAAGAGGGGACCAGTGACCAAGGTAGGACCAATGGGATTCAACCATGGGATTTTTGCTGGAACAACTAGTAAAATGAGACTTCTTTTCAGCTTCGACTTCCAACGGGAAAGATGATGCAAATCTGGGGCTCCTGGTGCCACCAGAGGGATCCTGACAGGACGTTGAGTGGGCAGATGGAGAGCAGGAGATGGAGTCTGGATGAGCTTCTGGATCCACCAAGGCCTGAAGCCTGGACACCTTAATTACATAAGCCAATGAGTTCCCTTTATGGCTGTGAAAATATTAAAGATTGACACCCTCAAGTCTCCCAATTTCCTTCCTCTGCGACAGAGTCTGGAAAGCCACATCATTTCCCAGTGTCCTTTGTGGCCAAGGTGGCCATGTGATTCTGGCTAAGGAGGAAGTCCCTGGGGAGGGCATCCCTTCCTGAACAGAAGGGAATTCTCTCAGGAGAAGGCTGTCTGGGCCCCCTTCCTCTCCCCTTTCTTGCCACTTGGCACGTGGGTGGGAGGCCGGAAGGCGCAGCCGCCATCTTGCAGCGAAGACAGCAAGCGTGAGAGGCAGGACAAATGCTAGGAATGCTGGGGCCAAAAAACAGGATGAACCTGAGCTCCTGATGGCATCACAGGGCTGCGGCTCCAGGCCTGGGCTGCCTCCTCCTGACATTTTGCTGAACGAGACAATAACCCAGTGCGCGTTCAGGCCTCTGCTGCCAGGATTCTGCCATGAGAGAGAGTCAGTGGATACCCAGAGCCGGGCAAAGGGACCCAAAGCAATGCAAGATGAGCGTTTCGAAAGTACCTAAAAGGGGGTCCGTAGCCCCCAGGCAGGCGATGCCGAGAATCTGGGAGAATGGGGCCTGAGATGAAGCTGTAGGTCGGCTCACTTTGCCTTCTGCCCTTCCCCCTCTGCTGTGCTATCTTGAACCGTAGAGCCTAGAAAGCTCAGAATGCCATTTCTCCTGCATCCCTTCCAGCTGTGGCCGCGCCTTTGTCTCTGCGGACTGAGGTCGGGAAGGGGGTTGTCTACCTGCCGCTCTTGGTCATCGAGGAGTGGTTGTAGCAGAGGCGGCCATGAACACACAGGTGCCTCCAGCGGGAGATGGAAGGTGCAGGGGGACAAGGGCTGTCTCAGGACGGGTTTGGTGGGTGGAAGCTGAGCTCATCCAAAGGAGAGGTTGGTGGCTCCAGAATGTGGTAAGGGGAGGGGTGTGTGTGTGTAGGAAAGCACTCGGGGCTCAGCAAGAGGATGGCTGAGCCCATGGGGTCTTGGCATGCACAGGGGTAGACGGGGTGGGTCAGGAGGTCTAGGCTACTGGGTGGGGACCAGCCAGGTGTGTGGCGAGAAGGACAAAGAAGGAGGACGTTAAGGGTCTTGTGCAGGGTGAGAGATCTAAGAATGGGCTGCTGGCTGGGAGTGCAGGGGGATGGGGGTCTGGGCAAGTGGCCAAAGAGAGGACAGGGCAGCTGGCGAGGGAGGGGCTGAGAGCAGGGCCGGGAAACCTGGAGGGGACACAGATATGCCCCAGATGGGCATGTGTGGTAGAAGGGATTTTCCTGCCTCCTACCCCCTCCCAGTTCCTCTGTCTGGTTTGGGGAGGCTGGCAATGGAAGGGAGCTTCTGGTCATGCAGGTGGTCCTGCCTGTTTTGAGCGGGACTTCTCCCCTGGGAGGCATCCTGCAGCTTTGAGTATTTCCACATGGGGAGAGCTCCATGCTCAGGTCTACTCTGGATCTTTCCCCTTGCTCCAGACTCATCAGGCAACGCACTCGACCTGCCTTTGTCTGATAGGCTTCTCCACCGAAATATCCAGAATAGAAGCCTTGATTGCTGACCCTGCAAACTCTCTCCTCGCAGTCACTGCTTTCTGGTTAAAGGGCACGTCCATCTTCGCAATGAAACTGGTGCCATCCTTGACTGCATCAGCAAATCCTACAGACCCCACAGAATATATCCTAGGTTCTGCCACTTCTCCTGTCCCCCGCCATCACCTCCCTGGTCCCGGCCTTTGGCCCTCTCGCCTGGGCATCTAGGTGAGGGCAAACTCTCCCAGCTTCTGCCCTTGTCCCGCTAGGGGCTCTTCCTCACACGGCCGCCAGGGGGCGCCTTCGCGATGTCGATCCGTTTCCGCGCTCATGGAAGGAAGGCGAAGTGGTCACTGGTGCTTCCAGGCCCTTCCAGCGGTCTGCGTGTGCTCTTCACTGAGCCCCACCCGCCTTCTGGCTGCCCTTGAAAACACTTCGACCTCCTTCCCGCCTTTGCCCTTGGCGGGTCCTTCCGCCCACAGTACCTTTCCCCCATCCTTGCAGAGCTCAGTCGGGCTTCTAATCCCGTTGTCTTTTCCCCTTCTCTTTCTCTTCCTCCTCATCTCTCTTGTTAGCTTTTCGTGGCACTTTTCACCACCGGTGTTCTCATTATAGGTATTAACTTGAGTATTGTCTGTCCCTAGCAGCCCGTGAACTCCCTGGGGCAGGCACTTGGCTTTGACCACGGCCATGTCCACAGGGGCCTCGCACCCAGGACTAGCTTGTTACATATGTGCGGTGTGATGCGCGGTGCATGTCAAAGTAACCCCGCCCAGGGGACTTGCTGGCAGGAGGCCATCCTCTCCCCGCCCCCTCCGCTCAGCGTCAGAGTCCCCTGGGCCGCCCAGCAGTGAAGCTGGCAGAAAGGCAGGAGCGAAGGGGTCAAATGGCCTGGGTCCAAGGAGGAGGAAGGGGACTTTTCGAGTCAAAACCCAAGGCCTGCCCCTGCCCGTTGGATAAGATGGGGAGGATACCATGCATGGAGTGGAGAAGCGGTCCCAAGACTCCTTGCCTCGATCTGTCTAGAGCAGCCCTGCGCCCGTACCTTGGCTTGTTCTGTGCCCTTGGTGTGCGTGCCTGAAGGCTGCCAGACAGGCTGGGGTTGGGGTCTCTGTTCCTACCCTTCCATGCGAAGGCTAAGGAATGGGGAGGTAAGCAGAGGGTGCTGGGCCCCCCCCGGGGGGGGACACCCAATGCTGAGTCTTGGGGGAGAAATAAGATCCCATCAGGCAGAAGGGGAGGACAGGGATTTGGGGCAGAGGGAATGGCAGATGCATAGCCAGGCTGAGTGTGGCTCTGAAGCTTCCAGGGGTCTGCCCAGGGCGTGATAGACAGACAGAAGTGTGGGGGTGGGGACCAGGATGGGGACCCTCCCTCCCTGAATGAGAGTGAGCCTCACCAAGGGCAAACAGGATCCCATTCACTGTTGGGAAAGCTCCCAGCCCTCCTCCCACAGTCCCCAGCACAGACAATCCCCCTGCCTGCCTTCTTAGATAAAGTTGCGGGCTGGAAGTGGGAGCTTAAGTGGACAAATAGTAGGAGGGAGGGATCATGGGGGCCCTGAGGGGGGTCTGGGGCCGGAGACTGAGCGGAGGGAACAATGACCCATCCAGGAATAGTCAAACGCATGAATGAATGTGTAGAAGCTAGAGGCAGCTTTTCAGGGAGCCGGGAGAAAATACACTGTCAAGGTAAATGGCGCTGGTCGCCGGACAGCCACCTGGAAAACAAATTGCATCTGCTCCATGTGGTGTAGCCCAAATGTAAGAAGTTAAACCTTAACACTGCAAGCAGATACGCTGCGGGAGAGCGTTCTTTAAATGTGATTTCAGAGTGGCAGAGGCCTTTCTGAGAATCGCCAATGAACTGAACAATATCGATATGAAAATGTCTTCACGGCTCCAACTGCCATGAGCGAAGCCAGTGATGGAACGGGGGAAGCACGACTCATGGGACGGACGGACGGAGAGCTCATTTCCCTAATATGGAAATCAATGAAAAGCCCAGACGCCAAGCAAGAAAATGAGCAAAGGGTATAAAAACACAGTTCACAGAAAAGGGAAATTGAAAATGGCTTTTAACCCCCTGAAAAAAACGCTCACTCGTACTAAAAGGAATGCAAATCGAC
Source organism: Mellivora capensis (assembly GCA_004024625.1). Lineage (NCBI taxonomy): Eukaryota > Metazoa > Chordata > Mammalia > Carnivora > Mustelidae > Mellivora > Mellivora capensis. The sequence continues at coordinate 105,361 of PISX010000591.1, forward strand.
ACTCCATTGAAGTATCACTGCCTCCAGGAGCATCAGGAATAAGAAAGTCTTCTGAAAGACTGTTGGTGAGAACGCGGGAGATGAGCTTTCAGGCACTGCTGGGGGGAGAATGAATAGGTACTACCCCCCCACCGCCCACCCCGAAGGTATTTGGCACAAAGGACACCCCTGTCACTCAGCAGCCCTCCCAAGGGGGCGGGGCCTTCAGATACTCGCACCTGGTGGAACTGTGCAGGCGCACTGTTGTACTTGGGCATCGCTGTGGGAGAAGCCAAAGGTGGGTAGGGGGGGAACCTACCTGTCCTTTCATAGGAACTAATCAGAATAATTCTGGCACGCCTAAGCAATGGCATTCAGCTGCAAAAATGAAGAAGGAAGCTCCTTCTGAACGAACACGGAACAAACTTCAAGGTAAACAGTAAAGGAAAAGCAGCAAAGTGCAGGACACTGGGCAGCGTGGGCTTCTTTCTGGGGTCAGAGAAGGGAAGTGAAGAATGCTTTTTTTTTTTCTCTGCTGGAAGATCCCTAGAAGGACATACAAGAAACTGGCAATGGAGGTGGCCTCCTAGGAAGGACTGGGTGGCTTGGCGGTGGGTCAGAAGGCTGACTTATCACGATAAGCTCTTTTGCATGGGACCAGGTGAATGTATTACTCATTCAAGGGTAACGTGAAAATATTAAAATATAACCACAAAACTTAAAAAAAAAAAGTTTGCTGTCTAGGTCCCAGGTTAGGGGAGTGGGATGGTTGTGTTGTACTGGGAGGGGAGGAAAGGGGGGATGTTGAGTTGGATGGGCCGATGGATGTCTGGGGTCAGGTGAGGGCATCTTCTGCAGGTCTGGGGATGGCGGTGGGAACCCTGGAGTGGCTGGGATGGTCCCGAGGGTGTGAAGAGAAAGGCCAAGACAGCGTCCTAGGAGCAGGTAAATGGAGTGGAGCAGCAGGGTGCATCTGCAAAGGAACCAGAAGGAGCTGCTCTGTCCACCCGTCAATTGTTACCAAAAAGAAGAAAGAAGAAGCAGACAGTGGCTAATGAGAGACGTTCAGCAGCATTCCCCAGAGTGGCTAAGTTGGGTTTATGCAAGAATGCATGGGTAGTTGAACACCAGCAAAATGGATTAGTGTTATTCACATCTCCATAGACACAGAAAAAAGCATTCGATAAAATTAAACACTTGTGATAAAAACGGAACAGAATTGCTGTTACTAACAATAACAAGGAAACTTCTTTAATGGATAAGAATACCTGCCAAGAGCCTACGTCATCTTTAATGGTGAAACCCTCGAAGCACTCTTTCAAAAATCAGAAATAAAACAAAGAGGATCACGGATTCTGTTCAACACCATGGTAAAGGCTCCAGACAACCCAAGACATGAATATTATAAAGCTTGGGAAGGAAGAAGTAAAACTGTCATTTTCCACCAATGAAGTCTATCTAGGAAGATAGTCTTAGACTTGTTAGTAGCAAAATCTCTAGATAAATTATAACAAGAATTTTATCCATATGGCATATAACTATAATATATATAAGTCCAATATGCAAAATTTGACATTTTTCTGGCATAGAAACAACAAACAGAAAATGCAATTTCAAAAGGTGTTCGTTATGATGACACGGAAAGTAATAAGTTATCAAGGAATAAATCTGGTGGGAAAATGTGCATGACCTTTCTGAGGGGAAGTTATAAAACTTTATTGAAAGATATAAAGAGGAAATATAACATGTTAATGGGTAGGAAGACTGAATATTACAAAGATGTCAATTCTCCCCAAATTCCTCTATAAATTGAACCAGATTCTAATTAGAATCCTGACATGGTTCTTCTTGGAACATGACAAGCTTATTCTCAAATTCATATGAAAGAGCAAATGGTCAGGGATAACCATTTTGAAGAAGTTCAAGAGAGGAGAAGTTTTACCTTGCCAGATATAGAGACCTGGCAGAGGATTTTGGTAATTAAAGCAACGTTGTGTTGGCTTCAGGGAAGATGAGCAGACTAACAGCCAGAGGAGCTCGGAGTGGACTCACACCCGGGAAGACACCTGCCAGGGGACGGGTGGGCGGGCTGCGGCTCACTGGGGAAAGGCAGGCAGGCTGCCTCGGTGAATCGTGCCAGAGCAGTTGATGGAAAAGACAAAATTAACTCTGTATCTCACCATATCCTAGAACCCACCCCAAGTGTGTAAAGCCTTAACATGAAAAGCAAAACTTTAAAAGCTTTATATTTTTTCAGGATTTCATTTATTTGAGGGTGCCTGAGTGGCTCAGGTGTTAAGCATCTGCCTTTGGCTCAGGTCATGATCCCAGCATCCTGGGATCGAGCCCCGCATCAAGCCCTGCATCAAGCCCTGTACATCAGGCTCCCAGCTCCGTGGGAAGACTGCTTTCCCTTTCCTAGTCCCCCTGCTTGTGTTCCCTCTCTTGCTTTGTCTTTCTCTGTCAGATAAATAAAATATTTTAAAATTTGAGAATGAGAGAGAGAGAGAACGATGGGAGAGGGGCAGAGGGAAATGGAGGCTCCCCGCTGAGCAGGGAGCCTGGCATGGGGCTCAATCCCGGGACCCTGAGATCATGACCTGAGCCAAAGGCAGATGCCTAATGACTGAGCCACCCAGGCGCCCCAAAACTTTAAAAGCCTTAGAAGAAAACATAGGAGAACATTTTTATGAAACAGGGGGTGTAGGGTAGGATTTCTTATGACTCAGTCCAAAAACAACATCACCAGGGAAGAAGTTTACATGAGGCTACATTCAAATAAAAACTATTAAAAGCCACAACTGATGAGATGACACCCCAAACACTGGGAAAACGACATGTAACGCATATAGCAATGTAAATTTGGAAATCAGAGTATACAAAGAACTTCCTCAAATAAATATAAAAGAATGGACCAAAAAAATATGAAGAGGCAATTTAGGGAATAGGAAACACATACAGCCAATAAACACTTGCAAAAATGCTCAATGGGACCAGAAGTAAGTGAATATAAATTAATACCACAATGAGAGGGGCGCCTGGGTGGCTTAGTTGGTTAAGCATCTGCCTTCGGCTCAGGTCGTGATCCCAGGGTCCTGGGATAGAGTCCTGCATCAGGCTCCCTACTCAGTAAGGCGTCTGCGTCTCTCCCTCCCTCTGCCTGCTGCTCTCCCTGCTTTTGCTCTCTCTCTCTCTCTCTCTCTCTCCCTGTGTCAAATAAATAAATAAAAGAAATATTTAAAAATTAAATAAATAAATAAATTTAACCTCTCTCCCCCCAAAAACCCACAATGAGATGGTGGTTCACATCCATGAGGTTGACCAAAATGTAAAGCCTACAAGGCCAAGTGTGGCCGAGAATGTGGACCCCGAGCGCTCCTGAAGCATGACTCCTCACTCTATTGAAAGAAAAGATGTACAGGGCCTCTAGCTCTGGGGCTCTGTTTTAGAGAAACCTCACCCACTACCCCCCGGGGGTCTATATGTATCATAGCAGAGCTGTTTGTAAAGCAAGTTTTGCAAACCTCACTCCTATCCATCCATAGGAGATGGATAAGTACATTCTGATACATTCACACCATGCAAGGTTACATCCCAGCAAAAATAACCCAACTAGAAGTAGAAGTTTAAACATTTACCAACACAAATCCTCAGGCTTGTGATAAGGAGGAGGGAGTGCCCAGATCTGAGTGGCCTGAGTAAGGGGACCTCTGGGAGGACAGTCTAGGGAGGTGGATTGGGGCTGAAATGTTGGAACAAGGGTTTTGTAACAGTTCCAGGTGCCAGAGGATGGAAGAGATTGTCTCCTAAGGCAATGAGCTCCCCGTCACTGGAGGTATGTGAGCAGGGCCTGGACAGCTGCTCTGTGGAACCAAGCGCTGGATACCAGTGGTGCAAGGGCGGGGTTGGGTAAACATGGCCTTGGTAATCTCTGCACGCATGCCCAGAGGCCCCGCGGTTCTGTGATTCAGTGTGGTTAAAAGAGGACAGGGCTGAATGAGTAACCACACAGTGACACATTCCTGTTCGGGAGCCAGGCCGCTGGGGAGAGGGGACTGGCCCGGCTTAGGCAGCAACACGGCTGCGTCTCCAAAACACGCTAAATGGAAGAAGCCTTCTGCAGAGGGTCCGTACTGCGCGATTCCATTTCTGTGAAATTCTAGAAAAGGCCAAGTAATGTAGAATGACAGAAAGCACATCAGAGCTTCTGTGTGTGGTGAGGGGAGGGAAGGAGCTTCTCACAGTGATGGAAGTGTCCCGTGATGTTTTGTATCTTGATCATGGCGAAGGGTTCATGGGTGTATAGATCCATCAAAATGAATGGAACCGTACACTTTAAACGGATCTGTTTATTGAATATAAATTACATCTCAAGATGGACCCTTCAAAAAGAAGAAAAAAGATAAAGTGGGGAGGATTGGCACTGTGGCATCATTGTCTTGGTCCCAAGGACTGGGCCTCAGTTTCCCTATCTGTGAAAGGAGGGAGAACCTATATAAGGAGAACTTAAATTCATCTTCAGTGTAGTGGCCACAAGTGTATCCTCCCGGGCAAGTCAGGGAGCCTCTCTGTGCCTTGGTTTCCTCATCTATAAAGCGGGGGAACAACAGCGCCCCCTCCAGTCATGTACTCAGAGCCGCGAATCTCATGCTGGAGGCACACAGCTGTGGCCACTCCCCTTCCAGTCCTGCGGCCACCTGGATGCTGCCGTCCAGGCTGCTCACTTCCCATCTTGTTCCTCTGCCAACCCTGGCCTGTCCACACAGCCTGCGGGCTGCCTGCAGATGGGGACATTCCAAGAGAGTGGTTTCAGGGCACCTGGGTCGCTCACGGTGAAGCTGGAGTTCTTCGGAGGCCAGCTTTCTAATTTTTTTTTTTTTCCCTGAAGTAGCAAGCCCAGTGCTAGGTATTCAAGTGGCGTATCATCGGAGGCATGCAGAATGAAGGAGGGAGTCTGATGGCCTTAAGTCAGGTAGGATTTTGCTTGGGTTGTCTGGAGAAGTGGCTTTCTCAGTCTGGAGGACCACTGGGGCCCTGTATGGTCGGGCAGGCTGTTCACTGCAAAAGGAAGTCCCGCCCTAGAAGGGAGAACAGGGGATAAAACCCATACATATTACCCTTCCCAAGTTATACCATGTCTCCTCAAAGAGGTGCATTCTTCTTCCTTTTTTTTCTTTTCTTTAAAAAAAATAAACATTTTGTTCTGGAACAATTTTATATTTACAGAAAAGTCACAAAAATAGTAAGAGAATTCACCTCTAACCTTCACCCAGTTTCCCCTTACATCAACCTCACTTACGTAACCACAGTACCTTTGTCAAAACTAAGAAATGGGGATGCCTGGGTGGCTCAGTTGGTTGAGCGGCTGCCTTCGGCTCAGGTCATGATCCCATCATCCTGGGATCGAGTCCCACATTGGGCTCCTTGCTCGGCAGGGAGCCTGCTTCTCCCTCTGCCTCTGTCTGCCACTCTGTCTGCCTGTGCTCGCTCGCTCTCTCTCTCTCTGACAAATAAATAGATTTAAAAAAAAAAACTAAGAAATGAACATTGGGACAATATTGTCAACTCAATTTCAGACTTGATTTGGATTTTCCCCACTAACGTTCTTTTTCTGTTGCAGGATCCAATCCAGGATATCACATCGCATTTAGGTTTTGCTGTTGTTTAGGTCAACGGGGGTTGCTCTAGGGATGAGCAGTGGATGGGACAAAGAAGGTTGGAACAGCAGGACACCCAGAAGAAAGTCCTTAGGGGGTTTGTGAGGGAGGAAGCCCAGGGTTGGGCCACTGGCCTTCCTGACCCGGTCTGAGCACTGTGAAGTGTTTCCCACCGTCTCAGCTCAGTTTATGCAAAGGAGATGGGAAAGATACCCAAGTTTGTTGGCTGTTTTTGATCACTGACTGGCCACCTATTGGAGCTGGCCACTGTCCCGGGGTTTCCTGGTTCATCCTAAGTGACAGTCCAACCTGGCTGACCACTGGCTCTGCTTCTTTCTTCGCTTGGGTGTGGGAGCAGTGGCAAAAGGAATGGTAGGAGCCAGGTGAACTCAGAGGCCACAGGGATAGCTGCGCTGCTCAGATCCCAAGTTGACTCATGGCTAAGGGGGGGGCACTCATCCTCCCATGAGCTGCAGAACCCAGGCTTTGTCCCCTCAGCAGCTGAGGTGCCAGAAGAACTTGGAGTCATGTGGCCCTGGGTTTGATTTCGGGCCGGGTAGTCCTATCGAGTCAGCTGCCTTCTTGGACCCTCAATTTGTCCATCATTAAGATGCGCCATGGGGCCTCAGCCCGGGGCGCCTGGTCCCCCCAGGCTGCCTCCAGCACAGGACAGTCTCATGCAGAGCACTGCCCATCACTTCCCTTTTATTTCCCCTTCTCCCTCTGCAGGCCCCCACCCCCTACCTGCCCCCCACCTGTCCCCCACCTCCCTGCCTCTCCCATCCTTCCACACTCCGGGATCCCCATCCTTGCACCGCTTGGGGGGAGCCTTGTGTCTTGCTCATGCAATCCCCTCACCTGGAGTGCCCTCTTTCTGGCACCAGCTTTTGGGTGCTAGCTCAAATGCTCATGGGCCCCAGCTCTCCCTCTGTGTAGCTCTGAGGTCCCCTCCCTGGAGATCCCCGTGACCCCATCGCATCCTGCCTTGTTTTATGGACACACATGTCAGCTGGCATCTTTCCCAGGGATCAGCTGTAGCTTTTGCAAGGCTGAACTCACCAGTGCCTGATATTATGCCCAGCATACAGTAGGCACTCATTAAATGCTTAACACTTAGAATTGTGATCCATTGAATTCCTGGAAGCCTGAAGTCTTTGGAGAACAGCTCTGGCCTGGCCCCAAGGCAAGAAGTGACACCCCAGCCCGGAGGGTACCCAGGTCTCCCGCGGGTGCCCCAGCCCAGCACCCGAGGGGCCCTGAGCTGTTCTACCAGACCGCACGCTCCGCCTTCTGCAAACGGTTGTTGGGGCAGCAGCTTGGGTAAGTTCCACTTCCGCTTCCTCCTGCCTCCTGTCCTGCTGCGGCTGCTCCTCTGCCGGGGCGCCTTGCCAGGCTCTCCCAACCCCTGGAGCCCGCAGAAACCCTCTGTGCCCTGAGCTGTCACCAGCGCTGCCTCCCAGGCCCCGGACACGATGCAGGCCATCAAGTGTGTGGTGGTGGGAGATGGGTAGGTACCTGGCTGAACTTCCTCACCCGGCTGAGGCTCCCGACTGGGGTACCCTGAGACCCGCCTGTCCTGCCCAAATAGGACTCCCTGGGAGGCGGCTGGGAGGAGCTGCTCCCTTCTGGTCCCGGGACCCAGAGAGAGCCCCTGAGGTGGGCAGAGGACAGCTTCACCCTCTTTGCCTGCTTCACTCCGGAAGCTGCTTGGGTGGAGGTGGGTGGAGGGCACAGGACGGAGGGTGGAGGTGCCTGGGGCCCCTCTTCTGCACCCTGAAACCTGGAGCACGTCTCTTATGGGACTGGTCTTCGACTCTGCTGATGCAGGTGCAGGGGTGGAGAGCCAAGATTCTGGCCTTTGTCCTCAGGCTGATCTAGACTCTAGTATCTGGCTTGCATGGCTGTGTGTCTTTGGGCAAGCCACAGAGCCTCTCTGAACCTCTGTTCATCCATCTGGGAAGAGACCACGCCCCCGGGATTGATGTGGGGTCACCTGACCTATGTTGAGTGGCTGTGCTGGGCATAGTGTGCTCAATAACTATTAACCTCCACCCCTCCTCCCTGCCTGGCTCTCCCCTCCCCCACTGCAGCCTGCCTGACTGGGGAGGATGTGTGGGGGATGGGGGTCAGGAGCAGGAGGGGGAGGGGACATAAAGGGAAGGTGGAGGGAAGAAGAGATGGGAGGGTGATTGGGAGGGTCTGTGTGGGCTAGGCTGGGCTGAGGGGTCTTCTGGCTGTGGAAGCGCAGTGACCTCGGGTGGTCATGTCCCCGTGGGCCTCTTTCTAACAAGGTCTAAGATGCCGATCTGCCGGTCTCCGGTGCTAGCCTTCCACCGTGTCTCAGGCCCCAGCCCACAGGTGCCTCCTGGGGTTTCCTGGGAGTCCAATCCAGCAAACTCCAGCATCTCTAGCTGGCAGACCTTCATTCCAACGCTCCCATTCTACAGAGGGGCAGCCCGAGGCTTGGGGAAACTCAGATCTCTCCTGGCCTGGGTCAGGTGGCCCTGACACGACAGACAAACCTCGGCTCTGATAGGTCTCCTGAGAGTGGGTCCCTTTATCAGCCTCAGCTGATTCCGACGCACCGGCCTGGCCTTATCTGCCCGCAGGCCGGGCCCTGCTCACTTCCGCTTTGTAGCTTTGTATCTGATCCGAGGAGGGGAGGGCAGAAGCCAACGTCCCAGTCATTCAAAGTCACCTTGGTGGCAAGCTCTGGGCAGGGCAGTGGAGGGGAGAAGGTGGCCGGCCTCCTCAGAACAGGAAGTGACCAACACAAGAGCGGAGCTGGAAGGCCCAGGGCTGCCCCTTTGGTTGCTAGACTTGCCCTGCACTCCCCCGTGCCCCCTCCCAGCCCCAGCGACCTGCAGACCCCAGGGAAACCAGCGCGCATCTTGGCAGTCCCTAGCACTTACTTTGCGTCAGGCACCAGACTCAGTCACACCCCCTCTATATGGTCTTCCCACCAACCTAATATTAGGCCCATTTTCCAGGTGGGAAAACTGAGGCTCAGAGAAGTTAAGTAATTTGCCCAAGACCTCATGGGATGTGAGGCCAAGTCTCTCTGACTTCAGAACTCCGTGCTCTTAACGGCTGCTCTCTCTGGTGAGGTGGGAGGGAAAGAGGAGGGAGGGCCAGGCTTTCCCTGATGTTGCCTGGCTGTTACACTCTGCTAGACATGGTGCTGGCTTCTTCCGTGGGCTTTACCTGACTTACGATTCAGCACACTCCTAGGAGGAGAAACGCCTCATATCCCTATGTTCAAGATGGGGAAACTGAGGCCTAGGGAGATTAAGTGCCTTGCCCAAGGCCATGCCCCTGGGATCTGGAACCCAGGCGTGTGACGACAGAGGGCTGGTCAGGCACAAGGGGCCCTGAGGCATTTTCCAGTTCAGTGGGCTCCCAGGTACCCCCTGCTCTTAACTGTCTGTCCCACATCGGTGTCACCTGGAAAAGCTTGTTAAAAATACAGATTCCCAGTCCTGTCCCGCACCACGGCTCAGAATCTCTGAGACAGGACCCTGAAGTCTGCCCTATAACAAATAGCCTGGATGACCCTTGTGACTCAGGCTTGGGACCGCTGATCTTGGCATTCTCAGATGGGGAGACTTAGGCCCAGAGAGGTGGGGCCGGGTCTTCCCTGAGGGCTGGGCTAGGGGACCCAGAAACCTCCCAGTGTCCTGGGCAGGGGCCATGACTGCTGTCTCCTCAAACCTCCTGTCTTTCAGAGCCGTGGGCAAGACCTGCCTTCTCATCAGCTACACCACCAACGCTTTCCCTGGAGAGTACATCCCCACCGTGTGAGTCCTGCAGGGGGCGGGAGCGGGGAGGATGGGGAGACACGCATCACCAAGCCCACCCCCTTGTCAGGCGCTTCCTGTGGGCTGGGCCCTGTGTGGGGCCTTGGAGGGGGGTCCCCACCTCGCAGAGCTGCCTGATGACCCCGTTGGAGGCAGTGAGCAATGTTGAGGGGGGCAGTGAGGACCAGTGCCGAGACCCTCAGAGCGGGAGAGACAGGGCTGGTGAGGCAGGATGGCGGCCTCCCAGCTGGGGTGTGGTGTGGGCAAAGGGGGACGCAGGGCTGAGAAGTGGAGGGGAGCATGGGCTGGTGGAGGAGGAGGAGGCTGTCCCTGGCCTTGACACCACGGAGCTGAGAGCGGGACTTACGGGAGAGGGCAGTGCCATCTGGAGGCCAGTGCGAGGCCCTGCCCTCTCGGCGCTGGTGGAGGCGAGGCTGTTATTGAATGCCAAGTGGGTGGCAGCCTCGGGAGGGAAGTACTTGGGGAAGCACAGGCTCTCGGCAGCCCCTTTGCTCACAGGACAGCGTCCCCACCCCCAGCGCGACATTCATGTCTCCCGGCTTCGGCTTCTCCCAACCTTCCCTTCCAGTGTCGCTGCCCCCACTGTTGCCTCACGTTGTCTGCTTGTCCCCGCCAAACACTCCTTGGGCATTTCCACCTCAGGGCCTTTGCTCAAGCGGTTTGCTCTGCCTGGAGTGCCTTTCCTTCGCATGTGCACGCGTCTCAGACCTCCAGGCCAGCTGCAGGGCCCCTCCCCGGGGAGACCTTCTCACCCAGCCCCACAGACCTCTCACTCCCCAGAGGGACTTGATCTGATCTTTCTCATGACCATGAGTCTTTGTGGGTGGGAAGTCTCATCCAGTTCCCTCGGGTCACCCCATCAGCTCAGTTCGGTGTCTCAGGCACGCCGTGATCTACACACTGTCTTATACACACCGGACGTGTTTTGGGTTGACTCGAATTCATGGAGAGGCCCTGAGACGGTCCATCGGAGCTAGCCTCCAGCCGCTGAGGGCCGGCCGTGTGCTGGCCCCTGCAGGGAACCTCACACGTCTGCCTTTACTTGAGCACCATAAGAGGTGGCATTCCGCCCAGGCCGGATTTCCGCCCAGGTCACTGTCCCCGACCCTGCACTGCTGCCTGCTGTCCTGCCTCTGCCTGTCCCAGCTGGGCTGGGGGCCCATTTGCTGAAGGACCTTAGACCAGTCACTTCCCCTCTTAGAGACTCAGTTTCCCTTTTTATAGGGGCAGGGCTGGGTGGGGCAACCCCAGGCTCACTGCCGGGGCACCTCCCCTGGGCAGGGAGATGAAGGGCGTGTTCTCTGGTGCAAGAGAGGGAAAGGAGCAGAGGCCAGGCTGGACCCAATTGTTCCTAACATCTTGGAGATCCCCGGCCCTTGGTGGCCCCTGGTGGCCTCAGGACACCACCCTTGCAGGCCAGACAGAATGATCCAGGCAAGGTCTGTCTTTCAGGACTCTGGGGAGTTGGGTCAGACACTTAGGGCCATCTTGAAATTCTTGGCCTTTGCACAAGGGATCTTGCATTTTCTTTTTGCCTCAGTTCCTGCAAAGATGTGCCAGTCCTGCTTGTCCCCTTCCTATATGGTCCTGGACAGAGTTGTTCAGCTCTGGACGAGCCCTCCAAGGGGTTCCCGCTATAGTGCCTGTACCCCTGGTACAAGGAAGAGGAGATGAGTCACGCAGAACTCTTGACATTGGGAGGTGGGGGCCACTGGTGAGAGCGGCGTTGGGGAAAACAGGAGATCTCTGGCACAGAGATAAGATGGGGAGAGCTGCTGGGGTTCAGGGTCCGGAGGGTTTTCTGGGGAGGGTTTGCTGGGGCCGGGAGGGTTTGCTGGGGCCGGGAGGCATGTAGGCCAGCTCACAATCAGATAAGCAGGTGAGCTGCGCTCAGCTCCTTGCCAGGAGTGGGGGGTTAACAGCTCAGGGTCAGACCCTCATGCCACATAGGGGGAGATGGAAGCCGGTCTTGTGCAGGATATTGGGGATACCAGAACATGGCAGAAGGACCCTGCGCTTGCCTGCCTGTGACATAGGGGCTCTCCCCCGCCCACGTCTCCCCCTTACAACCATTCTCAAAAGGAAGCCCAGATGAGTTTTCAAAAGTGAAAATTCGATGCAGCTGTGCCCAGACCTAAACCCCCTCCCATGGCCCCCCTTCACATTTGATACCGTCTCCTTTCCTGCCATGTGAGTCCCTGAATGGCACCTGCCCCCCACCCCCAGCCTCATCTCCTACCATAGCCCCCCACCCTTACCCACTCACTCCAGACCCTTGGGCTTCCTTGTGGATCCCACCAGCCTCCCCCACACCCCTGTCCTCCTTACCATCACTCAGTTCCCTGCTCAGGGATCAGCTCCCTGACCCCCTGTCTCAAGGGGTCCCTCCCTCCACCCAGGCCCCACCACCCCACTCCCCTGCTTGATGTTCTTTATGGCCCTTCCTGATCTGACTTCCCCTGCTGGCTCCAGGAGGACAGGGCCCTGGTCTGTCCAGTTCACAGCTAGCACACCAGCTTCTAGAACAGAGCAAGCATGTCACTGGTGCTCTGGAGTGACTGGGAGCTCTGGTCTGCTCTGAGAAGGTGCCAGAACTCAGCCACCAGTGGACAGCTCGGCCGGTGGGAAGGAAAACCACACAGTTAATTTAGGTCCCATTGGCCAGTACTTGATTTTTACCTGCATTTCACCTCCTGACAAGTCAAGTCTGGAATTCCATGGATGTGGACACCCAGAGTCTTCCGCTGGGCACTCACGGCCCCTTGCCCGTCCTCCTGCCACCACGGGCAGCCCCTTGTGCCCCGCCTGGGACACCCTCCACCTCCCCTAGCCACCCTCCTCTCTCCTCTCTCACTGCCAGCTCTATAAGCTTTCCAATGGCCCCCCAGCTTCCCCTCTGACCCTCCTTCCAGGCTTCTCCACCCAGTGGCCAAGAGGAGCCTTTTATTTTTTTTTTCAAAGATTTTATTTTAGATTTTATTTATTTATTTGAGAGAGAGAGAGAGACAGAGTGAAAGAGCATGAGAGGGGAGGTCAGAGGGAGAAGCAGACTCCCCATGGAGCTGGGAGCCTGATATGGGACTCGATCCCAGGACTCTGGGATCATGACCTGAGCTGAAGGCAGTCACTTAACCAACTGAGCCACCCAGGCGACCCAAAAGGAGCCTTTTCTAAATGCAGATGTGATCACACATCACCCACCCCCGCAGCCCCACCTGGCCAAGCCTCTTCACCATGCCCTGTTGGCCTGAGGACCGAGACTTGAGTCCCAAGAAGGGTCCACGCCCCACCTGACCTGGTCACTCCTTTATGGTCCCCATGTCACCAGCCATGCATGCCCTCTGAACTCTGGGTTCCTTGAGTACACCTTCTTCCTTTCTGGGGGTGGGTTTGGGTAGGGGTCAGGTGATGGACGCTGTGTGCTGAGCTCCCTTCCCTCACCTCCCCAATCCCCTGCCCCACTCCATTCCAGGGTCAGGGCTGGGCCTGCAGCCCTGAGAATGCAGAAGGAGGCTGCACGGACTCCGGGTGAACACACGTCATCTGTGTCACCTCGGGCAGGTCTCTTTCTATTCCCGAGTCTGTGCCCTCATGGGTAGCATGGGAACAAGGGTGGTAACCGCTCCCCGGACCCACTGAAGTGGTCTAAGTAGGAAGGGCCTGGAATGGTCATTGACACCCCTGGGTGTTCAGCAAATGTGAGTTCTCTGTTTTCCCACAGCTCAGGGAAGCCCCACGCCCAGGCTCGAACCCCTGCCTCTCCAGCCACAAAATAGCCCCCATGTTTACCCTGTGGGATTTTCTGAATTGGGGAACAGGACTTACTTAGTCCTGGCCACCGCCAACTGACTGTGAGATCTTGGGCAAGTGCCTTCCTGTCTGTGGGCCTGTTTCCTCATCTGGAAAAAGTGGTGGGGACTGGCCAGAGCAGTGGTGTAAGGTTCCTCTGGTCCCGGCTGCCCCTGAGTCTCAAGTAAGGGGGACCCCCGGGGGGCTGTGGATCCCTGCTGCGTGCCTGCAGCGATCCCCTGGGCCCTGGTGGCCAGGCCTCTGGGGAGGGACAAGCGGGTATGTGTGAGGACATTGGAAATGTGATCACAGCAGCTTAGCATCTCCCCTTGGGGTGACCTGACTGTCCTCTGTCTCTTCGGATCCTCCTAACGGCCCTAAGAGAAAGGATTTTTTTTTTCACATTGAAGAAAGTGAGGCTCAAAGAAGGTAGGTGACTCACCCAGGGTCACACAGCCAGAACGAGGCTTCACAAGGAACTCTGGTCACTCTTAGTTCTGGGTGGCTGTCCCTGGGGAAATCAACCCCCACTCTCGGCCAGCCCCTTGCTCACTAACAGAGGTCCACAGAAGAAGCAAGGCTCAAATCCCAGCTCCTATGCTTATCAGATGGTTGGCCTTGGAAAAGTTACTTGACATCTTGAGGCCTCGGTTTCCCCATCTGTCTGATGGGAGTAACTTGAGGTTCTTTTGTCTTAGGTTACCTGGAACTTCAAGACCTAACATAGAAGGGTCCCTAGCTTTCTGCCAGGCCCCAGACCTGGTACTTGGTGCTGTTCCGAGGTCCCAGGACCCCGCTCTTTCCCGACTGACCATGGGGATGGCTCCGAGAGGACACAGGCCTTTGGCTCAAAGAACCTTAGGAGGCTTTTGGGCACCAGAATTTCAGGCTGGACATTAGAGAGAAAAGTGTCCCAACCCCGTAAGTGTGTCCCAAAGGGATGTTTCTGACCAAAGCCTAGGACAACCCAGGCCCTTCTTTTCCCATCATGCCCTGCTGTGTCTCTCTGGACAGCGGCTTCTTCCTGACATCCCCTGGCAGTGTGGGTGGTATCCAGAGCTGGTACACGGAGCACCTACTGTGTGCCTTATACTGTGCTGGCCTCAGGGCGCCATGAGGAGCAAGCCAGGCACGGTGCCTGCTTTTGGCGCAAAGATTGCTGGCTTGGGACCTGGACTGGCTGGGGGCCAGGATAGGCTTCCTGGAGGAAGTGACCTGGAGATGGGGCTAGAGGCGGGTGAGTAAGAGTCAGCTGGGCACGGGGAGGAGGAGTGAGGGAGGAAGAAGAGTGGGAAGTCAGAGGAGGAGTGTCTGTAAGAACTTCTAGGCATCGGAGAACGGGTCATCTGCGGAACTGAGAGGTGACTGGAACCCTCCACGGATGAATAAGCATGGTGTGTTAAAATGCTAGGCTGCTCACTTTTGTGTGTGTGTGTGTGTGTGTGTCTTTCTCAGAACAGGTGTCTTTGGAGTCACCCTGAAACATTAGGGCTTCTTCAGCCTGTCACTAAGCAGCATTCTGGGAGGGCTTCCTGGAGGAGGTGGCATTCCAAGGGCTTCAGTTCGGTTTGCTTTAATTCCGATCTACTCACTGGGTGCCAGGCCTGAGAATAGAGAGGGAGAAGGCACAGGCCCTGCCCTCTTGGAGCCCAGGACCCCTGACAAGACAGAGACACCCTAACAGCCTGTTTCAGTCAAGATAAAGAGGAAGGGAACAATGAGCTCTTTCCAGGTGAGGGACAGGGAAGGAGGTGGCCTGGAGGTTTCCCCAGAGAGGAGGAACTGCCCGGGCAGGATTTTGAAGCATGAATAGGAAACAAGGGTGAAAGGGTGTAGAAGGGTATTCTAGACATAGGCACAGATGGGAGAAAAATCCTGGAGAGTGGGTAGGACTGCGTGGTCAGGATAAGTGGGAACATTTAGACAAAGAGAGGTGGGAAAGGGCATTCTGGGCAGGAGCAAGTCCAGGGAGGTAGGCAGTGTAGGCTTTGTCCAGGAAACAGCTTAGCTGGCATGTGAGGGGAGGAGAAGGCAGAGGAGCCTGAGGTTTCAGTGGGCCAGGTCCAGGGATGCAGAGCAGGGCCTGCATGGGTGGTCTCAGTGAAGAGAGACAAAATGATGATCCTTGGCCCTCACGGCCTCACGGGCAGGAGGGGAAGGCATCTGCGGAAGCATAGCTGGGGCACAGGGCAGTGAATGCTAGAATCACACACAACTGATTTCCCACTTAGTTTGGTCACTCACTGGCTCTGTGGCCTTGAGGAGGTCACTATACCTCTCTGATCCCAGTCTTCTTTCCCACGGGCTGAGAAACCAGCACCTTCCTCTACTGAGAAATACTGTTGGGTTGAATAAAAAGAAAATCTAGAAGCTTGTTTGATTGCCCAGGAGGCCTCGCTGGTGCTGGCAGGGGATTTTAGCTGTTCCTGTCAGTACCCTGTCCCACCATCCCTTCGGCGCATGTCTTATCTGTGTGTGCTGGTGGTATTTCTTGAAATTGTCTGTGACTGATGGCTTTCGGTGTGCACTCGGGGGTGGGCTGGAAGACCAGGGATTTAGCGCCCCAGGACATCCTTCTGTCAATGGAAGACAGAGGCCTGGATAGAGACCCCAAGTTGTGCCCCTAAGGGGAACCCCCTCTCCAGGGGCCCCAACAGTAACGGCTCACTGGCTGACCCTTCCTTGTCTCTTCCCCACTCCCTTCCCGAGGCTGCCACTGTGTCACCTCCTCGTCTCAGGGTTTGCTTTGAGTGGGACCCCTCCTGCCACGGGGGTGACCAACCTCAGGCCCTATAGTAGGTTGGGAAAGTCAGGTCAAGCCTTAGAGGAAATGGCCTACAGCCTCAAAAAATCACCTCTCAAAGGATAGGCAGGGGCAGAAAGGTGATTGGAGATAATGTTTTCCTTTTGATGTTTACCTGCATTAAAACTTTTTTTAATGTAGGGGCACCTGGGTGGCTTAGTGGGTTAAACCCTCTGCCTTCGGTTTGGGTCGTGATCCCAGGGTCCTGGGATCGAGCCCCGCATCAGGCTCTCTGCTCAGCGGGGAGCCTGCTTCCCTCCCTTCTCCCTGCCTGCCTCTCTGCCTACTTGTGATCTCTGTCTGTCAAATAAATAAATAAAATAAAATAAAATAAAATTTTTAATGTAATGAATCAGTAAGGAAAAAAAGGAAAGAAAAGCCAAGTGCCCAGCTCTGTGTGACTGCCTATGGCCTCCCCTGCCTGGGTCTTGGCCTCCGCATGGAGCGATTCGAGGCTGACCGCGGACCTGTGCTCCAGGCGTGGAGACTGACTTTTCTGTTCCCCCACAGGTTCGACAACTATTCAGCCAACGTGATGGTGGACA
Organism: Mellivora capensis; assembly: GCA_004024625.1. Taxonomy (NCBI): domain Eukaryota; kingdom Metazoa; phylum Chordata; class Mammalia; order Carnivora; family Mustelidae; genus Mellivora; species Mellivora capensis. The sequence goes on from PISX010000591.1 coordinate 121,952, forward strand.
GCAAGCCCGTGAACCTGGGGCTGTGGGACACGGCCGGGCAGGAGGACTACGATCGCCTCCGGCCACTCTCCTACCCACAGACGGTGAGCTGCCCTGAGCGCGGCCTGACGATGCCCTGGGGCCAGTGGCGGGGGAGCCCTGCCCATCGCAGCAAAGCCCTCCTGGGTAGAGCCCGGGGCCTCCTCTCCCTGCCCCTCCCTGCCCTCCTTCAGTTCCCCTGCTCTCACTGTGCCCGTCTCCCCAGCCCCTCTGGCTCTATGGGCTCTGGCACCCTCTGGCTCCCCAGGCAGACCCTGGATGGGGCCTCCATAGGGAGCCCAGGCCTCTGAGTCCCAGGGGTTCTGGGGAGGGGAGGAGAGATGGGGGGCAAGCTTGCAGGCGGCTCTGTGGCTGCTAGGCCCTGGCTTCCTTGGTGTTCCTTCCAGGCTGGCGACCAGATGACAGGTAGTGAGCGCCTGGTGAGGAGTATGGGTTCTGGAGGCAAGCCCTTGATCTCACTTTCCCCATCTGTAGAATGGGGCCGTAGCCACACTGCCTGTAGAGGGTCCTCTGAGGATTCACCACTTGGGACAGGCTTTTTGGAAGGGTTGGATAAACAGCTCAGGGGCTGCCCGGGTGTGGAAGGGCCGGGCTGGGATGCCTCCAGGCCTCCTCTCTGGGTAACCGTTGCGGGCTTTGTCCCCAGGACGTCTTCCTCATCTGCTTCTCCCTTGTCAGCCCTGCCTCCTATGAGAACGTCCGGGCCAAGGTGAGCAGCACAGAGCGGGACCTTGGGGGCTTGGGGCAGGTGACCCCGAGGGAGGGAGGGGCTGCAGAGGGCATGGGAAGAGAGCGTTCCCAGGGCCAACCAGGGCTGGGGGGTGGTGCTGGGGACTGGGGGGGGGGGAATGAGACTCAGAGGGGGTTCAGAGGGGGCTGGGATCATTAGCTTTCCTCCCCACACTCTATAACCATGTCCCCTCTCTCCTCTGCACACAACCTCTGCCTGCCTTTTATCTCTCCTGAATCTTGCTTCTTCTTTTCCTGTAACCACATCCCCCCAACCCTGGACCACCTCATGCCTCCTCTCCTCACTCCCTTGTGCCCCCTCATCTCTTCTCACACTTGGCACCCCTCTTGTCCCCATGCCCATGCCCCCTCGGCCTCCCCCCTCCCCACCGCCTGCCCAGTGGTTCCCCGAGGTGCGACACCATTGCCCCAGCACACCCATCATCCTGGTGGGCACCAAGCTGGATCTGCGGGATGACAAGGATACCATTGAGAGGCTGAAGGAGAAGAAACTGGCGCCCATTACCTACCCGCAGGGCCTGGCCCTGGCCAAGGAGATCGGTACGGGGCTTGGGCTTGGAGAGGGGAGCTGGCTGGCTGGGAGAAGTGCCCTGGAGCTGACAGAAGCAGGCACAGAGTGACTTGTGCTGTGGCTGCTCTGAGCATGAGCAGCCAAGTCAAGTTTGGGTTATCCAGGAAGGCTTCGTGGAGGATATGCCTCTGCCTTAGGTTTGAAGGATGACTTCCCTGCTGCCTCCTTCTCACCTCCCTTTCCCCAGCCCCCCTCCTCAGCTCAGCTGCTCTTTGCCTCCTGATCTCTGGGCCAGAGAAGTAAAGTGACTTCTCCAGGTCACACAGCCAGGGGGTGGCAGACCTGGAATTTGAACACAAGATAGCAAATTGCTGGTCTGGGGGCTTCCTCGTGGGGACTTGGAGCTGCCCGCCCCAGGGAGGCTGTAACTGGGGGGTCTGGCCTCTCTCCCGGTGCCTGCGCCTGCTGTCCCAGGTCCAGCCCTGACCTGCCTGCAGCCTGGGGATGGGACACCTGCCCTAGAACCTGGTGTCCCCAGCCGGGTTTGGCCCCCATGAGCAGTGACACCCCCTATCCCGGCCTGGGGCACTCTGCCTTGCCACAGGGTCCTGAGGGTCCAGGGTTTGGCCCCTGAGTAGGTAGGGTCTCTCCGCCCCAGCCCTGCCTCAGCCCCACCGCTCTTCCTTCCCCCGGAAGTGGGAGGGCTCTGGGGACTCACATCTCTACAGGAAGAGAAACCGCAGCTGTCACCTCCCCCTTCCTGTGACTAGTCCTGCGACATGGCCATCTCCCTCAAGGGGTCTTGGGCTGCCTCTTAAGCCTTGGGTCCTGAGCCCCACCCTGGGGTCCTTGACTCCTCATCCTGCTGGCTTTCCAGCAGCGAAAGATGCAGGGGTTGTACCCTTGCCTTCTCTTGTTCTTTGACCAGCCCATCCCCCAACTCCCTTTGCCCTGGGGGTCTGACTCTCTAGCCTGCATGTGACCCATCCCCTTCTAAAGCATGTGCTTTGGGGCAAGGAGAAGGGGGCTGGAAGCCTGGATGTCTGTCCTGGCTCTAGCACTGATAGTGTGTGTGACTTTGGGAAAGTGGGTCCTCCCCTCTGGGCCTCAGTTTCTCCATTCGTACCAGCTGGCCTGCGTGATCCCCGAAGGTGCTTTCTCCTCTGCAAGGAGGTGGCTCAGGGTCCTGCCTTGGTCCCTGGATGATCCCTCCTGGAGCTGATCCCAAGCGTGGGTGGGGCAGGGGCAGTGACTTTGAACTTGACTGGGACCAGTCGCGGGCCAAGGGGAGGCCCAGGAGAGCTGCAGGTCTGATGGGGGGGGGGGGGACAGCAGCTGCCTCCTAGCCTGGCCCCCACCACATTCTCTGCAGCTCCTTGGCCCTGCCTGCCTCAGCTTGACAAGCTGTCCTAGGTCACTATGTCTTAGATGGATGGGGGGCTTAGGCACAAACAGACTGATGGGAGTCATCGGGTGGTCAGAGGCAGAGCCAAAGGGAGCCCAGCACTCCCACTCAGGACCCTTGTTCTGTATGCCACTGGGCCAAGAAGAGCAAGAGGATGGCTGGTTCTAGGGAGGAGGCATTTGGTAGGTATGGAAGAAGTGGACACGGGCTATGGTCCCTTGCAGGGAGACAGTAGCCGGATGCCCAGGGACACCCTTCTAGGCACAGAATGTTATAAGGTGATGAGGCTCCCAGACCAAAGCAAGGGCACTCTGTCCCTGCCAGCCAGGCCCTGGGACCACTGCCCACGCTCCCTGGTGGGAGTGTGCTCCCGAGTAGAGGGGAGATACCCAGCACGTGACTTTGTGCCAGGGACATGCTCTCTGAACCTCAGCTTCTTTGTCCCTGCCCCACTTTTGCTTTCTTCCCAACCCCAGGTCATCCGTGGGCTTCCTCCTTCCAGGGGCTGCCCCCTCCGGAAGTCCTGGCTCCCCTCTCCCCAGCTGCGTGTCTCTGGGACCCAGGCTTCCCCTCTCTTGGCCTGTTTGTTCTTCTGTAAGTGGGGAATTATTTCTTCACATGGTTTTTTGGAAGCACCCAGGCCAGTGCTTGGCAGGGAACAGGTGCTCATCAGAGTCTGTCTGCTTCATCCCCCAGAGAAGAGCACAACCCATCATGGGGGCAAAGTTCCCCTTCCTGCCCCTCTCTTTCCTCTTGTTCCTGAAATCAGCCCCCAGCCCTCTCGAAGAAGGGGTTTTGTGGTTCCTTACTTTGGGGAAACTGTGTTGTAGTGCTTATGGGAACTCACAGAGGTTCCTTCCAGAAGGTCAGGGAATGCTGCCCCTGGAGTGGGGGCTCAGCCTGCCTTTCTGGCTGTCTGGGCCCCCCACTCCTGCCCTGAGCTGTCACCTGGGAGAAGGCCGGTCCCCTCAAGTGGGGGAGGGAAAGCGCTCTCATCTCGTTCCCTTGTTCCCTCACGGACAGCCCCCAGCCACCCGGCGGGGGAGGAGAAACATCCAGCATGGGACTTTGGACAGATGACTCCCCACCTATGAACCTCGGTGTCCTCATCTGTAAAATGAGGTGACTCTAAGGAATGGTCAGATGACATTTGGAAGGTCCTGGCAAGCACCTCAGGCCTCCTGGGGAAGTTTCTAGAAGGAACTGAGGCAGAGAGAGATTCAGTCACTGTCACTTGAGCCCCCTTTTCCTCCAGGAATGTATCCAAACTCCTGCTTGCCTTCCACAAATTAAGGGCTGCCGTGTCTAAGAAAACTTCAGACCTGCCCCTGAGGGTCTTGGCCTCTCCTTTTGAGGTCCAGCTCCCTATTCCAGGCACGAGGAAGCTGAGGCGCAGGGCGGTGGTTCCCTGACCCCATGGCCTGGTACAGTGTGTGGCTCGGGAGAGGTTTCTGCCCAGGGCCCTCCCTGACCTCGGCTTCTGCCTTCTTGCTGCCCGCCCTGCCTCCCCCCCCAGACTCTGTAAAATACCTGGAGTGCTCGGCCCTTACCCAGCGAGGCCTGAAGACTGTCTTTGACGAGGCGATCCGGGCTGTCCTGTGCCCTCAGCCTGCACGGCCACAGAAGCGTCCCTGCAGCATCCTGTAGGGTAAGAGGGCCTCCTTCACTGCTCCATGACCATCCCCACCCAAACACAGCAGGTTCCTGCCAGGAAGGGGCATCCTGCCACGGCTCTGTGGCCTTCCGTTTCGCAGGGGATGGCATTTAGGCCAAGACAGAAGGGGGAGTATCAAAGCGGCCTCAGTTTCCCTATTTGCCTGAGCTCCATCGGTGGGGAGCCCGGGTCTCAGAAGGAAGGTGTGTCAGAAAAAGCCAGAGCCATGGCAGGGGTGTCATGAGGCTTCCACTCTGCCAACCCTGCAGGAGGGACGAGGGATAGAAAGATGCCTCTGGCCCCTGCCCCCAGGAGAGCCCAGTGGATCCAGGGAGACCTAACACCCACCCATAAGGGTGGAGGCAGGGCAGGCGGAGCTGAGGCTCTTGGGGTGGAGGAGGGACCCGTGTGGGTCGGAGGTAGCCTGGAGAGGTGGGACAAGAAGGATGGAGGGGACTTGGTGTGGTGGGCGAGCAGGGTGGGCCAATGGGAGGGACAACCTGAACAAAGATGAGAGGTGGCCATGAGCCTTGAGCGGGGAAAGCTATGAGGGGGCACGCGATTCTGCTTGTCCCCAGGTCCTTACCCCATGCATGTCTCCTTTCCAGGTGGCGCCCAGCCCTCCCTGCCAGATGGCTGTGACCTCCGGGGTCCTCACCCAAAGCCCAGCGGCACCCCGGCTGGCCCTGCTGTCCCCTCCCTGTGGTGTTTCTTAGCAGATGGCTGCAGATTGGTTGCTCATCTTCTCCGGGCTGGAAGCCCCCGGGGGCTGGAAGGCTGTGAACTTGCAGGCTCTGCTCCTGATCCCTTCGTTCTCCCGCCTTTGCAGGGGCCAGAAGGGAGCCATTAGTGTGGTCAGCGCCAGCTGCCGCACGTGGCAGCATCTACCCCTTGACCCCAGTCCCACCCAATGCCCGAATCCCCTCTGGAAATTTCGGGCAGGATGGTGGCCAGCTACCACTCGCATACCTTTAGGGATGGGTCTCTCACTCCCTCCTGAGGTGGCTACTCCAGTATTGATGATCTTGCTTGTCTGAACGTTCTCGTTCTACTGAGCTAAAATGGGTATCTCAGAAGTTTGCTCCTGCGGTCTTAGCCCTCCTTTTCCGGACAACATCAAATTAAATTCTTTGCATGTCAGTGGGTCCCTGCGACAGCCAGTCAAAAACCGGGATCCCACTGACTCCTCCGGTCGCTCAAGTCTTTCTCCGCCATTCACAGAGCTACATTTGCCTGTAGGAGTCTTGAAACTTTCAGACCCTGCCAGTCAGGACTTTTGCTACTGCAAGTGGAAAGCCTAATTCAACCTGCTTAAACAGAAAATAAACCTATTTTATCCAAATTTGGAAATATCATGACTCCAGGTACAGTCCGATCAAGGGGGCTCAAAGCATGTCATCAGGGCTTGCTTTCCTGTACCTCTTTGCTCTGCCTTGCGCTGTCTGGTTCATTCTCTGGCAGGTGACACTCAGAGCATCCTTGCAGGTTCAAAGTTAGCTTAAAAAAAAAAAAAAAAAAGGCAAGTTTCGGCCCCAGGTGAAGTTCTAATTAAGGTTTACTCTGATTGGACCAGCCCACGTCTTGGACCCCACCTCAACCAATCATATTTGTCAGAGCGGGGCGGGGGTGGGCTGCTAAGCTCTGATTGGCCAGGCCTGGGCCTCTCGTCCTGCCAGAGCAAGGAGTGGAGGCCATGGGGCATAAACCTTGCGTTTTAGGACAGAGGGGTTTGTTCCTAAATGGAGAGTGAGACTTTGCTGGAATGTGGGGCTGTGGGTGTCAGGCAGTCAGAACTCCCCAGCCTCCACTGCTGGAGCTCGCGAAGTGTCCCCGCGGTGCAAGGAAGCAATGCCTGTGCGGCAGGCACTAAGCCAAGGCTTAGTTAGAGGAGGGGCTTGAAAGGAGTTAAGTTCGTCCGTCAAGTCCAACAGCACCTGGCGTGGAGCAGGTCCCACCGTAGTGTTTGCTCCTTTACAAGTGCCGGCCTTTCGCGCCGGGGGATGATTACTCCTCTCTACCCCAGTGGCACCCGTGCGTACAATGCACATTTATTGAGCACCTTCTCACTCTGTTCTAGGTGCGGGGTCCCTCTAGGGAGGCTGCAAGGAAGGAATAAAAAGAGAGATCTAAGACCCCACCCCTGACAGCACAGAAGTCCCCCAACTCCCAGCCAGAGAGATGCTTTGGGTTTCTAACTTCTGCTCCCCCAGGGTTGCCCCCTATGTCCTGAGGTTCGGGAGGGGGCCGTCAGCTCACTGGCCTGGAAGGGGCTGGGTTGCGGGGGTGGGGGGGTGGGGAACCCCGTGGCGCTTCTCAGTTTCAGCTCAGATAAGGCCTTTATGTTTTTAAGGTTACTTCTCCTTGGAAACCAACCACCCCCGTGAAAAACCCACACACGCATGACGCACACACAGACCCCACACCGAATACGTTGTTGTTTAGAAGCCCTGGGGCGCCCCCTCCAGTCCGCCAAAGTCGGAGGAGAGCCTTTTTTGCTCCCTGCCCTCCTGGGCCCTCCAGATAAATCTGGGCCCTTTTCTGGTGGGCCACAGGGGCCGGTCACGCTCCCCTCCCTCTCTCCTCCCCTCCACCCTGGGACTGAACTCTCGTTTCCTCAAAGCCACTTTGAGACCTCTTTCATCCAAGCCCTTCCACACCCTGGTCTGGTCCTCTTTTCCTTGAATGATTTCCTCTGCTCCTCAAACTTCCTTGCATGTCGAGGGCAAGCAGGGTGGGGTTAGGGGAGGGGCCTGGGGCTCTGCCCTACATCTCTTCCCGGGAGCCCATCCCAGTGGGCACAGTCCTTGCTTTATGCCAGTAACGTCAGTAAATTAATTCTCTTGCCTCTGTGTGTTCTCACCTAGCACAAATTATCTCATTTAATCCCTAGGAGCCTTCCAATGGAGGTTCTAGTCACTAGGTTTTGCTGAGGCCAGGAGGGAGGGAATGGGAGGAGGGAACGGGAGCCAGAGCTAGAGCTCAATTCAACGGGGCAGACACTCTATTCTCCCACTTTCTTCCACTACCCCCATCCTTCTTGCTAACAGACACCTAGTTCCGTGCAGAACAGTATGGTGTCCAGCCCCAGACTAAAACTCTTGTTTTCCTAGCCTGCTTTGCAGCTGGGGTCCCAAGGGTGCACAGCACTGTCCCAAAAGGCAAGGGTAATTCAGCTGGAGAAATGACTTCTGTGACAGTGTTTGTTCTCTTCCACCAAAAAATGGGCACTGCCCTTTGTCCCATCCCCTTCCCTGATGAATACTGATGTGATGTCTGGAGCTGCAGCAGCCATCTTACACACTTGAAACCACAAGCATGAAGATACACGCTAACATGTTCAGAATGGAGGAGCAGAAAAGTTAAAAGAGCCTGGATCCTTGACACCTTCGGTCGGCAGCTGAGCCAATGTCAAAAGCTGCCTTGTTATGGGAACAAAAGGAAAATGAAACCACGGATGGTGTACGCTGTGGTGGGTCAGGCCTCTGTTACTGTTAGCTGACAGCATTGTAACTGAGGTTTTAGGTTTCTTAACCCCGTGCTCTTTCCACTGTATCATTGTGTCCAGCGGTCACTGGACATGGGGTGAGTCACTCACTTCTGTTCTGCGAAGTGGCTGAGCACCAGAGGCCCTTTTGATAGGAAAGAGAAACCTCCAGGGGAGTAGGTGAGAAGCTGGTTTTGAAACAGGAGGAGCTGTTGGTTGCAGGCAGAAGCTGGCAATGTGGTGATGCTTCACTCCAAAGGCAGCCATCCCTGAACACCCACCTAGCAGGGCCAGGCCTGGGCTAGGCAGCAGGGCATCAGACTGGGAGCCTTGCCATGATGTCATTTCCTGGTGGGCGTGGAAAGCACCTGCCGGATGAGCTACTTCATTTGGGGCTTCCGGTCTCAGAGCCTAGCTGCTCCTTGCTCCTGCCTCCAAAGCAGAGGTCTGGGGGTCTCCCTGGCTCCCTTAATTCCCTCGCCCAGCATTCAATGGTCACCAAAACTGGATAATCTGGCATCTTGTTGTATGTTAACCCCACCCCTTTATCTGGCCCCACTTCTGCTCCCTGTTTCGGGCTTTTTGTATCTCTTTTCTGGACGGTAGCCGTGACCACCTAACGGGCCTCCCTGCATCCGCTGTCCCCGCCAGGCGCAGCTCAGAGGCTCCTTCTCATTTACAAACAGCTGTGCCTCTCAGATGCCACGATGTGTGCCTCTTGCCTTAACAAATGCTTGTGTGACCATGGTTTCATTCAGTCACCTACTCATTTAGTGAATTGTTATTGGGACTGTGCAGCAAACACAGGGTTTGAGGGTGAGTCAAGCATGGGGTTGTTCCTAGGAGCTCACAGCCCAGGGAAGGGAGCCCAGCAGAGCCAGCAGAGAGCCCTGAGAAACGGCCCTTCTGCTTGGATGGCTCACCATGACCCTAGCAAGTAGCTGACACCTTGTAGATGCTGGATAAATGCATGTTGTTTATGTAATGAATAAGCAGATGGAAGAATAGACTTTAATGGAGAGAGAGACCCAGCCCATCCAGTGACCCAGCTGAGCCCAGCCTTCCAGACGTCCTTGCCAAGGGACCTGTCACACACATCAGAAATCTTAGATGTACAGCCCAGTCAAGTCCCCGGATGATGGTGGTCCCAGCAAAATCACATGAGGCAGAAGAACATCCAACTGAGTTCAGCGAACTTGTAAAATCATGAGAAATAATACCATGGCATACTGAAACAGTGACTTTTCTGGGGCTGAAGTCCCTGTTATCTCTTCCTCTGATCTTTTCCCTCTCCTCCCTATCCTCTTAACTCCCCCACCAACAGAGACATAGCCATCTCTGGGGACATCTGACTCCACCTGGGTCTCATGGGTTGTAAGAAGGAAGGCAGGGTAGGCTCTGGGGAGGTAGACAGGGATCTAGGATGGTTCTAGAAGACTTCTGAAGGCCCTAAGTTCGGTGAGATGATGAGCAGTCATTCATGTAATTTGAAGTTCAGTTCAATTCGTCTCCCGTGTACTAACCCTGGGCTCCATGCCAAGCTGTGTGGGGGCTGGAGGTGCAGAGACAGTGAGATCCCGCCCTCTGCTCCCTGGGGGCTCAGAGGCTAATGAGACAGACAGATGAGCAAATCAACCCCCTCCATGTGGTTGATCCACATACCGCAGAAGCGAACGCAATAGAGCAAGGACGAGATTTTGGTCTCAAGGTGCCAGGGTAGAGATGTTTCAGCCCCCTCCCCCTTGCTGAAAAACAGCCACGACAATAAGGAGAACATGAAACAGAAACATAAACTCTCATCTTCAAAGAAACCAGGAGACACCTGTGACCCTGAACCACAGCATACAAGTCTGGAGAGCAGATGGAGGGGTGGTAAATGATTTAACAGAGCCGGGAAGGCAAACTTAAGTGCCTGCTGTTCTGGGGCAGGGTGGGGGGGGGGGTTGGAGGTGGAAGAGATGCAAACCGACTGACCTTGCAGAACCCCTGGGAGGCTCCGAAGTAAGGGATCCAGACACCACAGATGGCAAGGCGGGAGGCTGAAAACTGGTGGGTTATCTGTAAGTTTGTTTAAGGAGCAATCAGACCCGCAGGGCCTCCCCACTACACTATGCAGCCAGGCAACCACCCATCCTTAGGCTGGGTGGGAAGATCCAACAAGAGATTTCTGGACCCAAGGACGCCATCTACAGGGCAGGTGGGGGGTGAGGCCCCAGACTGATTATTTGGGATGTAGTGGTTTGGTTATGCTTGGCAGATATCACTCCTTCCATGCCCACCTCCAGGGGCGGAGCTACTTGCCCATTCCACTGGATGCTAGCTTTGGCCTTGTGAATTGCTCTTTTGCCAGTGGGATGTTAGCATATGCATCATAAGTGAGCCTAGTTGTGCTTGTACTCTTGGGCATGCTCTCTTGCCCTGATGAAAGAACATGCCTTGGTAAGCCCACTGGTGCCAGGAACATAAGGGCAGAGGTATCCAGCTGACCTGCTGCTCAAAGCAGATCTACCTAGCTTAGTCCAGGTTAGATCAACCCATCTCAGCCGACCTGAAGGTGTGAAGTAAAAGAAATGCTTATTGTTGGGCACTGTAGAGGTCTGTGTGGTTATCTGTTACACAGCAATAGCTGACTGATGCAGGGGAATTCTGTGGAAGTCTGAATACTCAAGAAGGCGACCCTAGCCCCTTCCCTGGCTGAGTTCAGGAATGCTAGGACCCAGGCGTATACTTATCCCAGACGGGAATCTGTGGCCAGGATCTGACCCCCCTAGAGAAAAGTCTTACAGAGGCTGATATTCAGTAACAGCTAGGTATCCTTGACAAAAGAGCCAGCTGTCCCTCCAGAGATGTTCGCTATCTTGCAAGCTCTACCCTTTGACGTGGAGCTCCCAATCCGAGCTTTAATGTTTCATTCTGAAAAATGAATGGGTAACAAAGACGAAGGGACAATTGAGGGAAGCTCTGTCTTGAAAGAGACCCAATCAAACAAACAGAGAAAAAGGAACTCACAAGAAATAGAGACAAGGCAGTGAGCAGAAGAAAACTTAAAAGAAATCATCACTGTTATCCTTGGGAGAGAAGGAAACCCATCACATCCACAAATAAATACAGAAGACCATAACAAGGGAACAATTAGAAAACAAAGAAGAGCTCTTAGAAATTAGAAATGTGGGATGCCAGGGTGGCTCATTTGGTTAAGCATCTGCCTTTGGCTTGGGTCATGATCCCTGGACCCTGGGATTGAGTCGCATATTGGGCTCCTTGCTCAGCAGGGAGCCTGCTTCTCCCTCTGCCTGCTGCTCCCCCTGCTTGTGCTCTCTCTCTCTCTGACAAATAAAAAATAAAATCCATTTTTTTAAAAAAAAGATTTTATTTATCCATTTGAGAGAGAGAGAGAGAGCATGAGAGGGAAAAAGGTCAGAGGGAGAAGCAGACTCCCTGTGGAGCTGGGAGCCTGATGCAGGACTCAATCCTGGGACTCCAGGATCATGACCTAAGCTGAAGGCAGTTGCTTAATCAACTGAGCCAACAAGGCGCCCTAAAAAATAAAACCTTTAAAAAAAGAAATTAGAAATGTGTTTATTAAATTTTTTTTAAAATAGAAGGTTTGGAAGATAAAACAGAGTGAGCAACAACAACAATAAAAACAACTCCTAGAAGGGAGAATGAGATGGTAAAAGTGAACAACAAGAAAATCACAGGGTTAGGAGGCCAATAGGTGAATAATAGGAGGTTCAAAAGAAAATAATAGAAAAATCCTGTCCAGGGTCACCTGCGGGGGCTCAGTCAGCAGAGCATCTGACTCTTGATTTTGGCTTGGGTCATGGTCTTGAGTTTGTGGGATTGAGCCCCATACTGGGTTCTGTGCTTAACTCGGAGTTTGCTTGTCGATCTCCCTCTGCTTCTCCTCTCTCTCTCTCAAATGAATAAATAAGTAAATAAAATCTCTAAAAAAAGAAAGGAAAAAATCTTGTCCAGAACAGAAGAACACAAATCTTCAGATTGAAAGAGTTCACTAAGTGCCTCCAAACAATTGGTGGGGGGACCATGTCGGGAGGGGTTGTAGTGTGGGGGGGACAACACAAGCATTTCCAAATTGCAGAACTTTAGGGATAAAGCAAAGATCCTAGAAGATTCCAGAATAAAGGGAAAGCAACCTCAGGTTATACACAATGGATTGAGAATAGGAATGGTACTAAGAAGACAAACTGTGGAGAGTCCAAATCTCCAGTGATGGACAAATGGATAAAGAAGAGGTTACACATATATGATGGAATATTACTCAGCCATCAAAAAAGAATGAAATTCTGCCATTTGCAATTACACAGATGGGGCTAGAATGTATTCTACTAAATGAAATAGGTCAGTCAGAGAAAGACCAAATACCATATGATCTCACTCATATGTGGAATTTAAGAAAGAAACAGATGAACATATGGGAAGGGGTGGAAGGGAAAGGAGAAAGGAACATAAACCATTAGAGACTGTTAACAACAGAGAACAAACTGAGGCTTGATGGAGGGAGGCGGGTGGGGGGGATGGGATAGATGGTGAAGGGTATTAAGGAGGACACTTCTTGTGATAAGCACTGGGTGCTGTATGTAAATGATGAGTCACTGAATTCTACTCCAGAAACCAATATGGCACTGTATGTTAACTAAGTAAAATTTAAATAAAAATTTTAAACATTTAAAAATTTTAAAAATTAAAATAAAATTTTAAAATTAAAATGTTTAATAACATTTTTTTAAATTAAAATTAAATTTAAAAAAGAGTGGTACTGGGAGCTCAATATATGGACAGATGCCTTCTGTTCTCTGAGTTCACGTAATTCTCAACCTAGATTTCTATACCCAGCCCAGCTATCAAATGATGTGTGAGGAGAATGAACTCTTCTCAAACATATGCACTTGCTCAGGAAATAACCAGAAGATGTGCACCCAAAAAATCAGGGAGTAAACCACTAAGGAGGAAGATTCAAGAAATGGGATCTAACACAGGAAAATGCTGAAGGGAATTGCTGATAGAGCAATAAAGGGAGACTCTCAGGGCGGCAGCCTCGCACAGGCACAGAGAACAGCCAGGACAGAGGGGAGCAGTTTAGACGCCTCCAGGCAGAAATCCTCACCAGGCTCAGACCCTGGAAACTCCCCTGTGAGCTTTTAAAAAAGCAGGAGGAATGTTTGCAAGTACAGAGTCCTAGAAAAGTGAGATATTAAAAACAACAACAACAACAACGAAGTAAATGAAAGAAGTGAAACAATTATGAACTCCAGGCTGGGTGGGAAATAATGTTTATAGTCCATTCCTAATGAAACCACTGAACACACCCTTAACCGAAAATGTCGTTTCGTGGAGAGGTGGAGAGAAGGGACCAGAGTGTGTAAGAAATCTACAATCCTCATCTACTGTAGTAGGAAGTCAGTAGATAATGGACAAAATTGGGGGATCGGGAGCTAGAAAAATAAATCCAATATTTGGCAAGATGGAGAAAATATGAGGAGGAAGAGCTCAGAGGGTAGAATTTCCTTCAGGATCGGGAAGGGTCAAGGCCACGGGAGGACAGCTATTTTCTGCTCTTAGAAGTCTTTTTATCACTTTGGCTTTTAAAATTTACTTGCAAACAGTACTTTGCCTTCCCATTCTCTGACGCTCCCTCCTCTGGCTTCTTTTTTAATCTGTAATGCAATTACTTTTTATTTGCCTTTATTTTTAGCCAAGTCCTAGGGGTGAGTGGGAAGGAAGCAGGCAGAGGCAGGTTCCGTGGGCCCCTCAGGCCACGGAAAGGATAGAGGATTCCATGGCCCTAGAGGGTCTCAAGGAGGAGGAACCGGCATGACTTATTTTTTAAAGGACTCACTCTCCCCACTGAGGAGGTGGGGCAAGGGCAGAAGGAGGGGAACGGATGAGGCCATGGTGGCTTGGCCCAGAAGGGAGACTTGGGGGGATGGAGAGCAGTGATCAGGTCAGAAAGCAGAGAGTCCGAGGTAGAAGCCATGAAGCGTGGTGCTGGGGGCCAGGAGCCCGCAGGCATTTCCTCCGTTTGACCATCATAAGAACCCAGGGCCAGACAGGAAGGTGGACACATTCTACCGAAGGAGGAAGTTAGCAGAGGGGTTTCACAGAGTCACGCTGCTTGACTGGGCCAGAGCAGGGGCTGAGGCGCACCTGTGCAGACGGCTAGCCCTTCTATCCCCGCCACAGAGGAGGACAGGGGGGTTCACACTGTCTGCAGCTTCTCAGCGTCCCTGGGAACTGCTGCTGTATATAGGGATTAACTAATTCTATTATCTCACCACTCCTGCGCAGCAGGTGTTGAAGCTGAGGGACAGAGGCTCAGAGAGGATAAGTCACATATCCGAGGTCACACAGCCAGTGAGTGGAGCATCAGTAGCTCAAGCCCCCAGCCTACACCACGGTTGGCTCTGGCCTAGACATTGTAGGGGAAAAGGGTGAGGAGACAGCACCATCTGGGCTCTCAGGAATGGGAGGAGCCTGGGCCCCCAAATTCTGGGAAACCACCTGTCTGATGGCAGAGACGCAGTCCCTGGTCTCTAGTCTGAGGGTGAAGCCCTCTAGTGTGAGGGTGGAGACATGGCCCTAGACATGATCTAAGGGAGGTCAGGGTGTGATGGGGCAGACATAGCACTGTCCTGGTTCTGAGAGGCAGTCCATGCAGTCCCTCCAGGATACCAGGCAGACACAACAGCACTGACGTGCCAGGCCTGAGGTCAGAGGCTCTCATGCTCCAGGACCTCGATGCCAGGCCCAGTGGGGCCACCTCCCAGCTCTGACACCTATCATCCCCAGCCTCCTGGGGCTCACAGGCATGGAGTCGCACGTCCTCTTTCTGACCTGCCACCCTTGGGAGGAGAGATCGATCAGGGACCCCTGGGTTACATCTGCTTGGGTAAGGCCCCTTGTTGGGGGACGCTGTCTGACTCAGGCCATACCTGCCCCAGCCTGCTACCCAGGACTGCTTACCACCCCTCAGCCCCCAGCAAACATTTGGCAGATTACAGTCTCCCCTCCTCCACACCCTGCTGCTTGATGTCCACCCATCTTCTTCTCTTCCATAGACACACAGCAAACACCTACTCTGTGCCAGCTGGTGCCAGGCCTGGGGACATGGTGAGGCTGGGGTCGCTGGGAAGTCTAGAGGAGAGGCCTAGCTAATCTAGGATGGGGAAGCCTCCAGGAGGAGGCCACCTGAGGGAGGAGTTCATCTCCCATGTAGTGAGGTTACGTGAGGAGCGTGGCCAGGGTGGGGGCACAGCCTGTGCAAAGGCCCTGTGGAGACCAACACTGTCACCAGTGCCTGACCGGTGAGCCTTTGAAGAACAGAAATTAGGTCAAGAAGTTCCTCTGCTCCCACCTGTGAAGCTCTCGACCCACGCAGACTGAGACAGGGCCCTCCACAGCCTCCCCTGCCTCCCTCCCCTGCAGCCACTCTGCTTTCCACCTGGGCCCTCTCCCTAAATACTGCTCCATCCCTCTCACTATTTCAGAGGCCTGAACTCGCCCGCCCATCTAGAGTCAATGAATGAATGAATGGGCGAGGTTGGGTCGGGGAAGAAGGAAATGAGCAGAGGAGAAGGCAGGGTCCGAGGCAAGGCTATAAAGCCTGGAGGGCTGCACGGGGTGGGCCTAATTCTGAGGGGGATGAGAAGCCCTGGCAGGGCCTCGGGCAGGAGAGGGACAGAGCCCTGGAAACCCCTCCTTCCCTCCCAGGAGCTGTCTGGAGCCCCCCTACTCTTCAGGAACTTGCAGACAGAACAGTGAGGCTGGGAGGAGGGGCTGGCTTGCCTAGGACCGTGGCAGGTGGAAGGACGGCATAGAGGAACGGGGCCTCCAGAAGCCTCTGAAAGTGGATGTGTTCCTAGTCCTACTGTGCGCTGCGGCAGCCAGAGCGGCTCTTCTGGAAAAATCTGATGCTGGCCTATCTGAGGACCTACTCCTTCCCAGCCCTGGGTGCCTCGTGACAAAGTGTGCCCAGCCCCAGTCGTGAGGAATAGAGCTCGACGGGAAGGGGTCTGGATGGTGCCTGGCACACTGCAGGTGCTCAAGCAAGACTCACTGCCCTTCCTCCCTTCTCTGACTGGTCCCCCCTCGCCCTCTGAGCAGGGGCAAGGCTGCTCTGCAGGGAAGGTGCTTAGCAACACATGGTTAACATGGGGCCCTTCTCTCCTCCACTCGCGGGCTGTGATCACTTTCCCTCTCGGGGTCCCAGCTTCCCATCTATAAACCGGATACCCTGCTCTGCTCCCCTCCACCGTGGCCAATGCCTGTGAAGCAGGGGGCGGGGGTTAATCCAAAGCTGCCACTGCTAATTGACCCCCAGACGTTTATAATGGTCCCATCGAAAGACGAGTTTAGGAATGATCCAGTCCAATCTCCCAACGATCCCAGTGAGGAAACAGGCCCAGAGGAGGGTCGGCTCACCGGTGGTCTCAAGGTGGGTCAGCGCAGCCGGGGTACACATCCAGGGGCCGCTCAGGCCCTGGGCAGAGTACCTAGACCACGTGTTGGCCAAGCCTGCCCACCACCTGCCTTTGTCCAGGCTACTGACTCCTAATGGAGTTTGTAGATAAGCATTTGCAACCGATCTGAGGATAAGAAATACTAACCTGAACTCTAATTAGCACAGCGTCCCCCCGCCCAGAGAACTCCATTCTTCTCAGTAGCAGACCCGGGTCATACAATGTTGCCCTCAATTATTACTACATTTTGAACTGTGTCAATTTATAAACAGTGGACATTTGTTTTCTCCTGTGTAGTATCTTTGATTCTGCCGTTGGCCCCCAAAGCCTGAAATATGTATTCTTTACCCTGTCTTTCCACAACCCTCCTCCACCCTGCCACGCCCTGGGCTCTCCAGGCTGCCCCACTCGCCCTTCCTCTGGCTGGTGTCTAGCCTGTTCCCAGGATCGTTTACTCCCAGCCCAGTGCTCGCCCCCAGCCCTCCCAGCACTGCCCAATCCCTCACCTGCCTGGCCTCGGGACTGAGCTGTCGCCCTGGGGGATATGTGCCACGGTGGCCTAGGGGGACATCCAGCTTCTCTGAGCACCACGCTCTCTTCTCCCCCACCCCACCTCCCCCCTCTTGCCGGAGCGAGGGCCAGCGTGGGTGGCCAAATCTCCTCGGTAACAGGGTCTGCCTCCATCCCACCCCCCCACTCCTTCCCTAACCTGCAGCCCCTCCCCCCTCCCTGCACCTGCTCTCCGGCCCCTCCCACGCCCTCCCCCCACTCCTGCTCCCTCCTTCCCGGCTCTCCATGTCACCATCTGTGGCACAATCCCTCTCTGTCACTCTGCCTGCCACCCCCTCCTTCTTCCTCCTTCTCCGCTTTCCATCCCTGCCTCTCTCTGCATCTCCCTCTCGCCCCTTCTCTCCTCTTTGCTCCTGCTTCTCTTCTCCCTGCCACGCATTTCTCATCACTCCCCCTCATTCTGGGTTTCCACCCACTCACTCTCTTCTCCCTCTGCCTCTCTCTCCACCTCCGACCGACCCCCCTTTCCCCTCTATTTCTCTTGGCCTCTGACAGTCCCTGCTCCCCTTTTCTTTTCCTTGGGAGTTTCTCTGTCTGCCCCCACACTGAGCTCCTGCCCACAGACCCCCCTCTGTGCCTCTAACCCCCCCTCCTCCAGGACGTGTCCTGGAGATGGGGGGTGACGCACCAGGCACCCATGGAAAGTCAGGGCCGGAGACCAGATGGGAGAGTCTCTGTGGGCAGCCGTGGCCGCTGCAAGCCTAGGAAGGGTCTCGGGCCGTAAGCTGTCTAGAAGTGGGCAGTGTGTGGGGACCCCAGCTAAGGGTGCTCTGGGCACTTGGGGACTGGGCAGGGAGAGGGGGCAGCAGAATGGTAACCAGCCTGGCGGCAAGCAGGGGACCCCTCACCCCATGGGCAGGTAAGGAGGCTGGGGCTTGGGGGGGTCCCCGAGGGTGGGGTGCTGGAGCCCATCCTCTGCCCGGGATGAACTTGGGAAGCTGCGGCTGGGGACTGGGAGAGAGTGGGCAGGCCCAGGGAGGAAGAAGGCCTCCCTGTGACCTCTTGGTGTGGGGGGTAGGGAAAGTTCATCTCAGATTCTCGTGCCATGATTCTAGAATACTGGAATCACACAGTGGCAGAGTGTCTGAGCTCTGGAGGAAACCCTGGGCCTCGGCCCTGGGGCCAGCTTCCCTGAGCTCCCCCTCTGTGCTGGGCACCATGCTCAGCACATTCCCACTCAATCTTTACAGCAACCCTGGGAGGTGGATCTACCTGTCTTCATTGGAACAGGTGGAAACTGAGGTCCAGAGACAGGAAGCGATTTGCCCAAGGTCGCAAAGTAATTAGGGATTATCATTCCGTGGCAGAGCCTAAGCCCCCAGCCCAGGGCTTGCAGGGTGTATTCCTGGGGGTCACACCTCAGGCCTGGAATGGGAGTGAGTCTGTTGGTACTGATTAGCACAATCTAGATTTTTGGGGGGAAGGCCCGGGGTTGCAGAGGTAAAGCAGAATGTGGTTGGCTGGGGAGCATCAGCCTGCAGCCTTCAGGGCCATCCCAGGTCCCAGTCCTGGATTCCTCTCAGCTGGGAGCCTTCAAGGGAAGCCAGCAGGGCCAGGAGGTACTGATGGTTGAGGAACAGACAAAACCGGGTTTGAATTCTGGTCTCGCACTCACCAGCTAGTGACCTTGGGCAAGTTACCGAACTTCTCTGAGCCCCAGCTTCCTCCACTCTAAAAATCCTCTGTCCTGGGCTTTGTGAGGATCTCTTGATGTGGGTCTCAGCCTTATTCCCGGGAGCAATACCTCCCCTCACTCAGAGTTCTACTTGCTGAACTGCCTGGTCTGTCCTCATTTCCCAGTGCTGGGCACCGCGCCAGGTGCTGGGGCTGAAGAACTAAGTAGCTCAGGGTTCCTGCACTCCTGAGTCAGTGTTCAAGAGGGTAAGCGGATGGGGGCAGACAAATGGAAGGTGGTTGGGGTGTCTGGCATTTCTGAGGGGCTGTGCTGAATTGCTGTGTGGCTCAGGGCAGCCACTTGCTGTCTCTGGGCCTTTGTCCTCTCTCGAACAGTCCTCTGAGGAGTCCGCCCCCAGCTTTCAGGCAAGCTTGTGCCAAAGATAAACCAGACAGGGAGGAAAAGTCCCTCCTCCCCCAGCATGAACTAGATCATGCACAGGACTCCAGCTCCTTAAAGAAAGGACGGCACCTAAATTGTAGGTTGGCTTATGCCCACGGGAAGCTGTAATTTTCCTCCTTCTGGCGCCCAGCCTGTTCAACTCTGACAAGAAAGATGGGACCAGATGAGGGTGGAGGCATAGTCTTCTGGGGTAGCAGGGGGTTTTGGGAGGGTCTGTGGCATCCCCCGTCCAGTACAAAGGCAGGGCCTGGCTGGGTATGCTGTGTTCCTGGGGCCCTGTGTGTTAGCACGTGTGTGTGCGTGCAGTGTACACACGTGTCTGAGCAGGAGTGGGGGCTGTCCTCAGAGCTCCCTCCAGGCTTCCCTGGGGGCATCTGTCCCCGCATCCTGGATATTAGGTTTGCCCAGCTCCCTGCTCCTCTCTCAGGAGCCTGGCACTTTCCTGCTTCCTCCGGCCCCGGGCTGTGATTGGCTGCCCCACAGGATACAGTAAGAGGACGTGCGCTCAGGGCAGCAAAGTGGACGGATGGGTGACGTAGGGCTCCCGGACTGAGGAAGCCAGAAAGAACTCCAAGGTCTCAGATTGCACAATTCCAGGTGGAAGAGGGCTGATTCTGGCATTCAGGAATTCTGACATTCCGATTCAAGGACACGGAGTCTAAAGATCTCGGACTCCATAACTCCATTCTAAGAAATTACATTCTATTTTTAGGATCCCAAGATTCCAGGGGTTTGAGCCCATGATCTTAATAGTTCAAGAACCTGAGGAACAGGGAGGGGAGCTCTGCATAGGCTGGTGGGAAAATGGGATGCCAGTTGGGGGCCTCCCCAAGGCCCAGCCTCAGTCTGCCGGCCTGTGAAATGGAGGAGTGTGTGTGTGTGTGTGTGTGTGTGTGTGTGTGTGGTTGAGGAGGACCTTCAGGTCCTCCCAGGTCTGCCCCTTTCTAGCTGTGTGACTAGGACTGTGTGGCCTCTTCTTTACACCCTGTCTAATGGTGGGGACAACACTAGTCCCTCTCCAATAAGACCCCATAGGATGCTGTGTGTCACTGGCTTTGCCTGGAACCTGGCAGCTGGGGTCAATGACAAGGAGCTGGAAGAACTGGTAGGATCCTATGAGCCCAGTGTCCAGATAGCCCCTTTCTAGTGCCAGTGTCCCAGGCTCAGGAGGGCTGATGAGGTCCTGGGGTGATGACAGATTGGGGCTGGAGGATCAGGGAGGGCTGCTCTGAGCCCAATGAGCCTGGGGTATCCTTGGGAGGAGCTAATGCCAAGGGGATCTTTGCCATTCTCCGCATCATTGCCAGGCCTGGTGCTCAGAGCCTTTAGGAATCCAAGGTCCTCAGGCAGGGGCAAACTGGCAGGCTCACCCGCCCTGGGGTGTTTGCTCCAAGTTGGGGTGCCTTTCCTTTCCAGAAGCTTTGCATCTTAAAGGTAGTGTCTGGATAGAACAGGCAGGTAGCAGGTCCCACGGGAGACGATCCAGGCTCAGTGTGGGCTCAGAGTGGGGATATCAGAGGCTTCCTTTTTCTCTCAGGGTTTTCTGTAGGGAGAGGCAGGGATGGACAGGAACCAAGGGACTGGGGGAGGTCATCAGGAAGAAGGGGCAGGGAGAGATCCAGGCCCCAGAAGAGGGTTGGCCTCTAACTGGGCCTCCTGAGAGAGGCTCACAGGTTCAGAGGTGAGTGGCTTTTCTGAGCGAGCGAGAGTGGCTTGAATTTCCGCTATCAGCAATTCACCCCCCCTTTGCATTGAGAATTGTCCACTCCGGGCTCCTCTGATTCATTCAATGCCTCAAACACTGAGGCAGAGCCTGTGCTGTGTGAAGGGACGAGGAGACAGTTCAAAGTTGAGAGGGTGTCTCTACATTTAAGGAAAGCCAGTCTAGCCGGAGAACGGGGAAGAGTCAGTTCTAGCTCCTTATAATACATGGGAGGTGTGATAAGGTGAACGGGCATGCCGGTTCCCACTGTGTCACTGGGCAAACTCTTATTCATGCTTCAAGACCCATCTGAAACGCCCTCTTCTCTGAGAAGTCTTCCCCACGGATGCAGGGTTGGGGAGGGTGGCTCTTCTTGTAAATACCCTCAGTGTGCTGTGAGTTTTTCACCATGGTGGGGAGAAGGGGTCCCACGTGCCCACCTGGCAGGTTCACAACCAGCCACCCCAGGCAGGGCCTTTGGGGGGCACTGTGGGTTGGGCTCAGCATGGGACATTGCTGTGCCTGTGGTTCTTAAGTCCATTCAGAATCTGAGGAAATTGATCAAAACGCTGGACTCCGCCCAGAGAAAAGACATGGACGCATTCACTTGCACCAGAGTTTAGGGGGTTCATGGACCACCCCTCCCTCACCGCAGTTCATCTAGAGACCCAGGTTCAAGGTTAAAGACCTGGGATATGCAGCACTGGTTTTCAAATGTGAGGACTGAGACCTGCTGGTGGCTTAGTCCATTCTGGGACTGCTATAACAGAATCCCACAGCCTGGGCAGGGGTGGGTGGGGGCAGGGAGCTTATAAACAGTATTTATTTCTCATAGTTCTGGAGGCTGGAAGTCCAAGATCAAGGTGCCAACAGATTCAGTGTCTGGTGATACCTGCTTCTTCGTTTCATAGGCAGTCATCGTGCTGTATCCTTATATGGTAGGGGCGAGGGAGCCCTCTGGGGCCATTTATAAGGCATTGATCCCATGGGAGGGCTCCATCTTGAAGACCCATGCACCTCCAGAAGCCCCCACCCTCCAATGCCATCTCTGGAGGGGGGGGTTAGGATTTTAACATACAAATTTGGAGCGTGGGGGAGCACATTCAGTCTATCGCAGTGGGTGATCCCCTTGGGGTTCTGCCAGTCAGAGCATCCTCTGTAGAAAGGATACGTATTACTTTGTGATTCCGTTGAGTCACATTTGACGCATTAGAGTCAAAGATGCTTGACTAACAGAAGGAAGGGCCTCTGTCGCCATGGGCTGACTGAATGATCCATTCGCTCCTCTATTAGACATATGAGGAGAATGCACAGGTACACAGGTGCAAAGGCGAAGGGGACACCGTGGTGCCCAGGTCAGCGAAGGTCCCTGACCTCCGGAGCCAGGCAAGCCCACACCGCACACCACACCCTGGTGGCGTGATCCACTTCGCCTCTCTGAGACTCAGCCTCCTCCTAGAAGTGGGGACAGCTTGCAGGCCCATCTTGTTGGCCTATGCCGAGTAAAAGGTGTGTGTCAAAGTCTGGCTGGGCACACTACAGGCCTCCAAGGTCAGTGTGATGGTGGGGGGAGGGCAGTGCCGACAAAGCTGTCATTCACCATGACGTGGCTGTGTCCTTCCTCCTCCAGGCCCATAGCTGACTGCTGACCACCCCCACGCCCCTCGGCCATGGACACCCCTGGCTACCCTGCCTCGGTGCCCACAACGTTGGAACCTGGGAACACCTCCTCAGCCTGGCTCCCAGACGCCACCCCGGGAAATGGGTCGGCAGACCCAAGTGCAGCAGGGCTGGTCGTCAGCGGTGTCCTGATCCCGCTGGTCTACCTGGCAGTGTGCGTGGTGGGCCTGCTGGGCAACTCCCTGGTCATCTACGTGGTCCTGAGGCACACGGCCAGCCCGTCGGTCACTAATGTCTACATCCTCAACCTGGCTCTGGCCGATGAGCTCTTCATGCTGGGGCTGCCCTTCCTGGCGGCCCAGAACGCCCTATCCTACTGGCCCTTCGGCTCCCTCATGTGCCGCCTGGTCATGGCCGTGGACGGCATCAACCAGTTCACCAGCATCTTCTGCCTCACCGTCATGAGTGTGGACCGATACTTGGCTGTGGTGCACCCCACCCGCTCTGCCCGCTGGCGCACGGCTCCGGTGGCCCGCACGGTGAGCGTGGCTGTGTGGGTGGCCTCGGCTGTGGTGGTGCTGCCCGTGGTGGTTTTCTCGGGGGTACCCCATGGCATGAGCACCTGCCACATGCAGTGGCCCGAGCCGGCGGCGGCCTGGCGCGCTGGCTTCATCATCTACACGGCCGCACTGGGCTTCTTCGGGCCGCTGCTGGTCATCTGTCTCTGCTACTTGCTCATTGTGGTCAAGGTGCGCTCGGCTGGGCGGCGGGTGCGGGCACCCTCGTGCCAGCGGCGGCGGCGCTCGGAGCGCAGGGTCACGCGCATGGTGGTGGCCGTGGTGGCGCTCTTCGTCCTTTGCTGGATGCCTTTCTACGTGCTCAACATCGTCAATGTGGTGTACCCGCTGCCCGAGGAGCCTGCCTTCTTCGGCCTCTACTTCCTAGTGGTGGCACTGCCCTATGCCAACAGCTGTGCCAACCCCATCCTCTACGGCTTCCTCTCCTACCGCTTCAAGCAGGGTTTCCGCAGGGTCCTGCTGCGACCCTCCCGCCGTGTGTGCAGCCAGGAGCCTCCTGCCGGAGGACCTCCGAAAAAGAAGGTAGAGGAAGAGGAAGAGGAGGAGGAGGAGGAGGAGAAGGAGGGGACAGGGAAGCAGGGGGAGGGGAAGATGAATGGCCAGGTCAGCCTCATTGCGCAGCCTGGCACCAGCAGGCAGGAGCGACCGCCCAGCAGCAAGGTCAACAAGGACAAGCAGTTCCTCCCCCAAGAGGCCTCAGCGGGAGACAAGCCAGGCACACTGCACATCAGCTATCTGTAGGGGGCCTGTGGAGGGCCATCGTGGCCCCAGGACAGGACAGAGGCTGTGGGTATGCCGAGGGCATGCTATCCATGGTGCCAGAGGCCCATGATGGGATGTTTGGAGGCCTGGGCTCTGATCCCATAGCCTCTGAGACTTGCTGTGTGACCTTGCCTAGGTCCCTTTCCTTCTCTGGGCCTTGCATTCTTTTCTGTGACTCAGGGATGGGAGTAATCAGCCAGGACAAGCTCTGCTGGATGAGAAGTCCGGAGGGGCATCACCCCCGGCTGGACTTCCGGAGCGAGGTCCAGGTTCAGGGGACAAGGCCAGACTGGCTTTCCCTTTCAAAGACAGAGCATCCTGGGGGACCAACCTGAAGGTTGGCCCTCAGAACAACACCAAGGTTTGGATTTCCTAGGCTCAGAGCTAGGATCACAGGGGAGGGACTGGGGCCCCAAGTAGAAGAAAGTTCTATCCAGTGCAGGGTGGGGTCCAAACCGGCTCAGGCCCCACATCAGCTCCCCCGACATGCTGCAAGGCCTTGGCCAGCTCTTCCTCTTTCCTGGGCCTCAGGCCTCTCCTGCTGAACAACCTAATAACCTCCAGGCCCTCTTGGCCAGATGTTAGTGCTGGGACTCTGTTGTTCCCCACCCTGAAAGGCGGTGGGTTTTCTAGGGAAGTCACTAAGGCCAGCTTCAGGGTCCCTTACCGCTTGGGCCCACCCAAGGCCCCATATCTCATTTTGTACTTGGAATTTTATATTCTTTTTCATAAAGAGGGTCTCCAATCTGCGTTAAGTTTAGGCCACCCAAGGCCCTACTTGGCCCCTGTTGAGGGCAGCTGACCAATTCCCATAGCAGCTCATGTCGTGAGGTTGTGGCTAGAGGTTGGGGGGGGGGTTGTCTCTGGGTCTCTGAGGGCTCTAGGAGCACCCCTTATAGCAACATCCATTGGCGTCCCTCCCCTCCCAGAGACAAAGGCAGGGCTGGGGTCAGGCAGACTGGTGGGGAAAAGCAGTGTCCTAACAGCATGGTGTGGAGAAAGAGGGAGAGGAGGAGAGGGAGGATGAAGAGGGTGGAGGAAAAAGAGAGGGAGGAGGAGGGAGGAGGGAGGAGGGTGAAGGACAGATCTGCTCCAGGACCATGCCGCCATCCTTGGCCCCTCTGGGAGGAGCTCCGCAGCAGCACTGCTGAAGCATATTGTGGGTACCCGGCCCAATCAATCTCAAGGAAAGCGTGCAGTCAGGGTGGGAAAGCAAACGCTCTGGAAGGTATAGCGCTGGCTCCCTTGAGGGCCTGCCTGGGCTGGTAAGAGGGGCTGTGCCTTGATGGTGGCCTAGGGCCATTGCTGAGACTCAGGACCCCACAGGTTGGGGAGCAGTTCTCCCCATTCTCTATATTCTCCAGGGCCACAATGTGGGGCGCCCCCAAGGAAGTCAAGACAAGGGGGGCTGGAGGGGAACCACAGGAGAGGCCACAGTGCAAGGATTCTCTCCCAGAGATAAGCCCTCAGGGCCATTGTGAGATTGGCCCCGGGGGAGGGCGGCACCTCAGACTAACTCCCTCCAACCCCCACCCCAGCAGAGGGCGAGGGGGTCCTCAGGGAAAGCACGCCAACCATAGGTTGGGAGACCTAAATCTTCAACTCAACTCAGGATCCTGGCTAGCCTTGACCTCTCTGGGGTTCAGTTTTCCCATCATAAAATAGTAGGTTGTTCCAGTCTGCCCACCTGCTCAGAATTGGGGGGGGATGAGTTATGTTGGACAAATTGCCCCCCACACTGTTGGGGTCAGGTGAGAGAGAGACCGATCAAACCTAACACACACTACAATGGGTAGGGGTGGGTGTACCCGATTATAAAGTATCAGATTATAAAGCCCCCAACCAGCCTTGGTCCACACCTGCTCCTTCATCAGGCGGCCTCGCTGTCTCTGGCCCTTGGGGGTAAGAGCAGGGCGAGACCCAGGATTGGGGGAAGGGGAGGAGGCAGAGGCCAAAGATAAGAAGGCAGGGCTTGGGGAGTACGTCCGCTCAGAAGTTCCCCAAACCAGACCTTGTATGGGTGTTGGAGCTGGAGGCCCAGCCCTCAGTCTGGGGTTCCTCTGAGAAGGATCTGGGGGTCTGAGTGAAGAAGGGCATCCGGCATTTCAGCATTTCCTGGCCAACCCTGCCTTCCTGACTCCTGGAACAGGTGAGCCTGTTCAGCACGGGTGGCTGGAAAGCCCCTGAGGGAGACCCTTCGCTGCTCCTGACCCTAGCTCTTGTCAATAAAGACAGTGACACATGACACCAGCTGTGACCTGGGCCAGTTCGTCCGCCTTGGTGGGCCTGTGTGTGTGCATGTGTGCGTGTGTACACGCCGCCTCTCCCTCTCTTCATCTCTCAGCTCTGCGTGCCCAGGTCTCTGTGTATGGCTTCCCAGAGTCTGGGTCTCCGGGGCACATGGAAGAGGCCCCGATAAGCCTCAGCCAACATCCTTACAGACCTTGGTCCCAAAGCCGTAGAAAAGAGTCTTTTCCTGTGCCCCAATAGCAAGACTTGTGGCAGAAAGCTGATTGGCTCGACTGGGTCATGGTGGGAGCTCCTTGGGCCAATTACCAAAGACAAAGTGATGAAGTGCGACGATTGGTCAGGTGTGGGTCACGTGCCCATCCTTCCCACCTGGGAGACAATGGGGCGCTGTGAATGACAGGCTGGCCTGACCCCAAAGCCGGGGTGTGCCCCAGGCAGCAACAGGAGACTGTGTGTGCGTTTGTGAGCACGGGGTGCCTAGGAGGGGCCCGGGCATCTCAGCCACATCCACGCGTGAACACGCACGGGAATGTGAACACCAGGGGTCTACTGTGCCCGAGGCAGGTGTGCCTGCGGTGAGAGCAGGGGGACTGCTAGGGGCGAAGGGTCGCTCGGGAGTGGTTTCCGGGCCAGTGTTCCCCTCTGGATCCCACAGGCTTCCCCACCACGCCATGTGTCATGCCTGTGCCCGCTCACATTCATGCGTGTGGGTGTCCCACCGCCAGCCTTGCCTCTGCAGGCAGGGACTGTGTTCCCAAGTGGGGTAACTATGAATATTTGCAATAAATGAATGAATAGGGGAATTCCATTTCACAAACTTCAGGGGCAGTTTTTTTTTCTTTCTTTCTTTTTTAAAAGATTTTATTTATTTATTTGACAGACAAGTAGGCAGAGAGGCAGGCAGAGACAGAGAGGAGGAAGCAGGCTCCCCACTGAGCAGAGAGCCTGATGCGGGGCTCGATCCCAGGGTCCTGGGATCATGACCTGAGCCGAAGGCAGAGGCTTTAGCCCACTGAGCCACCCAGGCACCCCCAGGGGCAGCTTTCACTCGGTGACTCTGGCCTCCTTTGGCTCTGTGCCCTGCAGTAATCCTGAATCAATGTGGGGAGGGCCAGGGGGATGGAAGGAACCTGTGTAGGGGTTTGGGCCTGGAATCTGTGGGTTATTGGAAATGCAGGCGCCTCAGGGGGAGGTGAGGCCTGGGGTTGTGAGCCAGGACAGGCAGGAAGGGTGGTGATGACCCTCCCTGCCTGATTCCCCCTCTCCAGATCTTCAACTTACTCACACCCAAGGCCTTACCTTGAACTTGTCTCTCAGAGGCGGTTGCCAAGCAACAGCCCATGGCCACTAGGCTCTGGACCAGGATTTCATGCGTCAGCATCCGCCATCAGTGGGGAGGAGCTGGGAGACCGCAGGGCCTGAGGCCCCAGGCTTCAGGTTGTCCTCACCTACAAGCTGTGGGGGAGACAGAGGCCACTGACCCATGTGGAGGTGACAACTGGGCTCCACAGGATGCCAAACACAGAAGGAAACACTCTACAGGTGGGAAGAACCCCAGGCAGGAATGTGAGGGGCATTCCTTGGGATAATGCAAGGCCACCAGTCCCACCACAGCCTTGCACTGCCCCCGTCACTGGCAGGCCCTGGTGACCTTCTCCGTGAGACCACTGGAAGGCTGTGGCAGAAATGCATCCCCTTAAAGCTATGGGACCCAAATCAGGAGGCCTGGGACCGAGGCCCACTCTGTCACAAACCTACTGCGTAGCCCTGGGCCATTTACTTCATCTCTCTGGGCGTAGCTTATTAAGTTAACAAAGATTTTCCCGAGCACAGACAGTAGGCAAGGCTCTGACCCTGGACTGAAGGTGTGGTGGGGGAAGACAGACCCCGTCCCTGTGCCCTTGTTGTTCCTGGAGAGCCACAGAATCTAGTCGGGAGAGAAGTGTGACAGGGCAGGGGCTGGCAGGGCAGGGGAGGAGTGCATGAGGTGGGGACACCTGGGTGCCTGGAAGAGGGACCTGTGTGTGCTAAGGCCTTGAGCCTGCAGGAATGCTGTCAAAAAAAGGAGGAAAGGCAGAGATCGGGCCCAGCTGAGGGGCAGAAGCTGTGTCAGACAGGACCTCGTAGGGGGTTAATTTCTGTTGTAGGTTGTGTTGAGTCTCCTTGCCAAATTCATGTTCAAGTCCTGACCTTGGGTGCCTCTGGATGGGACCTTATTTGGAAGTACGGTCCTTTCAGGCATAAGTAGATAAGATGAGGTCATATTGGGGTAGGGTGAGCCGCCAATCCAGTGTGACTGGTGTTCTTAAGCCAAGGGGAGATTTGGACAGACAGGAGCCCAAGAAAGATGCCAGGTGAGGCTTCTACACATCCCAGGAAACCAAAGGTTGTCAGCGAAGTGCCAGAAGCTGGGCGGGAGGTCCTTAGAGCCCTCCAGAAGGAAGCAACTATGCTGACTCTGATCTCAGACGTCCACCTCCAGAACCAGGAGCCATGAATTTCTGTTGCAAGCCACCTAGTTCGTAGTACTTGGTCATGGCAGGCCCAGGGAGTGAACACAGTTCCCTGCCTGCAAAACAGAATTTATAGTCCCTCTTCTCCCAAGACCTCCGGGGCTTGCATAATTCCTGGCCCGCGCACTCTTTCATTCAGCAAGTATTTTGGGGGTGGAGGGCAACTGCCAATTGCAAAAGCCTGAAGGCAGAAAAGTTACAAGGCCCATCTTTTAGGAGCAGAGGAAGTCACAGGGAAGAGAATAGATAAAGTAGCCAGTTCTGAAGCACATGGCCCCTGGAACTGCCTGGGCTTGAATCCCAGCTCATCCATTCACTAGCTGTTCGACCTTGAAGCAGTTAATCAACCTTCCTGTGCTTCTCCCCCCAACCCCTGTCTCTGAGATGGGGTTGAGAGCAGATGTCTCTATTGTTGGGAGGTTTAAATGAGTTAATATTTCTCCACAGTTTAGCACTGTGCCTGATGTGTTAGGTGCTGTGTTCCATGAATGGAAGAAGTGCTTTCCCAGAAGGAAGAATCTCTCCATGGGTAGTGGGGGTGGAAGCCTCCCCAGGAGGCGCGATGGCCCAGAGCTGAGTGTAGAGAGGACACTGGATGCATGCACGGGGGAGGAATTATGCAAGACGGTCTAGGCACTGAGGACAGCTCCAAAGCCCGTTTACAGCACAGGACGGTCAGACCAGGGATGGCCAAACACCGGGCTCAGGGTCATGGTACCAGAAGCGGGACCAAGAAGCTGTTTTCCCAGCCCCCAG
This sequence comes from Mellivora capensis, assembly GCA_004024625.1. Taxonomy (NCBI): domain Eukaryota; kingdom Metazoa; phylum Chordata; class Mammalia; order Carnivora; family Mustelidae; genus Mellivora; species Mellivora capensis. The sequence goes on from PISX010000591.1 coordinate 151,103, forward strand.
TCCAGTGCCTACAGTTTTGTTTTGTTTTTTTAAACTATGAAACTGAGGGGCAAGGTGGCAGGAGCAATGCGGCACGTGGAGAGAGCTCTGAGGCCACTGAGGCCAGCTCCTTGGTGGCCACTGGGTGTTGGCAGATGATGTCCTTGGGGAGGACCAGACAGGTGTGAGGGCAGCCCAGGCCCCGTGGGGACTCCGTGGCCTCCTGGAGGCTCCGCCACCCTCCAGGGAGTCCTGCAGCCCAGAGGTGTGAACGAAGGGCAAACACTTGTGCACGTGTGTGTGCAGAAGGCTCCTTTTCAAAGAAAATGTCTTGGCCACACTTGAAGGCATCTCCAGGGTCCCAGACACCTCAGGTCCTGGTTCACACATCCCAGCAACACAGCCCAGAGGCAGCGAGGAGCCCACGTCCCCTGGGGCCGGCTTGTTACAGGTGGGGAAAAGGAGGCCAGGGGTGGGACGTGCCCTCCCGGTCCTGCTATCTTCTCTAATTACCTGGAAATATGTCAATATCGGCACACCGAATGGCCAGTCCTGCGTTTGCTCAACACGACCCAGAGCCTGCTTAGTTTCTCCGTCTGTAAGGAGGGGTTGTCTCTGAGCTTCAGCTTCCCTCCGCTCATCAGACAGCGCCGGTCTCTCCTGCTCTCCGGCCACCGAACAGCAGCAATTACAGGGAGAACAAAGCAAACTCACATGCCTGTTAACGTGGGAGGCAGTCCGCTGAGCTGTCAGCCACGCAATCAGGATCCAACCCCAGCGCCCCCACTTCTTAGCTCTGCGGGCCTCCGCGCTGGCCTCGGAACCACTTGCAGCCTCAGTTTCCTCATCCATAAAATGGGCTTTATTCATAACCTCGCCTCACAGGACTGTCGCGAGACCTGAAGGCCCTGGACTGGCTCAGCCGAGGCCCGCGTTGTGCTCTGTGTCCGGCAGGGGGCGCCCCGGGACCTCCGCTTGGTCGCCGCTCCGCTAGGCCGGACTCGGCTCTCTTCGGCCACGCTCGGCTCCACTCGGTCCCACTCGGTCAAACTCGGCCATGTTCGGCCGCCACCGCCAGGCTCGGCCAAAGTCGGCTCTGCCCGGTTGTCCTCGGCCGCACTTGGCGGGATTCGGCTATGCTCGGCCAAGTCCGGCCTTGCTGGCTCCTGGCCGACTCCGCTCGGGGCTGGACGCGTGGGGGCCCCTCCCTGGCGCCGAGGAGCCGCCTCGGGTTGGGCTTCCCCGGTGGAGGAGCAGAGCCGGCCTGAGGGTCGCGGCCGCAAGGGTCCGGTTTGCCTGAGCCCTGGGCTGTGCTTTTCCAGGGCATCGGCTGGCAGCCAAAGGGACGGGCCCGCGGCCGGCGACTATCTTTTCCCAGGGCTCCAAGCCGAAGCCGGGAGGTCGGGGAGTCTCTCCCTACTTCTGCCGAGCGGAGCGGGGAGGTTGGCTGCTGCCTCATCGTTCTGGTTCTGCCACTGGTCGGCCGTCTGGGAGGGAGCCACTTGCTGCACCTGTTCCTTAGCCTCAGTTTCCCCCCAACAGTTAGCAGGGTTCTTCTGGGGCGGGGTGGGGGATGGAGGCGGCCGACAGACTCCCCGCGACCTGCTGGCTCTTTCTTTCCCTGGGCCTCTTGGGGATTCAGTGTCCCCTTCTGTAAAATGGAATTAAACTCGCCCAACTCGGGATCAGACACGGGGTGTTGAAAGCCCAGGGTGGAGAAACTGAGTCCGGAGGTTCACCCAGGACACCCCGGCTAATCAGTGGAAGGGCTCCGTAGAACCGAGTCTGGGGTTCTCCGCGCAGAAGGAAGCGGGACGAACTGCTTGGGAGAGGGAGGTTCCCTTTGGAACCTCCGGCCACTCTGTGGGAAGGGGGTTTGGAAAAAAGTGCTTGGGCGCCCCAGCCAGCCCCTAGCGCGTCGCAGTGGCCTTTCATCCTTCTCCCAGCCCGCTGCTACCCCCTTAGCTCCCGACGAAGGGGATGAGACGGGTGGGGAGCATCCGAAGCCGCCGGTTCCGTGAGGTGGGTGCCCCGTGGGCTGGGTCACACCCACCGCGGGGCCCCATGGCTCTCCCCAGCAGGTGGCGCTCGCGGTTGCCTTTGTTTAGTTTCTTAATTGGCTAGTGACCCTAAGCAGTTAGATCTGCGACTTGGCATTCACAACTTGCAATGCTGACTCCAGGAATCATGTTTTCTGTCTCACCTTTTGACAGGCACACATTTTATCTTTTTAAAATACATGAGGGGTCCTGGCACTCTGTAAGCACTCACTCACTATTTTTATACCTGGGTCCCAGGGCTTCCAACTCAGGTGTGCATGAGAAGGGGCTCATACCCTTACCCTATTCAGAGTGTGACCACGGAGAAGCACTGGTGGGTGGCCAGTAGAGGGGACCCCTATTGGTTATCCCACCAGACCCCTCAGGTGCTCTTGGCTTCCTTATGTCCCTCTGGCCCAGGAACACCAAGGCTCAGAAGTAGGGAGTGTGCCCAAGGTCACATAGCTAGAAGGAGCTGGAGATGGGACATAACCCAGTTTTGTCTGCCCCAGGGCTGGGGCTCTGTCTCCAAGCTACCTGGCCAGCTGGGAAGATCCTCCGAATGGCTGGGAGACCACGGATGCTGCACAAATGAAGGTATTTTAGGCAGAGTGAGAGTGAGAGGAAAAATATTGAAGTGTAATACATCTGAGTCTTGCTCTCTCGTCCACCCTGCGACCAGCTGGCAAAGAGAACGAGGAGCCCTTTTCTGGGGCATTGGCCTGGCTGGGAGCCAAAGGAGCCAGCCCTAGAACCGGGCAAATCAAGTCCCTTTCCTGGCCTCAGTCTCCTCATCTGTTAAATGGGCTGAGTGGCCTTTGGCAGAGGGGCTGTTGAGTGTGGCCTGGAGCAGAGGGCTGGCACAGCGTGGGATAAACTTCCTGTGTCCCCAGGCTGCACTTCCCACCCCCCATCTGTCTTGCCTTCCCTTCTCCCTTCCCTCTGAGGCTAGGCTTTCTAAGCCAAAGGGCTCAGAGGCAGCCAGGAGCTGTCTTCCACTCTGGTGCTGCTGACTCAGCCCTTTTCCTGGTGACAGCAGCAGGGGGAGGGTGGGGAGGGTGGCTCCCCTTGGCTCCCACCCTCTGCAGCCCTGGCTCAGCGCCCTGGGAATGCTGCCTGAGGCAGGGCCACATGGAGGGCATGGCCAGTGTGGCCCTGGTGTTTTTTCAATGCTGTAGAACTTCAATCTGCTTTTGGGGACCCCCTGAGGTCCCTAAGTAAGCCAGGGTAGGGGGGAGGACTCTAAGTGGGCTTGAGAGGTGAAAGCAGCACAAAGCTGAAAGCTGGGAGAGTCTGACTTTCATTCCAGCTTCAGCTCCGGTCAGCTGTGACCTTGAGCCAAAGACTGGGGTCTATCCTGGGTCACGGAGTCTCTGCTGGTCACATTAAGTAATTGGGTCAGGCCATCTCTCAGGGTCTTTCCAGGCCTGAAGTTCTGCTGTCTGATTATCCCCAAAACTGCTAGAAAAACTGAAGGCTGGACATGAGACGTGGTCAAAGATACACAGGCCATGGGCCATTCTATCCTCCACACTTGGGGGCTCACACTTGGGTTGAGTGGGGGCTAGGCTTTCATGCCCTAAGCCCCAGACTGAATTCCATCCCCCTTAGATCTGGACATTTCTGTACTGAGGGCAGTAATGTCACTGCCTCCCTCTTCCCACGGGACAGACCAGGAACTAGAGCCTTTGTCTCCCCCAACCCTACCCACCCCCCCTGCCCAGGCATGTTCCTAGGACTCCAGTGGGTTGGGGACCCCTTCCTTTCTGTGGGGTTGTGGCTCCTCTTCACTCCTCCCAGCCATGGGACCCTGGGAAAGCACAAGGCTGGGGTCAGCTGAGTTGAAATAATGGATGGGAACACCTTTCAGGTTCCAAAAACCCCTGCAAAGATGAGGCCCAGCCCAAGCAGTAAGCACTCAACCAGTGCAGAATGAGAGGGGGCTGGAGTGGGAGGGACATTGGAGACGTCTGAGCACCCCAGAGTCCCAGGGATGCATGAAAATCCTCCAGCAGCTCAACTGGAAGGAAGCTGTGCAGGACCCCGCCCAGGCCCAGGGACATACTACACAGGCTGCCCCTCTTGCCAACAGGACCCTTCTGGGGGAGGGAGGTCAATTCCACAGAGGGGCTGGCTCCAGAAGACCCAGGGGATAGACCGTTCAGGAGAGATTTCCAGGCCGAGGTGGGGAACTTCCGTGTCCATTGGAAAGGGGGCTGTTGACCTGGCTGTTGCCATTACCTAGTACCTGAGGGGGTCATACCTGCTCATCGACTCGTTGGGCATGTGCTGAGCCTCCCCAGTGCCCGGCACAAGGAGACTGGGGACTGGAGCTCTGCAGACTCCTAGGGACGGAGAGGTCAATGGATCGGCCCAAGTCCTGAGCTAGTGGGCGCCCGCACCCTCTCCCCTCAGCACCCTGCCCCTGTGACCAAGAGCAAAAAGGCCAAGCCCACCCCTCACCCTGGATTCCAGTGCTGCCTCCTCATTCCTGAGCAATTTGGGGGGCTCCTGCCCCTTCCTTTCCCTCTATTTTCCAGCCTGCACCTCAAGGGGCTTCATACCCCTTCCCATTCTGACTCTGTTGGGCTTCTGAATCAAACCAGACCCCACTGGACAACCAAAGAGTTAAGCAAAGGAAAACCCCAGCTCCCTAGGCTCCTTTTATCTCTCACAGATCCCAGAAGCTGGAGAGGAAGGAGCAGGGAGGAGGGGACGTGGGAAGCCAGCTCAGCTCACTCCCTCCGCCTTCCCTCCGCCTCTCTCCCTCCTTCTCTCCCTCCCTCTTCGGCTCAGCCTGGGGGTCTGGGCCAGCAACAAGCAGACATGGGCCAAGGAGCCAGAGACTGCCCAGAGGCCGGGGGTCTGTGAGCTGCCGTGGAGGCCACTGGACACGGGGTGAGTGATAAATGTTCCTGTAACTTCTTCCAGCAGGGCCCCGGGGGCTGGGGTCAGAGCCCGGAATTCCCATCCTCCCTCCTCTCTCCTCCTAGACACGTCCTGAGTTCTGCTCTCTCCCTCTGACCCTCCCAGCCCCTCTAGCCCCTGGTGAAGGGCTGCCCTTCTCCTCCAGCAGGAGTCTGCCCCGCCGGGACACTCACCAGCTCAGCTCAGCAGGCCCAGCTCCCTCCCATTCCAGAGAGCTCCCAGCTCCTAAGTAAAGGCAGCAGGAACCCCCACCCCCATCCCAAACCACCCCAGATGGCACAGTCCCTCACCCTGGATCCCTGCCTGGCCCCCTCCCCCAGGGCCAGTCCCTGATCGCGGCTGTGGTTATTATTACTCTTGTTCGAAGACTGCTTTGCTTCCTGCTTCCTGCTCTCCCCAGGGCACAGTTCTGTGTCTCAGAGCTTTTGACTCCAATCTGGCCTCTGCCAACAGAAACATCCCCAACGAGGCCAGTTCTCTGGGCGAAATTCTGTTCTTCCCATCCCGTGTGGGCAGTGGGTAGAGGCCTTGTCTGTCACAGGAAGGAACACGTTTCAAATCTTATTTATTACTGAAGTGTAAATGACATTATCTTCATTTCAGGCTTGCAACATAGTCATTCAGCAATCCTATGCATTACTCAGCGCTCACCACTGATGAGGGTAGTCACTGCACAATGTTATTACAATGTTATTGACTACTCCTTCTGCCATCCTTTATATTAAGAGTCTTACAAGTCAGGAACTTACCCTGCATTGGGATCCTCCTGAAAAACCTGGGAGGTAGGTAGTGGTTTCAACTTCTAAGTGTCAAGGAGCAGCATGGAAGACTAGAGAGGTTAAGCTACTAGCCCAAGGTCACACAGCTTGTAAACTATCATGGGATCTTAGGTCCAACCCTAAGGCCTCACACTTTCCCATAAAGTCACATCTATGGCCAGGAAAAAGGGGATTTTTGTTCTTCTCAAAAATCACCGAGATGTGACATTTACAAGCACAAGGTGGGGGTTATAATCTTGAACAGAGAGGATGTTGATCTCTGAGAAGTTTATCTGCCTTATTGAGCAGAACCAGGAAAACAGACCAGGGCAGAGCTGGGGAATGGTCACCTCTAAGAGAAGGGTGGTATCTCTGGGGACGACCTGCCCGCCACCGCCCTTCTTGCTACTACTCAGCCCCCAGCACGGTGGAGTGTGTGTGTGTGTGTGTGTGTGTGTGTGTGTAGAGTGGGGACTCCTGTCCTTTAAAACCCATCCCTTATCTCAGTACTCAGTGGAGATAGAAGAGCATTTAAAAAAATAATAATAATTTTAACTTCTCTACATGTATTAACCGCAGAAAAAATATTTTTGAATTGTACCAAATGTTAAAGGAACAAAAAGGAAATAAACAAAGAAACGCCAGAAGTGTAAAAACCAGTCTGGTTTCAAGAGCCGAGTTTCTGATCCTGCGATAATATGCCAGCCCCCAAACACTGCTACCACCTCAAAGGCTCTTTGCCGGGCTTCCTGCCCACCCAGCCCCAGCCTGTCCCCAGTGTCTGCTGTCCTGGCCACTTCCTGCCCCCCCTCCTGGAACTCTGGAACCTCCCTTGGCCAGGGCCAAAGACCTATCTTCATAAACCCCTGGACTTCTCCAATCCTTTTTGAATTTTCCAGACCTTCTAGTCCTGCTCCTTTATTCCAATTTACCCCCTTGGCAGCTGATTGGTAGGTCTATGATGATCGACACAACCCTCTTCCAATGAGTTAACTCCAGAGCCTTGGGGCTTCTGTGTAAGGCTGAGCTGTGTGGGTTGTTGACAGCACAAAGGTGCTGAGGGGGAGGTGGGTTAACAACAGCCCTTGCCAACCTACACACCCTCAGTGTTGCATTTTTCCAAAAATGACTTCTACTTTTGTTTCTCATTTGTCTGCGCAGAGGGTACCTGCTTCTGCCTTGTGCACAGACACCTCTAGGCAGGCCAGCACAGGTCTACAGTCTGAAATTCTGCATACCTACTCCTGAATTCTTAAAGATGCCATGACAACATCACTGGGCATAACCCTGTGCATTTTCTCTGGATGTTGCTTCCTGACTGCTACAATAAATGAACTTTCCTAGATCTTGGTCAGGACCATGGTGCTCAGGTGCCAGATCCTGGGCTCGGCCACTCGTCCCCTCTCCTGAAGAGCGAGCCTACAGAATCATTTGCGTTGGTCCCAGGGGCGCACTAACGTCCCTCATGCTGGGCCGGTAGCCTGTGCTTTCTGGAGAAGGCTGGGTCGGTTGCAAGAAAACAAGCCAAAGGGAGGTGGGGAGGGCGGGCTGGGGTGGGGAGCATTTCACGGTCTTACTGGGTAGGACACGTGGGTGGCTGGAGCACCTTCCTCGCCCTCTGCAGCAAAGGCGTCCCGGGACCCTTGTCTGTTTCCCGGCTGTGGCTCTCTTTAGACGGGTTTCCTTCCCAGGTCCACGTGTGCCAGAAATCCCCATGGACTGGGTTCCAGGGGACTCGGCCTGCAGGCCCTGCATGGCCACAGGTCTCTTCGTGACCTGGAAGAAATCGCTTCTCTGTGTCAGTCTCTTTCTTCTCATCTGTTAAACGGGGACACTAAACCTCCCCCCTTGAGTTACATCAGGTGCGCTGATAATATGGGGCAGCATCCGTGCTGCGCATGTGCGCAATGTGGACAGTTCCTTAAATAGAATCTCCGCCTCTCCTTACTTGCTGCAGGTCACCATGGGGATAGCTTCCTTGGACCTCCTCTGCGCAGGGCTCCTGCTCCCTCTCTTGGTGTTTGCGGTCCCCACCGAGGAGCCCTCCTCTGGGGATGCGGTGGCCTCGGGTGCCCCTGGGTACTGTCAACGGTGCTGTGACTCTGAGGACCCCCTGACCCCTGCCGATGAAGCAGTGTCATCGGCCTCTCCATCTGCCCTCCCATACCTGCTGCCTGAGGTCAGGCCCTACATTAACATCACCATCTTGAAGGGTGAGTAGCCCTGGGGATGGGAAGGGTGTGGAGCCCTCTCCTTGGGCTGGGGTCGGTGAGGGGGAGGGAACAGGAAAAACCCGGACAGAAAATGGTCCCAGACCCTTTCTGTCATTCATATATTTATTGAGCAGCTACTATGTGCTGGGACAGTTCTGAGTTCTGAGGATGGAGCATGAGCAAACCAGACAGAAGTGCCAACTGCTGTTCTCTTGGGAGAGGCAGAATGTGAGCAAAAAATACATTGCCCAAGTTAATGAGACAGAATGTTCGATGGTGATAAAGGGGATGGCGGTGCCAAGGTTGAAGAGGGTAAGGGGCATCAGGAGTGTAGGTGCAGGGAATAGGTTGCAAATTAAATGGGGTGTTGGTTCATTGAGAAGTGAGGGAGAAGCCATGTGGCTGTCTGAGGAAGAGCAGCCCAAGGAGCATGAGCAGCAGGTGCAGAGGTCCTGTGGTAGGAGTGGGTCTGGTGTGTCTAAGGAGCAGGGGGCAAGAGGAGGAGCTGAATTTGGAGATGAAACAGGGGCAGGGTCAGGATTGGGTTTCCCTGAGTGGGAATGGGGAGCAGGGGAGAGTTCGAGCAGAGAGAACTGGTCCCACTGGGGCTACAAATGGATCTAATATTTCGTGGAGAATAGCCGGCAGGGGACAAGGGTGGGAGCAGGGAGATCTATGGGCAGCCACTAGGGCTATCCAGGTGAGAGCAAGCTCCCTGTTCTCGAAAATCAGGAAGAGGCTTCTGCTGCTGGGGGCTGTGAACAGCTGGGGCTGGGGCCAGGCCCTGGACACCCTTCACCTGGGGTTGTGTGGCCAACCACCCCAGAGGTCAGTCCTTGTTCATTGCTCCCATTTTGCAGAGGGGGAAACTGAGCCTCCAAGCAGGGAGGAGCTTTCCCAGGGGCACACAACTATAAGGCGCAAAGCCGAGGTCTGTCCCTGAGGACTTGGGCCACTCCACCCTCCAGCCAGGGGTCGGCTGGCTTCTGAGACCTCCGGCCCTTGGCTTTCATGGGGGAGGACACCTCCCTTCCTCTAGCACCCCATCCTCCCCGAGACCCATTGAGCCCCTGCCTGAGGCTGAGGAGCTGCCCGGCCGCTGGAGGTACTTCCTCCACACTGTCTTCCTAAAAACCCAGGACTAGGAGGACACCCTTGGGCCTGCCTTCACTGTCTGCTGGCACAGGTGAACACTCGGCTGTGGCAGGAGGCCCCTGGCTGGTGTCAGGAGTCCTGGGTCCCCGTCCCAGCTGCTCGCTCCCTCACTGTGCGGGTCAGGCTGGTCTCTCCATCCCTGGCTTGCCGCCTCTTTTGTAAAAAGGAAAAGGTAACCTCTTCCTAAGACCACCGTTCACCCCCCTCCCTCGGGTCTGGGGCAGGGAGGTGCAAACTGTAAAGTGTGGTGCATGCAAGGAGGTCCTTCTCCATTGAGGCTGTGGGGCCGAACCGCTGCAGAGCCGGGGACCCCCTTCTTCCTGCTTCTTTCCAGGCTTTTCCCCCCGTGGGTCTATGCCTTCCCTTTTTTTCTTTCCAGCATACTGCCGAAGTCACAGGAGACCTTGGGAAGACACAGGGCTGGGTGGGTCTCTCAAAGGGGAGTGGCTGATGGTAGGAGTTCTGGCGGTGTGACAGGCGGCAGGGAAATGCTTGGGATCAAGTACCTCAAGACATAGGGGGTCCCCTGCTCCTTCTGTGTTCAAGGTCAGCCCGGAACAGAGGCTGGGCAGAGGTGTGTGTGCCTAAGGATGGGGCTGGATGTTGCTGGAGCCCCGGGCAGTCAGGGACAGGCCAACCATTGCTGGGTGGACCCTCCTGCCTCATATTGGAAGTCTGTAGGGTGTTCCCCCATTGGACATTTTGTCAAGGGCCCAGCATCAGCCCTGTGAGGTGGACAGATTCCTCTTCGAGACAGAGACAAAATAACCGAGACCTTGACTGTGAAATGCCCCAGTGGGACATAACACTAACCAAGGGCTGCCTGGTTCCGAACCAAGGCCTTTCCCTTCAGGTAGGTGGAGGTTTTTTTCTTGGCTCCTTCTCTGGGTCAGAAATGCAAAGTGCAACTCGGCTGCCAGAGAGAATGAGTTCTTGCCATTTGCAACAACATGGATGGAACAGAAGATATGCAGCTGAGCGAAATAAGTCAGTCGGAGCAGGATGAATGCCATACGATTTCCCACATATGTAGAATTTGAGGAACAAAACAGATGAACATAGAGGAAGGGAAGGAAAAAAATAAAATAAGAGGAAAACAGAGAGGGAGACACACCATAAGAGACTCTTCGCTCTAGGGAACAAACTGAGGGTCGCTGGGGGTGGGGGGTGGGGGAGGGGAACGGAGTCCCCGGGGATGGGCATTCAGGAAGGCATGGGATGTCATGAGCCCTGGGTGTTCTGTGCAATTGACAAATCACTAAGTTCTACCCCTGGAACGAATAATACACTACATGTTACTTAAATTTAATTTAAATAAAAAATAAAAAAATAAAAAGAAATGCCAAGTGGGTCCTGCACCCACTACCTCTCCGCTGGAGTCAGGCTGGGTGTAGTGACTCTTGGAGTTTGGGCCTGGCTTCCCAGGGAATGTGAGCACACCTTCACTGGATGGGGAGGGGAACGGGCGGTGGAAGACAGAGAGCGTCTTGGGTCTTGCCCCTTCTGCTTCTCCTGAGCTGTATGACCCTCGGTGAGTCACTGAACCTCCCTGTGAGTAGAGATGGTCACGATGTCTTCTTTAGAGGGGTGTTCAGCAGAGCGATGCCCAGTATGCAGTAGGGGCTCAGTACATGCTGGCTGTTCTCTGGCCTTCCTTCTTAAGGCAGGGGCAGAGCCCTCTGCAAACAGAGGCAAGGGTGCCGGCCCTGACTTTCCCCTTCTTGTCCCCACAGGTGACAAAGGGGACCGAGGCCTGCTGGGCACGCCCGGGAAGCTGGGCCGGGAGGGTCCCCAGGGGGAGCGCGGCCCGCAGGGCACCAAGGGCGCCAAGGGGCAGGCGGGCAGCCCCGGGGGCCCGTGCCAGACACGCTTCTCAGCCTTCTCAGTGGGCCGCAAGACGGCCCTGCACAGCAGCGAGGGCTTCCAGCCGCTGCTCTTCGACACCGTCTTCGTCAACCCCGACGGCCACTTCGACCTGGCCGCCGGCCACTTCGTCGCCCCGCTGCGTGGCCTCTACTTCTTCAGCCTCAACGTCCACAGCTGGAACTTCAAGGAGACGTATGTGCACGTGGTGCACAACGAGGAGGCGGCCGTCATCCTCTACGCGCAGCCCAGCGACCGCAGCATCATGCAGAGCCAGAGCGTGATGCTGGCGCTGGCGCCCGGGGACCGCGTCTGGGTGCGTCTCTTCAAGCGGGAGCGGGAGAACGCCGTCTACAGCGACGACGTGGACACCTACATCACCTTCAGCGGCCACCTCATCAAGCCTGAGGACGATTAGTGGCCCCCGGTGGGGCAGTCCCGGCCCTGGGATGGGGGAACTGTGGGCAAGGTGGTCCTTCCGACAGGGCCTCTGTGTGCACCTCCATAAAGTGGGCCTCCGGGACCTGGCATTCTGGGTGGGCTTCCTCTTCTTTCCTTCCCTCCATCATCTCTCTCTCTTCTCTTGGACATATTTTAAGAAGCACGCTAACCTGAATATTCTAGAACTTTCCCAGCCTGTGAACATGGCAGGTTCTGATTCTGGTTCTGAAGTGGGCGGGGTCCAGGGTTCTGCACGTCTAAGAAGTTTTTGGATGTAGTTGGTGCTGCTGGTCCAAGGATCCGCCTTGAGTCAGCAGATTCTAGACCTTTCACAACATTCTGGAATCCTCCGAATATTCTAGACTCTTCCCAAATCCTTTGCTTCTCTCATCTCTCTAGGACTCCCACCCCGACCCCATCCTCTTGCTCCTTCCATCTTCTCTGTCCCTCTCTTGTGCACCCCATTTGTGCCGTTCCCTTATTCATTCGTCAAACGCTCGCTGAGCACTCACTCTGTGTCAGGCTCTGGGGAAGCTGAGGTGAGACACAGGCTCTGCCCTTGGTGAGTGCCCAGCCCAGCCAGGGTGGGGAGACACGGGCTCAGGAAACCAGACCCAGAAAAATGCGCAGGGCTCTCATCACAGAAGTCTGTGTCTGGGCATTCAGCCACTGTGGACCGTCCTTGTCTGCAGGTCCCCAAGGTGGATAGAGTCCTTGTCCATTCCTTTCCTTCCTGCCCAATGCCCTTCATTAAAGCAAACCCCAGAAGGGCCTTGGTCAGGGCAAGGGTGCTATGAGGGGAGGGTCCAGGGGCCTGCAGCATTTGGGGGTGAAGAGGGCCCTTGGGAAAGGGAGCCCAGACCCATGTCTCTCCACGTGTCAGGTACGGCAGCCCGCGAGGACTCCTTCCCTCCTCACACATCCCCTTCCCCATTCCCAAGGCGCCTGGACCTCGGTTCTCCCAGGCTCCCAGCCACCGTCAGACACTGATGTCGTCCCCAGGTGCTCTCTGACCCTCCTTGGCCCTTCTTGTCAGCCCAACGTCCCTGGCTTTCCAGGCCTGGTTAAGGTGCTGGGGCCCTGGTGGGCAGCTCGTGCCCAGTACAGAGCTTCCTGTGGCCAGATGCCACCTTGATATGTACCACCGGGCCATGGGCCGGGCTTTGGACCCCTCAGCAGGTCTAGGGAACTGAAGCAGGCAACATTCCCAGGTCAGTCGGGGGGAACCTCCTCTGAGCCATGAGGCCAAGACAGGCACTGGGAGTGACCAAGGCCAAGGAAGGGACATCAGGCCTTCTGTCCTTTCTCCCTCTCCCGGGATGGAGCAGCCTGGCGGTCTCCGGCCTTCTTGTCCCCCATCCCAAGTGGCCAGAACCTCTTTCCAGAGAGAAATGGCTGCTTCCTGTTGGTGCTGATGCTGACCTCGGGGCAGAGGCGCCCCGGGCAGTGGTCTCTGGTGCTCACTCGTAGCCAAGGGATTCATGGCTCAGTGGTGGGGGGCTGGTAGCCGGACCTGACCCCGTGCCGTGAACGCTGGTGCTATACCCCCACTCCTTGCCTGACTTCGCCCCTGTCCTGCTTGTCTGGAGTGATTAAAGTGTGTCTGTCTTTTTGGCAGTTCGGGCGGGTTCTTTCTGCTCAGCTCCCTGTGCCCCTCCTCGGAGGCGGCCAGTCCCGGTTCTGCTGGGGGCCCCACCGCAGGGCTCCCCTCCATGGGCTCCCCGTCCCATGCAGCCCCCTTGGTCACTCATCAGCTGGTAAGCCTTGGAGTGAGTGGAGCCAGGCTCAGAACCGGCTGGGCCATGCCCTCTCTGTGGCCTCAGGCCAGGCCCCACACACCCGAGCCTCCGTTTCCTTGTCTGTAAAATGGGGACGCAGAGAATCTACCCCAGGGGGTGGCCATGAGGATGAGAAGAACGATTGCCTGATGTTTGAACCACACCCACTGAGTGCCTGCTGTGTGCTGGGTACCCCGCTAGGCGTGGAGACGCAGGGTGAGCCCAAGCCATCCTCTTGCCTTCGAGAACGCCGTGGAGCCTACGTTCCATTGAATCACTTGCAAGTGCCAAGCTCTGCAGGCCCTGCTTGGGGACTCTATCTCATGGTTTGTGTTTAAATATTTACGAGAGAACGGTTGGCTGTTCTCTGGAGGAAAACACAGCTTCATCCAACAGCGAACTGGGTTCTGACTTTCCAAGCTAGTGCGGTGACTGCTCACGTAAATCTATTTACGTTTGCAGTGACCCCTGTCAGCTCGCCCGACACACTCAAGGCACCTTTGTGTGTCCCTGTGGCTGTGCTTGGTGGCGTTCTGGGCACCATGTGCAAGATCCGGCTATAAGGAATGAAGCTACTAGAACCGCCCAGGGACTCAGCCCAGCCCAGGCACCAGAGCCATGAGTCTCCATTTCTCTGAAACCTACATGGCCATGGCAAGAGGCTTCCCACTACACCTGAGCGCTCCCCACGGGTCAGAGGCTACGCAGGGGAGCGACCCCATGGCGTATTTTGGGCCCAGGCTCTGTTCACACGTCATCGGCCTGCCCCCAGCAGTAAAGGTAAGGGTTACCCCCAGTGCCAGAGCCTCTCATCATGGATGCTGTGAGGACAAGCAGTTTTGCCGATCTGCTAAGGCAGCCAAGTTTTTTTGTGTTTTGTTTTGTTTTCTGGCAGCAAAGCTTTGGAAACTTCTCACCAAGCCCCTGCAGGAGAACTGGTTTGTCCTTTGCAAGCTGAGACCAAAGGTCACAGGCATTTCCAGGCCACCTTAGCTCAGGGCTCTCAGAACCAGCTCCTCCACGGTCTCAGCTGATCTGCAGCAGAAGCTTCCATCCTGGTTCCAAGCGGCTTCTGACGTTCGCCTGCGCCAGTTTTTCCCACAGGATCTCGGTTTCCGACTTGGTGGCATCTCTCCAGGGAGTGGCAGGAGCCTCTAGATCTTTGTGATGGGGACCCTTCCAGAAGGCGACGTCTCCCTGGGGGCCAGGCAAGGGCCCTGGAACCAAGCCTGTGGCCAGTTCTGTGGGGACCAGGTCCCCCAGGAGATCTACAATGCTTAGTCCTGGGGATCCAGGGAGCCCATACAGCTATCTTCTCCATCCCTGCCATCCCCTTCAGTTACATATTTTGAAAATAGTATGTCCCTCTGAAGTATTAAACAAGGAAGGGGAGAAAGAGGTGGGCCACGAGGAGAAGCAGCCCATGAAATGGAAAACAGCCTAGGCTGGGAGTCAGGGGACTTCAGCTCTGCTCTACCATCGCTTGGTCGGGGGTGGGAGGGGGGCATTGCAGGGAATATTAAGGGGGAGTTCAATCAGACAGAGCTGGTGCAGGTGGCTGAACCAGGCTGTGTTCCTGGGGATTTAGTACCTGGATGGGTGGGCTGGATCCTTCTATGGGCTTGGGTAGGGTGTATCTGGGAGTCCTCTGCCTTCCTAGGGAAAGGATACACCCAGGAGGTCCTTCCTCTGTTGCACTGGAGCATGGGGAAGAGAGTAGAGAACTCTAGAGAGGGTGATCTAGGAAAGTGTTGGAGTGGAGGGGACATTTGAGCAGGGTCTTGGAGAATGAATAGGAGTTTGAAAGACACACGATGTGGGGAAAAGAGGTAGCAGCATGACGGGATGGAAGTGGGACAGTGCGGCCTACGTTCTGGGCAATGGGAGAGGCCCATAAGTGATGTAAATGTTTGGAAAGGTGGTAGAGACAGACCAGGATGGGATCTGAGGCCGGACAGGTAGGGAGGGGCCATGTCATAAAGGGCCTCGAACATCTGGCTAAGTTGAGACTTGACCTTGTAGGTGATGGAGAGTTGCTGGAGGGTTCTGAGCAGCGTGGTCAGTGGTTAGAGCTAACTTAAGAGGCAGACTGCTCTGGGGGCCCCGTGGAGCATGGATTGTATGGAGTGGGACTGGAGGTGGCTGGCCCAGGAGCGGACACGGAGTGGACTGACGATGTCATCTTGCAGGAGAGGGCTATATTCCCACTCGACTCCAAAGGAAGTAAGAGGTTTAATAGCAGAGGGACAAGAGGAGGGCAGCCAGGTTGGGGTGGGGGGTCCAGCTTGGGCAAAAGGTCTACCAGGCTCTGCTGTTCCTATCAGACTTTTCTATGCCAATGAGAAGAGAGCAGGCCTAGGCATCAGGAGGCGGGCTCCTGGGCCAGCTCTGTCCTGGGGAGTCCCCTGAGTGGCTGGGCAACTCATTTGGCTTCTTTGGACCCCTCATTATCCTTTTCTGTCCCATTGGATTCGAAGTCCCTCCTCTCTTGCCCCGCTGAGGCCTGGGGGGGGCATCTCTGAGGCATTACAGGGTGACAATTTTCAGAACCCCTGATCAGGACCCCTGGACTAACAATGGGGAAGACTGAGAAAACAGTGCTGATTGTCCCAGAAAATATTAAGTGCCAAGTGACAGGGGCCAGAGAAGTTTCAGAGAAGTGGTAAGTACTCAAATGTCAGAGTGTGTGGGCTCTGGAGCCTGGCGGGGCGAGGGTTCTGATTCCCGGGTCCGAATCTTCTTAGAAGAGCTCTAGGTTCAGAGCAGGCCCTGTTATCTGTCCTCTATCCACGTGAGCTGGGCTTGTCACCTCGTCCCTCTGAGTCTCGGGTTCTGTACATCAGCAGCGGCTGGCACAGAGAGGGCATTTGTTGGATGAATGACTTTCCCTGGAGGGAGGAGCAGTGGGAGGCAAGACCCAGGAGTCCTTGGCCAGGGGCTGAAATTCTGCAGCTCCCTCTCCAGCTTCCTCCTCCCGAAGCCAGCTCCACTGCCCAGCCTGGACCCAGGAGCCACATACTGCCACGTGTACCTCTGGAGGAGGGGAAAACAGGCAGAAACTCAGCACAACCAGAAACAGATGTCAAGAACATTATGGGTGGGGCCCCGTGGGGGGAGAGCCAGGGCCAGCTGCAGGCTGCTGCGGGAGCCAGAGAGGAAGGAGGGATTTCCAGGACAGGAGTCAAGAGTGCACGGCTAAGCCCTAAGCCCCGTGCCTGGGAGCAGCTGGGCTGCAAACCAGGAGAGAGGGAGGAGGAGGGGGCATGGGCGGTGGGGCAGGGGGAGCAGGGTGTGCAGAACAGGGTCAGGCTGGGGTGTGAAGTCTTGGCCTGAAGGTGGTAGTGTGGGCGGGAGGAAGCAGTAACTGAGGTCTGGGCACAGGGAGGAAGCAGGGGACCCAGTGCAGGACGGGAGTGAGAGTGAGGGTGAGGGCGCGGGTGGCTGTCCTTGTCCTGCAGCTGGCTGACTGCTAGGCTGACTGCTGTGCACCATGGGGACAGGCAGGGAGCGGAATGAATTGATGCCCCAAGCTCAGATGTACAAGAACTGGAACCTGCTTGATTTCTTCCCCACTAAACTTAATTTCTTTTCTTTTTTTAAGATTTTATTTACTCATTTGACACGGAGGGAGACAGAGAGAGGGATCACAAGTAGGCAGAGAGGCAGAAGGAGAAGGAGAAGCAGGCTCCCCGGTGAGCTGAGAGCCCGACACAGGGCTTGATCCCACCTGGGATCATGACCCGAGCCCAACGCAGATGCTAAACCGACTGAACCTCCCAGGAGCCCCTAAACTTAATTTCTATGAGGCACTTCCATTCTGCTGAAGGCAAAGAAATGTGCTTTCGGCCAGCTGGAGCTCCTCTCTGACCTCATGTCCAAGGGGAGCTGCTCCTAAGTGCCCCATCCTGGCAGCGGTGAGAGGTGAGCTGTCCCCACGTGTCCACAGACCTAGTCTGTCACCGTGCCATCTGCTCTGGGGTCCTGGCTCTGCCCGAACACCTGCCGAAATACGCTTGCTCCTGCAGTGTCCTGGGTCCTCACCCCTCTCCGGAGGGCCAGGTCCGCTCCGCGGTGCTTACCTCACAAATTCTGAGTCCCTCGGAGCGCTGTCTGAGCCCGGACCCTTCTGCCCAAATACACCATGGGGCCGCTTCTTCCCTGGGTTCTCAGCCGCCTCCCCAGTGTCTGGCCCGGGAGAGAGGGGTGGTCCCTCGGCATCTCAGACCTGCTGGGGGTCTTCTGTGCGCAGCTCCCAGGCTCAGCTGGGGAGGAGGGGCCAGGATGCACTTCAGCCAGGAACCCCAAGACTGAAGCAGCCCTTGCTTCCCCGCTGCCGCCTCCCCTCAGGGCTGTGCGGGGTCCTGGGAGATGGGGGGGGGGGTGTACCGTGTGTCTGGTCAGTGCATCCTGTCCCAGAGCTCTCGGCTGGGCAGACAGGCTCTCTCCTTTGGGTTTTAACACACAGAGAAAGAATCCTCTCCTCCCTCCGCTTTGTGATACACATTCCCCCCATATCTGTTAGGATGCTTTTGGGTGCAAGGAACGCTTACTGAACAGAAAGCATCAAAAAGGAAAAATAACCCTCGATCCCAAGATAAGGCAGTTCCAGGGCTGGTTAACACAGCAGCTGAGCGGCACCACGAAGGACCATGGTTTGTGCCCCATGTCCACTTGGCACCCTTAGCGCCGGAGCTGTGTTCTTAGGCCGGCCTCCCTTGGGGCCAGAGGAGGGCAGGCACAGGATGGCGGCCCCAAGATGGCGGCCCCAGGTAGGTGTGGCCTCAGGACGGATGAAAGAACAGTCTTTCCTCCCGCAGCCTCTCCCTGCTTCTCATTGGCCAGAGCGGGTCACATGACCACACACTGACGCCAACCCCGCCCCAGAAGAACAGGATTGTGGGAAGCAAGATTTACCTTTGAACCCTGAGGGTCTGGGCTGAACCCCCAAGCAGGATTGGGGCAGGGTTGGGGGGGTGGGGAGAAGGGGTTTAAAATACAGCTGAGGCAGCAGATGTGGGCATCTGACTCAGCCAGGGTGTCTTGGTTCTGGGGAGCCTTCCCAGACTTGGGGGGCAGCCTTGGACCTGAGCGCCCCTCGTTACAACCCTGCCCATTGACTGGCCTCCGAGCTCGCGGGGCACCGATGTCACCCTGGCCTGGAACCCTCTCCGGCCCTCCCAGGCAGGGTCGAGCTTCCCAGAGCACATCGGAGCCTGCTGGGGACACTGCCTGGGCCCAGATGGAACCCAGAAATGAGGGCACTCCCCTGACCACTCTGTGCCTCAGTTTCCTCACCCAGGAAACGGGGGTGATGGAAACAGCATCCACCCCAGAGCGCCGCGTGGGGAGGAAAGGCGGGAAGTATGTGTGAAAGGCCGGCCCACGGTAGGCTCGCCAGAGGTGCTGAATATTATGTTAAGGTAGACACGATACTGAAGTCTTTACGGGATGAATGCCTTCAGGGACCGTGTGTCCCTTCCTTCAGCGGTTGGGGAGCGACTCCTGAGCCCAGGCTCTGCGCTGGGCTGGGCACTGGGGGCAAAGCAGTGAACACAAAGGTCACACGGTCTCTGCCCTCATAGGGGGGGCAGACCTCGCACAGAGCCTGCAAATGAGGGCAAGTGGTCTCCAGGAACACTGGAAGCTAATTGGAAAGGGTGGGGGCGGGGGGTCAGGTAGGAACTGCTCAGCACTTCCTGGGAAGAGAAAAATATGTGGGAAGGAGCCAGCTTTGCAGAACCTGGGATTTGGGATGTAGCCTGTGGGCGGCACCTGAAGGAGTCCAACCCAGGCCTTTGTGACAGCTCTCTGGAGCCTGGGCTGTTATGTCTCAGAGAATGGCTACAAGGTGGAACAGATCCTCGGGCTCTTTTGGTCAGTCCCATGATAGGGCAAGACCTCTTGCAGGAGTCCCGGAGGATCTGCCGTCAGACCTCGAGGGGTACAGCCGGTGGTGCGCTGGGGCCCGCTGGCATCTGCTGGCCAGGGCCAACTGTGTATATCTCTTCCTGGCTCTGAGCTCAGGGACATCGTGATGTTAGCCGGAAATTGTAATTTTTTACAAAAAAAAGCTTTCATTAAAAATGCAGCTGCCTTGAGGCGTCTGGGTGGCTCAGTGGGTTGAGTGTCAGACTCTTCGTTTCAGCTCAGGTCATGATTTCAGGGTCCTGGAATGGAGCCCTGTGTTGGGCTCCATGCTCAGTGAGGGCGGGGGGAGATTGGGGTCTGCATGGGATTTTCCCTCTCTTTCTCTAAAATAAATGAATTAAATCTTTGAAAAAAAAATGCAGCTGCCTCGTGATGAAAGGTTGTTCCCCACACACCCTTCGAATAAGACTGGAGCCCTGGGCCCCTCACACATGAAGGGTATGGGCACGCTGGAGTGGGGTGGGGCTGCAGGAAGGAGGTTCTCCAGGTGTTTGCTCCCTAGGCTCAGTGACCTCCCCCGCACCACCCCTCACCACCCCACCAGCTCCCACCCCACTCTGGGGCCCAGGCTGTCTTCTTTATCCCACCCCCTGGTGGCTAGGGTGGTTGATGGCTCCAAGAGGGGACCCCAACCCCAGCCAGAACAGCCTGAGTGTTGCTCCTGGGATCAGGGAAACAGAGCCACAGCCAGCGCTAAGAGAGACGGGCACATTCGGGGAAAAGCTCCAGTCAGGGAGCACAGGCATGGTAGGTGCCAAAGTCCTGGGGCCCTGGTTTTTTCCCTCCCTAAGCTGTGGTTGGGGCTCAAGCTCCCATCTTCAACACCAGTTTTTCCCCCCAACTTTTAAAAGAATAAATGTTGAATTATCTTGCTCACAACCCGAAGGACCTCAACTCTTGTACCCCACGTCCCCAGAAATGGAAACTGCTTACCTGAGAGGGAACAGTGAAGGGAAAACAGGTCATTCAATTCTGCCACCATTAACCAAGCATCTCCAGGAGGTTCAAGGGATCTAGAGGTCAGATCACCTCGAGGAGTCCCAGTGCAGGGAAAGGACCAGACCTTCAGGAAAATAAGGAAAATACAGTTCATTGAGGGCTATCAAAGAAATCTGTATAAGGAACAAGCCTTCAATAAGAGTGGGTAGCTCAAAGGAGAGAGCAACCAGCTCTGTTCATATGTGTCTGGGGCTTGAAGGATGAGTAGGGGTTTGCTAGGAGGAAGGCAAAGAAGAAGGTTGCAGGTAACATCCCATTCTGTCTGATCCAACTCATTAATCCTGTAAACACTTTCCGGGAATAAGTCAAGTCACCTTGTTTCGTGCGGTACTTCCAGGCTAGTACAGGCAAGGGCTCGGGCTGGAGGTCCCGGGGCACATTCCGGGGAGCCCAGCAACTGTCCACATTCAGGAGACAGTCCATACTCTTCACGCCTCCTCCCTCCAGTTCTGCCTGGCTCCCCCCACCTTTGTGTTTTTGTTTATTTTTTTCAGATTTTCACATCACTTTCTCACGAGGTCTGTTCCAACTGCCTTACTTGAAATGGGGCTCCTGGTCCCCCATGTCCAGCTCTTCCCTTTCTCCTAATGTTTGTCCTCTTCTAATTCCTGTGGCATTTCCTTAGTTATGTTCTTTATTGTTTGTGTTTCTCTCACCCCCACCGCTGGATGGTGAGTTCTAGAAGGGCAGAAGTCTTTGTTGTTGTTGTTTTTTTAAATATTTTATTTGTTTATCTGACAGAGAGCTAGAGAGAGAACAAGTAAGAGACAAGTAAGCAGAGTGGCAGGGAGAGGGGGAGAGAGAGAAGCAGGCTCTCTGCTGAGCAGGGAGCCCAATGCGGGGCTCGATCCCAGGACCCCGGAATCATGACCCGAGCCAAAGGCAGCCGCTCAACCAACTGAGCCACCCTGGCGCCCCGAAATCTTTGTTTTGTTCACTGTTGGGTTCCAAGCACCTAGAATAGAGCTTGGCACATAGCAGGCTCCCAATAAATACTTGTTTACTGGGTGAATATGAGTTTTAGAACTTGGGGAGCTTAAGGCAGCGATGGGGAGAGGCTCTCCCTGTTTGCCCCAGCCAAGCACGGCTCTGGTCTCTGTCTTCATCCTGTGTTTTGTTTGAACTGGGCACACTCTCTGTCTTTTACACTCATCATGACCACTTTCTCTAAAGCCAAAATTGCCTCTGTAAACTGAACAATTCTTTTTCCTGTCTTTTCATTCATTTAGATAAAGCCTTAAAAGGTTTAGAATGCAATCACATGAACTTTCGCTTATCACTCGATACTGGGGTTGTCCTGACATTTCAAGCCAGTGGTCCCTTAGTTACAACTATTTGTGTGCCATTGTGCCCCCTATACAGAGAGAAGGGGGTTTGAATGATCCAGATGGCAAGTCCCATAATGCCTGGCCTGGGACTATCAGCAGAAAACCTAGTAAATCTCTGCTGAATTAAAGGAAGTATGAACAGACATCTCCTTGATCAGATACCGAGACTGTCCTACAATCCATCCATCCATCCATCCATCCATCCATCCATTCTTTCAACAAATACAGTGTGAGTGTCTATCCGAGCCATACCTGGCTTTAGGTGCTACATGAGATGCCATGGGACCTTGAGGAGCCACAGTCCAGCCAGGAAGACAGACACCAAGCAAATCCTCCACCAACGCCCGACCAATTACAAATGAGAGCAGATGCCCGGGGGCCAAGGGCAAGAGCCTGGATGGAACAGGCTGGTGTCTGCTGTAGATGGGGTGGGGCTGGCCAGGGAAGGTCTCCCTCAGAGAGTGACCACTGGCTGGACCCCAGACAGGAAAGAGTTCTGAGCCTTCCAGGAGCGGACAGGCGACCAGGGGCGGGGTAGCCAGGATAAGAAGGAGCCAGAGAGGCTGCAGGTCTGGGTCTCCCAGGGTGAGGAGGAGAGGTTGTACTGGGAGCGTGGCAGCAAGCCTTTGAGGGGTTTTAAGCAGTAGGGACATGACATTATCTGATTTTGTCTTAAGAGGCTGCTGGCTGGGGCTGAGGGCAGGGCAGTGGTACTTGGGAGGGAGAGCAGGAGGGTGAGGGAGGGAGGCAGAAGGGGGCTGGGGATGCGGGTGTGGGTTGCAGAGGCCAGACTGTGAGTCCTTGGCGCTCGGGGCAGTCAGGGCCGGAGGTGTGGGAGGACGCCATCACCATGGCTAAGGGAAAGTGATGCAGGAGGAGTGGAGGGCTGTCTCAGGGACCCTAACAGTCAGGATCTAGAGAGGGAGGTGAATCTGTTTCTGACTGGTTCTGAGTAAAGGAAGACAAAGGGCCTCCTGAGTTAAGTTCCCTGCTTTGTCTGGGGATTGAGTGGGATTGAGTGGGATCTGGGAGGCTGCAGGCCAGAGTTCAAGCCTCCTCTGCTGTGTGATCTAAGGTTGATAGCTGCCCTCTCTGAGCTCAGACTCATCATCAGTACAGGGAGGGGACGGACCCGAGAGCCTCCAGATTCCCTTGCAGGTCATTGATCTTGGCTTTCTCCTTCCTTGGGCTCCCCTAATGCTGTCCTCCTGGAATCCAGGGGCCCTGCCTGTTTCACCATCTTGTCTTGCGTAGGGGGAGGAGGAGGGGTCCTTGAAACTCCCAGGAAGGAATCAGGGACTGGGCGATGTGGGCCACTCCTGGCATTTACCTCTTCTTCCTCCTGAAGCCCAAATCCTGTGTAGAGGCAGGAGAGAGGCAAGCATCGCCCTCTTGTGGCCACTTCTGGGATCACATGTCACTGTGTCCTGAGTCAACTCAAGGGTCCTTAAAGCAATTACTGAGTGCCTTTTGTGTGCAAAGTTGCGAGCCAGGAGTAAAGGGATGGCAGTAAGGTTAAAGAGGGGAGGAATTCTGTATGTGTTGCTCTAGGACTGAGCTGACTCGTGCTACATGTGAGCTTCTTGCTCCCGGCCAGGGCTGCACTTAAAACACACGCATGCTCAGTGCCTTAAAAGGAGACACCATCCAGAGGGGTGCCCTGTTGTGCATGGACACACCAGCCTTGGGGTTTCTCCAGGTAAGGCGGAGCTCATGTACAGAGCGTTCCCTTCCTCGTGCTGGCCCTGCAGGACTCCAGGTAGGGCAACGGGCTGTGCGGGTCCCGGGCAGACACACCGCCGAGTGAGAGTGGCATTTCTGAGAAGCCAGGACTTCAAGGGCTTAAGGCTGGGGCCGGGGGTGAGGGGTGTCCAGTGAGGGGAGACCCTGGGCCTGTGAGGCATCTCTCGCTCCCCGGTTAGCAGCTGGGCTGGGCTGGCTCTGCCTGGCTCAGGTTTGTTTGAAGGAGGCCTGCCTGTGCCCAGGTGCGCCGGAACCACCCCACCTCCCCTCACCCCTCCCCGTGCACACCAGAGCTGGACTGGGCCTGCTCCTCTGGGAAAGAGTGATCTTTTCATCACAGGGGGTGTTCAAGGGAGCCTGGGCACTCCGGGTGCGATGCTGTGAGCCCTGGATGAGACTTGGACTTGGGGATGTGTGTAAAGCTCCAGGTGTCTGCTTCGGCCATCCAGGCCTCTTCACCTTGTGTCCATCCCCACCTCTGCCCCTGTGCTCAGACTTGGTCTCTGCCCTTTGCTCTGTGTTAGCTGTTTTTCTGCCTTCAGGGCCTGGCTCAGAGTTGCCTCCTCTATGAGGCTCGCCCTGAAGAAGCCGTTGCCCAGGGAGTGTCCGAACGCCTCATGCAAACTCGGATTACTGTCACTGCATTCACACATGTGCCCGCCTCCTGGCTCCCTAACGAGACCCTGGGCTCCTTGAGGTCAGGCTGCTCTGAGCACCTTCGGCAGCCTCCGTAAGTCCTGGCCCAGACCCGGGTGGACACAGGGGGCCAGACGAATCCTCCGGCTGACTGTACAGGTTCTTACCTAGGACGCCTGGGAAAAGCATGATTCCAACGCTCCCTAGAGAGCTTGGGGTCAGAGAAATGGTGACAGGGCCAGACTGGGTGCTGGAAAGCCAGAGTAGCCTGGCACACCCCACCCCCCCGGATGGCCTTAGGCAAGATACTCAAACTTCGTGCCTTGGTTTCCCCTTCCATGAAATGGCATCCCTAAGAGTACCAACCTGAAACGGTTGTTGTCGGGATTGAATGATTAACAAGATGCTTCTCAAACTTCCATGTGTACTTGAATCACCTCAGGATCTGACTAAAACGCAGATTCTGACTCAGCAAGTCTGGGGTAGTGCCTGGGATTCTGCATTTCCAACGAGCGCTTGGGGGTGCAAAACCACTCAGGAATAACGTCTAAAATGCTAAGAACAGGGTCCAGCCCATAGTAAGGGCTGGCAGAAGTGTTCCAGGTGTGTTAACTGGCATTGCTCAGGGACTCATACAGCTTCTAGAAGGTTCTGTCCTCTCCATCCTTGATGCTGCTCTGTTCTCTGGAAACTTGGTGATGCTGTGGCTTCTGATACCTTTGAGCGGGCTATTCTGAACCTCCTCTGGGTTCTGGTCTGGGCTCTGGGCCCTGAGGAGGGACAGATGTTGGAGGATGGGGACCAGACAGAGGAGGATCCGAGGAGAGACCAGAGACCAGAAACAGGAAAGGGGGCCGGTGGCGAGCAGCGGCTCTCTTGGCCCACTCACTGGAGTGTCCGGGCTTTCTCTGGTGTGAACTTCACAGCCTAAACCACACACCTCACAGCTCCCCCTGCCCTGCCCCACCTCTCTGCCACCTCCCCTCCCGCCACCCCTGCTTCCTGAGGGAAAGGCACGGGGGACCTCGGCCAGGTCTCAGCAGCTCTTCTGGGCTGGAACCACAGGCCTGAAGCCATCAGCCACATCCTCCTGATGGCAGGGCCCCAAGGCTCTTTCCTTACCCTGACCCCAACCCCCTCCTCACCCCATTGGCCTCTGGCCCCCAGGCCCACTGTGATCTCTGAGCCCTGGCTCAGGAAGGGGTAAAGCTGGGTACCAATCCCAGGTACTTCTGGACTGGTGGAGGAGGCTAGGGGTGAGGAATGCAGGGACTAGCGGGCAGGGGTGTAGAGGGAGAGTCCTGTCGAGCAGCCAAATGTTGGGCAGGAGCTGCCTCTCCAGGCACACCCTCATTCATGGTCTCTGTCTTCCGTCTCCCAGCCGGTGTCAGGGGCTCCTTCTGGATGACCAGTGAATAGGGTCCTGGGAACACAAATCATTCATCACTTGGGGGTGAGCAAGGGCCCCACAGGTGGGGCAGCGAGGGGCCTCAGGGCTAGGCCCGAGGAACTGAGCTAGTCACAGCCCTCCCCAGGCCTCGCCCTGAGAGAGAGCGGCACAGCCTGGGGCCCTTTACCCTCTTCTGCTTTCAGGTTGGCTCATGAGCCCCCGGAGGCCCCTGAGATCAAGGTCACTGGTTCAAGACTCACATGGGGGATGGAGGTGAGCTTCCCTCCTTTCCACTCAGGCAGCCCTGACCCTGCCGCAGTCTCTCCTAGATGGGGTGTGGGGTGGGGGGAGAATTCGGAGCGGGGTGAGGGGGGCATGCAAAGCACCCTCAAGCCTGCAGCCGCTCCTGAGAGCTGAATAGAGCCCCACTTCTCCTGAGGGAGGCAAGGCGCCCAGGTCGGAGTGCCCCAGGTAGAGGTTGCCTTTTCTGGAAGAGCTTTCGGGATCATCGGACCTGATCACATCCCTGTGGGGCTGGCCTTCAAGGCTCTTCCTGGCTCAGCGTCTGTCTGACCCCCGTTCCTGGGAGCAGCACCCCATTTCTCTTTGGAAATCGACCTTCCTACATTAGATGAGGTCCCGGTCAAGCTGTCAATCAAAGTACCTTATCCTCACCAGCGAGGGGGGTGGGTGTTGGACCCCAATTAGCCAATGGGACTTTTGGAATTCTAGTGGAATGAACCTGGGAAAAAGCTGGAAGTTGATATCCCGAAGGGGTCTTGCTGCTGGTTTGGAATCTGCCCCCTAGCCCAGCGCCCAAGGTCTGGGTCTTTGGCTGTTTCCAGAACCTATAAACCGCTCTAGATTCTTCTGGCTGGTTCTGTTCGGCTCAAGTCACCCAGGGCCTGTTCCTGCGGCCTGTAGCCCTTGAACAGCGATTACCACAGGGAGGGACATGTGACTCGTGAGCCCGCTGGGACTCGAACCAGGTGTCTAGATTCCCAGCCCGCGCTCATGTCCTCTGGGAGGAGCCTCTGGCCAAGGGGAGTGGCAGGACTGAAATGAAGGGGAACCGAAGAGAAGAAATGAATATTCTTGTCTGTACGGTTGGGTGGGGGAGCCTGGGGGGTTGACCACTGAGCAAGGTGTGAGGAGGCGCATGGAAACCGGACTGGGGCTCCCTGCAGGGCATGGCGAACCGGCAGGGCTCCTGGTACCATGGATCCATATCATGGCCCTGCCCAGCACTCGTGGTGGGGGGTAGGAACTCGGCTCCGGGCTGGGGATGCGGGCTGCAGGGCCTCCTGGGGAACAAGCATTTGGTAAACAGAGCATGTGCTGACCTGGTTCAGACAAGCTGGGGTGGGTTTGTGACTCCGTGTGGTGGGAGGACCCACAACCAGGCCATGTCTAACTCACTGTGAAAGCGAAACCAGCCACCCACCAAATACAGGGGCCCCTGCGAGTTCGGAAAGCTCCGCAGCCTGTCTCTTTATTAACCAGCACCCAAAGTGGAAACCAGTCAGTGGGACAGATTCAAGGTCAGCCAGCCAACGGGGTGTGTGTGTGTGTGTGTGTGTGTGTGCGCGCGCGCACGCGCCTGAGCCTCCCTAAACCTTGAAAGTCAGGCCTTCAATCATGCAGCCAGCCAGGAAGACATCCCGCAGCAAAGCCCCTTGGGTCCCCCTAGGGGTGACCCCCTAGGGTCACCCACCCTTTGACTTCGCTAGGCAGCAAGAGGTTTTTGTCTTAGGCCCTCCTGACTTGTCTGCTGAGACCCAGCGCTCACACCTGGCCGCAGGGCCGGTGTCACACCTCAGATCCCCGACCAACGCCCCGGCAGACAGACCTGTGCGGCAGCCATATTTCTCTTGTCCTCTCACCCGATTCTCACCTTGCTGTCTCCCAGGCTGGTCAGTCATTGCCAAAGCGTGTGGTGGCGTTGGGCGACAATTGCAGGCAACTTCAAATCTTAAATCGATCTGCTAAGCGACGGTCCCTCCACAAGTGGCCGAAACACCTGTTGCAAGTCACAGAGCCCGACCTGGCCTTGTTTCATTACAACAGGGATTGATTTAGGACCTTCTGAACCTTAGAGATCTGTGGCAGGACCAAGCAGTCAGGCTTGGAGGGGTGTCACGTATAGGATGGGCCAAGTGGCTGCCCACCCCCCCACCCCCCGCTCTATAGCCTCCGGGAGTCCTCTGCGTCCTTGTTGGCCTTGAG
Organism: Mellivora capensis; assembly: GCA_004024625.1. Lineage (NCBI taxonomy): Eukaryota > Metazoa > Chordata > Mammalia > Carnivora > Mustelidae > Mellivora > Mellivora capensis. Next base: position 178,507 of record PISX010000591.1, read on the forward strand.
GGCTCTGAGACTGAGGTCTCCAGTGGAGATTCCCGCCTTCCCCCGCCGCCCCCAGGAGCCTGGTCCCCTGCTCACCCCTCCTGCAAAGGATGCTGGGAAAGTAATGCTTTGGCTGGTTGCTTAGGACACAAGGGCTCCTAGAGAAGCAAACACCTGCAACACAGGAAAGGTTTGCAGAGCCGCTCCGTGACCACGGTGGAAGATAAATATCCGGCCAGCACCTGAGATGAAACGGCCCCCGACAGAGGGTCCTGCAGCAGCCCCGGGCCTCAGCCTCCCCGCCCACAAATGCCCCTTCCTGTGTTGTTTTCTGAGGCAGATCTGAGCGGGGGCGGGAGTCGGGGGTATGTGTTGTGTATTTCTTAGCACCGGTGGCCAGTTTTTGAGACGATGTTGTGTTTTCAAACCCCTATGTTGAGCCTCTCTTGAAAAGGGGTGTTTTGGGGCGGGATGGAGCTTGCGTGCCCACCGGCCTTCTGTGAGACAGTTGGAGTCTGGGGGCTCACCCCTGTGCTCCCACCTGGCCCCGCAGGCATGTCAGCGGGGATTCCTGCCTGAGGCCCTGTGAGGGAGATGCCCCCCTTGCGTGACCGTCCTCGAGGCTGGGAGGCCAAGACGGTGGGGTGTGTGTCAGTCAATTGCTAATGGTCTGTGATGTCCTCACCATGGGATTGGGGGGGGCCCTGGTGTGTGCCCACAAAGCCTGTATACTTAGAAACGCTGCCTGGGGATCCTGCTTTCAACTTGGGGGCACACTTGTGTGAGGACACAGGTGGGGAACGGTTAGGGTTAGGGTGCCCTGGGAAGAAGGCCAGGGACCGCAGGCCCACCGTCCTCCCCTGAGTACCATCCGCGGGGAACCTTCTCCATGAGTCCTTGTTGCGGGCCCAGCACTTCTAGAAGCTTGTCATCTGCCCTGAATATTCTTTCCGCGGGCTCAGTCTGGCCCCTTTCTTCCCGGAAGGAGACCCATGGGTTTTCTGTATCCTCCCTGTACCCTGTTTCGGGATCTGCCAGAGTAGAATTGCTCCTTTTCTCTCGGGGCCGCCTCACTGGGATTCTTAAAGTGGCAATGGGACCGACATGCCAGGATGCCAAGGGTTGGGGACCAGGGGAAGGTTTTGCAGTCTCCCTATGTGATGCAGGGCTGGGGCCAGCGCACCTGGAACCTGCCCGCTGCTAGAAGCTGCCCTCCTCACCGCCCGGGGGTCCCCTGTTGTCTGGGGGTCCTGGGTTCCCGGCCCTGGAGCCTGGCTTGAGTTGGGGCGTCATTCCAGAGCTGGGGCCAATTTCGGACTCCATCTGGCCGCTCTCCTCCCGGCAGATACTGTAGGCGGGGAGTGGGGGGGGTGGGTTGCAGAGGGGGGCAGGTATGGCCTCCAGATAGAAGAATTTTTTCCGATTCCTTAAGAAAAATACCAAGAAAAAAAAAAGCAAGCAAGCATAACGTCTCGATTGAGAGGAACTTCTCACAGACACATTGCAAACATCACACGTTCTCTTTCCTTGGTGTAACACCTAGATTGTCTTCTGAGAAAGATCACAGATCTTGGTGAAACCTGCTTAAAAAAAAAAACTGAAAGGATTCTTTTCTACCTGTTTCCCACGGGAAAGGGGGAGACCATGGCAGGTGCTGGTAGAGGGTCTCGGCGTTCTCCCGACTGTCCTCACAGTGGGACTCTGGCCTGGCTATCAAGAGCCTGGGGTTAGGAGTAGAGATGGCTGTGGACAGAATGCGTCTCTCCCCGGTCTCCTTTGGTCTAGGGAGGTGGTCCCACAGGCCTGGAGACTTGAGGACATTTTCAGGCTCCTTGGGAGAGGTGAGAAATGATGAGGGGAGGAGGAGAACTGGTATTCGGGGAGCTCTCAGAGCTCTGTCCCCCACAAAGGGTCCCCTACCTTTTATTTTGTATTTGGTTCCAAATTTTATTTATTTTCTTAAGTAGATATTAGGTTCCCAGGAAACAGAGTTCAAATTGCACAAAAGGTTATTCAGGAAAGTTCCTCCCCTTCCTCGCCCTCCCGGGTCTCCCAGCTCCCCTCCCCGAAGGAAAATACTGCCACCCATCTCTAGAAATTCCTTCCACAGCAACTTAGTGCATGTACATGCTAGTTCAAAGACATGCACACACACACACACACATTTGCACACACACACAGCCTTACACATGCACACACAGCATCTTCATAAATGCACACACTCACATACCCACACGCTTCCCCCTACAGACGTGCCTTCACACTCAGCATATACTAACAATGTGTGTGCTCACACCTACTTACCATCACACCCTTCCATGCACTCTTAAAAATGACCGCACGCCTATCTGGGCACACACACTCACATGGATGGGCTCGCTCTCATGTACATCCACACCCACACACACTTGCACACCCCGAGTCACATTCACACATGCAACACTCACTCACATCTACATGGCTAAGGGAAAACACACACTTTGTTTTGAACTTGGCTTTGGGTCCCTCCACCGTGCCCCCTGGGAACGGTTCTGGGTCAGGGACAGAGAGCTGGCTGCTTCCATTTGTCTTCGGCTGCATCACCTTCTGCTGTGCGGGTGGTCCTTAATTTACCCACCAGTCGTCCTCTGCTGGTGCACATTCTGGCTACTTCCAGGCTTGATGCACACGTGTCCTACATGCGCACGCCTCTCTCTGCAGGATGGGCTTGAGACAAGCCACAGCTAGGTCATGGGCCGGAGCTGTTGATGGAGGTCGACAAATCGCCCCCCAGAGAGACTGTGCCCCTTTGAGCACCCACCAGTGGAGTGACCCACACTTTAAAACCACGCTGATGGCAAACCTCTTGAAACGTCAGATACATCACTCCCTGTGTTCTTTATCTTCTGGAATCGTCCTTGTATTAGATTTGAAAACACTGAGGCTTCCTTTTCCTTCCATCCCTGCAGCTTGACACATTCTGTGTGTCAGGTGATTTCTAGACTCTGGAACTGCCGGGATGAGTCCCACATAGTTCCTGGTTCCTGCCATGACACGAGACGCAGTGACCACTGTGTGCGTAGAATCCGCCCTGGCTGGGTGGGAAAGCAGGACAGGACTGGCTTTCAACTGGGGAGCTGAGTTTGTGGGGGTTGAGTAAGGTGGGAATGGAGTGACCAACTTTCTCTCAAGCCTTAGCAACAAACGTCCCATGTCCTGAAACCCCTTCCGGCCCAGGCAAAGTGGGAAAGCTAGTTCCCCTGGAGTAGTCCTGGCGAGGAAGCAGGGAGATGGGCTTTCTTTCTTTCTTTCCTTCTTTCCTCCCTCTCTCTCTTTCTCCCTTTCTTTCTTGCTTTCTCTCTTTTCCAGATTTTATCTATTTATTTGAGACAGAGAGAGAAGGAGCATAAGCAGTGGGGAGAAGCAGAGGAAGAGGGAGAAACAGACTTCCCACTGAGCAGGGAGCCCAACACAGGGCTAAATCCCAGGACCCTGGGATCATGACCTGAGCTGAAGGCAGACGGTTAACCCACTGAGCCACCCAGGCGTCCCAGGAATGACTTCCTATGTGAAAGGCGCAGTTTGCATGAGATGTGAGCTGAGCAAGGTGCTGGAGAAGGAAAGGCTGGTGAACATGGGAGAATATGGATATCAGACCTGGAGCCTGGGAGGCCAGAGGCAGTGACAGCGACAGTGGGGGAGTGCAGAGCACCAGAGAGCAGTCATGGGGACCAGAGTTTCAGGCCCCTGGCCCTGTGGGGGCTGGGAGGGGAGGAGGCCCGCTGGAGGAGGAGGCTAGGTCTGACCCCCAGAAGTCCTGAGATGAAGGTCTGGGCAGGCCTCAGTGGGCTCTGTCAGGCCTCTGCCACTAGAGAAGCTTCTGGATTCCTCTTCAGGATACCTCACTCTGATATCCTCTATACCCCGGTTCGAATCCTGTCTCTGCCATGTTCTGCCAGATGACCCCCGAGCCTCAGTTTCCTTGCCTGAGAATGGGAAGGGAGAGCAGGAGGAGCCGTGGGGAGTGGCCAATGCCTGACCCGGAGGAGAAGTTCAGAGACAGCGGCTGGGCTTCTCCTGCGGGGGGCTTCGTGGCCAAGACCAAGGGTCCAGATTTGATTCTGAACGTGCTGGGAACTACCGGAAGGTTTAAAAGGGGGTGCTGCAGAGAAATTACCTGATTTGGCTTTGGGAAAATGGTTCTGGCTGCTGAGTGGAGAGCAGACTTGGGGGGAGTCAGGAGTGGAAATAGGGGGCCAAGGAAGGGGGCTCCTGGGGACCCAGCTCAGGGGCAGGTGATGGTTGCTGGGACAGGCATGGGGGCTGAACAGAGCAACCTGCTCCCTACCTGCTCTGTGCACGCTGGGGGTGGGGGTCTGTGTGTGCAAGCCCCGCTGCCCGCTCAGCTCTCATCTGGCTTTAACACCGAGCTCAGCCCCCACCGAATCTCTGTGTGTCAGTCGGGGTAAAGCCCACTGCCCGCTGAAACCCAGCCTCCGAACCTCCCGGGCCCCTCCTGGGCCCCATCCTTCTTGCTCCTGTTATAGTTCAGTGTGGTTTATCTGCGGAGGAGTCAAGGGTGGGGCCTTCAGGTACCTGCTAGGGGTTCACATCTTCTAGGGGATTCTTGTGGGGGAGGGGGAGACAGGGGGTTGGGGAGAGGGTAAGGGGGGAGCGAGGGAGGGAGGAGATGAAGAGACAGGAGAAGAAGAGGGGCAAGAGGGAGAGGGGGAGCCAGAGAGAGAGGAGAGGGTGGGAGGAGGAGAGGGGAAGAGAGAGGAGGAGGAGAGGTGGCGGGGGTGGGGGGGGGTGAGGAGACAGACCCATACAGAGGAGGAACAAGGTGAGGGCTTTAGGTCCAGAAATAGGACAAAATCACTTCCACCATACCCCACTGGCCCCTCAGTCCCACGGCTTCAGTGAACTATGAGAGAGGATGACCTATGGACTCCCCAGATGCCCAGGAGGACGGGGACAATGGGGGAGAGGGACAAATTCCCACCTTCTCTCTCCACCATGATGTGTCCCCTCCCTTGTCCTCCTATAGATGTGTCCCCTCCCTTGTCTTCCTATAGCTGTTAGATTTTAGGTGGAGGGTGCGGACCATGTGAGGTTGAAGCTTTCCTGGCCTCTCAGAGCCACTCCTGCCTCTCCACCTCAGGGGGCCTGGCCTGAGCCCCTAAGCAAAAGCTCCATCCTCTAGGCCTGGGTGGGGGAAGCTTCCTGTTTCAAGCCGCCCCAGCAGGGGAAGGCGACCTGTTGCTGCATCTCCCCACCTGGGGCTGTGGCTGGCAAGAGCCCCCTCCCCTGGGCCTGCTCTAGCCTAGGGCCTGCTGCCGCTCAGAAAGACTGCTCAGCCTCCTCTCCCCTGCCTTCGGGACATCTTGGATGCTCAGTAAATGGTTGTTGAATGAACAAAAGAAGGGACTAAGGAAAGAAGGTTGGAGGAGGGGAACTTGTTGGGGCCCGGCCTGGAGGGCAGGCTTATGTCATCTCCATGGGCAAAGCTGCTGGCAAGCTGGGTCCGTGACTGCTGGCTTGTGACTTCTGGCTTTGCCTGGGGATGTATTTTTTCTTTACGTGTGTGCGTGTCTGTGTATTTTTAAGATTTCATTTATTTATTTGTCAGAGAGAGAGAACAAGAGAGCAAGCACAAGCAGGGAGAACAGCAGGCAGAGGAAGAAGAAGGCTCCCCACTGAGCAGGACCCTGGACTCCATCCCAGGACCCTGGGATCATGATCTGAGCCGAAGGCAGACGCTTAATGACTAAGTCACGCAGGCGTCCTGTCTTTATGTGTTTTTTTAAAAGTTTCAACTGAATGCATTGATTTGGGGGCAGGAAATATGTTCGGGTGGTACACACGGGTCTACAGTAACAAACATCCTTTCTACCTCCCCCTTCCTGACCTGGCTTTCCTTCCTGGGAGAACCAACGCTCCCGGTTTCTTGAGAAACTTCCAGAAATATTCTAGGCTTAATACATCTTGGCTATTCTTTTCGTCTTTGTGGTGGTTGTACTGATGAGCTACTCCTGCTGTGAAAGCCTTGCTCTGGGAGAGAGGAGGGGTTGGGGAGCCCTCTCTGTGCAGTGGACGGTCGGAACCATCGTGCCTCCTTCCACTGACTCTCTTCTCGGGCTGTCAATGCTGCTCTTCCTTCCATGCAGATGGAAGGTTCCGTGGAACTGGAACCGTGAACTTATCAGAAAGCGCCCCTGACGCAGGGTCATTAAAATCAGGAGAAAGAGAGAACACAGAGCTCCTGCTTCTGGATGCTGGATGGGACTTCACGGGCCCCTGGGCCCGGGACGCTGCGCCTGACCAGGTGTGCACCTTTCTAAAAAGGGGCCCCCAGTTTCTCATCATTTGAAAAAAAGTCCTGAGCACGGGGTGGATGGGGAGGAAAGGCTTCGGAGCCATGACTTGAAAGGAAAAGGAAGGTTCTAGAATGTTTAGTAAGACGCCAGCGAAGTGTTTGCAAAGGCCTGGAACAGGATCTTCTCTGAATGCTAAATTAAGTAGGGGACTCCCTGGAAGTCTGGGTGAAAAGGGAGGTCTCCGAGAGGTGGTGGGATAGGTGTGAGTAGCTCTGAGGACTCCTCAAAGGACTTGTTAGTGGCTCTGTGTGTGTGTGTGTGTGACTGGATGAAGGTGTCAGAGGCTTGAAGTGGCCCCGTGTGAGATGGGCTGGGGTGGTGGAGGGGGGAAAAGAAGGGGCTGTACCCCTCGGGCTCCTACGTGCCACAAGGCGCCCATATGAGAGGGACTGGGCGTGCCGCGCGTGTGTGTGTGAGCGCGCGCGCGAGCATGTGTGAGTGTGTCGGCTGCCAAGACACCCACGCGGCCCCACCTCCCCCCAGCGGAGGAGGGAGATCTTTATCGGGCCCCTAGGTGCTTCAGGAGTTTCAGAGTTTCTCACCAGCCTGATCTCTCCCCATCCTCACCCCAGGCCTTGCCCCCTCCATCCTCTGCACAGGAAGTGGGCTGGCCCTGGGGTTTTGGTCTTTGCCGGCCTCCTCAGCCAGCTGCTACCTGGGCTGCCGGAGTTGGAGGGAGTCGGAGCAGGGCTCCGGGGGAGATGGCTGCGGACCCAGCCGCGGAGAGATCCCGAGAGAGCGCACTGCGGCTCCATGTCTCAGCCAGGTGACTTTGCCCTCACCCTGCCGCTGCCTGGTTCCCAGAGACCTGGGGTCTCCCTCCCGGCCCTGCCAGCAGCTTGGGGCTGGAAGTGAAGGTCATGGGACAGCTTCCAGCTCTCATCTCCTAGATGCCCCAGGAGGTTCCGCTGGAACTTCCATCTCCCAGCCCTCCTGGCCCCCAACTTTATCTCGAAATCCTTCCAGGATGAGGCAGGTCCTGATCAGGGTTTTGGCTTTGAAGAAAAAGCTGGTCCCTAGTTCTGGGCTACCCCTCCTTCCCAGCCCATCCCTGGGGAAGCTGGGGGCTGCTCTGGGATGAGGGGCTTCCTAACCCAGAAGGGGTGAGGAAAGAGGCAGGAGGACTGGGAGGGGAGAGGCCAGCTGAGCCCCAGATGGAGGACAGTGGGATGTGGGGTAGGGGGACACGTGAGCTCCCTCCAGGTGGCTGTGGAATGGGACCCATGTTGGGGAGGCATCCCCGTGTAAAGTGCTCCTTAAGAGGCTGTGGGGTGGGAGGGGAGGGAGGGGGCCCCTCTGAGACCTGGCCATGAAGTGGGGTTGTCTCCTTTCTGGGAGCCCTGGGCAGCAGCGGGGGCGGAGGGCACAGACTGGCGGGTTTGAGTCTGGATTGTCCCTCCCTTGGCCATGTGAGCGGACAGGTCTATAGTGTCTCCAGGCACCACTAGAGTGGACAGGATTCCATCTCTGGGGCTGGCCGTTCTCCTGGGGGACAAGGCCTCCTGCCCTGAACTGTGTTTGGAGACCTCAGCAGGGGGTGCCTGGGGGGCAGAGCCATTTCTGAGGGTCCCCCCTCCTAGCCCTACAGCTGGGATTCTGAACCCAGCTGGGGAGATGCTTCTGGAGTGAAACAGCAAGAGGCCAGCTCCCCGCCCCTCCGCCCACCACCTTGTGTGTTGGGGGGCGGTGGCCAGGAGGATGAGGGGAGATGGTGCCCATCACAGCTGGTGGTCTGGCTGTGGAGCTCCTGCCTCTGGTCCTCACCCTGCCGCCGCACCACCCCCGCCCCCGCACCTCCCGCCTCCAGCGCCCTACGGCCCACAGTGTCAGCCCCAGCGGTGGCGGGAAATCAGACAGTACTGACCCAGTTCAACCCCCGGCTCGGCCCCACTCTGGCCTGGGCGAGAGGCTTACTGGCCTCAGCCTCCTCATCTGAGAAAAAGAGTCATAACGGTACCTACTCCCAGGGTTGCTGCAGGGACTAAGTGGGGTGATATCTGCTGAGTGCTAAGGACCTGGGCACAGAATGAGAGTCGAGTATTAGTCACCAGCCCTGTCACCATTCCTGTCCTCATCCCTGTCACCGTCGTCACTGTTGTCGTCGTCATTGTCATCTCCTCCCTTGAAATCAGATGGCTGGCTTTGAGTCCAGCTGCCCGGGGCCGCGCTGAGTTCAGTCTTGGCATCTGTCGCGGGGGTGGTGGGGGTGACGACAGCCACCTTCCAGGGTTGCAGTGGGACCTCCTGAGTCAGTGAGTGTGGCTGTGCCCCCATGAAGGGCAGGGAGTGCGGGTGTGCGTGCGAACCCAGGGCTCATGGGGCTTAGGACTCAGAGGTCCTGCTTGCTCTCCCTGAGGCTGGGCCCGTGGCCTTGAGCAGGTTCCTTAACCTCCCTGAGCCTCAGTTCCCTGCCCGACTGGAGGGTACAGCCTCAGAGCCGTCCTGGAGCCCTCCCTGCCCCGACCGACTCAGGAACAGCCCACACTCCCCTCTCTGTGCCCTTTGCAATCATGATGTACATCGCTGCGCCCTTTCTGCTATGAGTGGTGGGGAACTCGTTGTAGACGATGTCTCTGCTCTGGCTGGCTCGCCGCGGCTGGGGCTGTGGTTTGGCCTTGACCTTCCTGTGATCTTGCCTGCCTTTGCCCCGACTCTCCCCCTGCCATCCTGAAGCTCTATACCCGGTCCTGTCCTGGGCATGCTCTTGCCTTGCCGGCTGGTGCTGGCCAGGAGCGGCACCCTCCAGGGGGCGGATAGTGTCCATGCTCCTGGTCGTGACTGAGTAGGAGGGCACAGGAGGGCTTACTGGCCCCCTTGAGGGTCTCAATGCTGTGCCCTGTGCTGGGGGGGGGGGGGTTCCCAAGGAAAAAAGCAAACAGCCCCCATCCCCTATCCCCACTGGGAAGCTCCCCCTCCTGTGGGGATGGTGGGCCGGGGACTCCTTTTCAAACCCAAGCTAGACACCTGACAGTTGGCCTGTGCCCTTGCTGGGCCCTGACTCCTCGACTCCAGGGGCAGAGGGCTGGTGGCCTTATCTCCGGGACCAGTGCCTGGGACAGGGTCTGGGCAGGGCCGAAGGATGTGAGGGAACAGACCCTGTGGGCGAGTGAGCCGGGGGATGAGATCCCAGCTCTGCCTTTTTTGCACACGTGACCTTGGTGGGTGAAGGACTCGGAGACTTAGCTTCTTCATCTGTGTAAGGGGATAATACAAGCACCCAGCCCCAAGCCTCTGGGGAGAGAAGATGATCTAGTGTACGTAAATTGCTGGGCACAGTGGGAGTGCTCAGTACACCCCCCGACTATTGCTGTGACATAGTCCGTGAGTACCGAGCATGTCGCCCGTCTCAGTGGTGGGGGGGAGACAGACTCAGAGAAGCTACAGGAGCCCCTGTCTGGGCTCTGGGTCCATCCTGACTTGGATTCCACACCTGCCTCTGATCAGCTCTGTGATCTTGGACAGTTTATTTTACGTCCCTGTGCCTCAGTTTCCCCATCTGAAAATGCAGATAATGAGAGGATCTCTAGTAGGGTTTTTATTGCTTCATTTAAAGAGCGGAACACAGCCTGGCTTCTAGGAGCCTCCTGATGATGGTTTTAGCTGTGACTAAGGGGGCAGCACGGAAGGGAAGAGGTGAGCTGTAATCCCAGCTCCGTGCTGGTCTCCCTGTGCGGACCTGAGCGAATCTTTCCTTTTTCTGGGCCTCAGTTTCCCCAGCTTTTGAACAAGGGCGTGGGCTCTCTCAGAGAGCCCTCTGAGCCCTGACAATGTATGGCTCCCCGAATCCCCAAAAGAAGGGAGCCTGTGTGGGGCCGAGGGACCAGCAGGTGCAAAGGCCCTGAGGCTGGATGGTATTGGCTTAGTAGAGAGCAGAATGGGCCACCCTGAGATGGCCAGGCCTTGGCCCGCCTCTCGCAGCGACCAGGGACCTGGAGCAGGTGTTCACTTGTGCTTTCTCCCCCTTTCCTTTCCCCAGGGCTCTCTTCCCCAGCTCCCACCCGTGGATGTGATGGCAGCGCCGGCTCTGTCCTGCTATCTGTCCCTCCTTGTCTTCCTCCTGGCCCTGGCCATCCCTCAGGGATTCACAGCGGCAGATGGTGAGGACCCTGGCATCTGGATAGCTTTCTCTTGGGAAGGTGGCCAACCCTTGTAGAACCTTTTAGGACCCCTGCTTCTGGGCAGAGGCCCTTCATTAGGGGCAGGAGGGAGGCGAGGGCAATGGGACCAGAGATCAGGCGTCCACCTTCTCCCTTGGCCCTTCTGCGGCCAGCCACTCACGCCTCATCTTGTCAGCAGACACCCCCAAGCTCACATGCTTCTACAACTCAAAAGCCAACATCTCCTGTGCCTGGAGCTGGGATGGGGACCCACAGGCCTCGTCCTGCAAGATCCATGCTCGGCCGGATAGACGGTGAGTATGGGGTTGACCAGCAAGATGGCAGCATCTCGGGATTGTTGTGCGGGGTTGGGGGGTTCCTATAATCTTAGACTCTTAGGATTCCTTCCTGGCAGACCCCAAGATGTTGCACTTTGAGAATCTGGATTGATAGGACCCACAGACTCTTGGTGTCCCTGACATCTGGAAAACAAAGGGGCTGGATATTTAGACTCCTGGAACCAGGGCAGGAGTGAGGAGTGGGGGTTCCAGGCTGCAGGGGAGGGGCTGGAGATGAGCTAGACAGGGTAGTTTGGAGACACTGGACTATGAGACTGATGGGTCAAGGCTAAAGTCGACTTCAGAAGCAAGGGGCGGGGGGAGAAAGGTGGCCCCCTAAGCTTTCTGAGAGACATCTAGGGCAGCTGTGGAAACAGGGGCCTGGGGATGGTTGGGATCCTGGGGGCTGGGAGGGGTTGCTGTGATCCATGCATCTTGATGGCAACAGCAAAGGTGGCTTTGGGTTTGGCCATGGTCTTCGGTGGGTGGTGATTCCACAGGGTTGCAAGGGCTCCTTCTAGCCCTGAGGGAAGACTCTGGAGGGCTTTAGGTGGAGAGACCAACATGTCCTGCACTGTTTGCTTCTAGAAGATCACTGTGGCCACTGTGAGGCCAGGCTGGGGAGGACAGGAAGAGGTGCTTGTGATGGGAGGTGGAGCAGGTGGAGGGATGGGGGTCTCTACCGAGGTTGGCATAGAGCCTGTACAGACTGGCCTTGCTGCAGGGGTGGGGCCATCCCGAAGGCCGGCTCTGGGGGTCCCTCCTTTTGTCCTAAGGAGGTTCTTTTGCCTTGAAAGGCCTTGGAACAGATCCTGTGAGCTGCTCCCGCTGAGCCCGGCGTTCTGGGTCTGTCACCTGATTCTTGGATCCCCAGATGTGAGTACTGAGAGCTGAGAAGAGAGCCCAGGGGAGGGCAGGTGCAGGGTGGGGAGCTTCCAGGGGCAGAGCGGGCCTGGAGAGCCCAGTGGCTTTGGCTACAACACAGCAGGCTCCCCCAGGGCAAGAGAGGCGGAAGGAAGCAGGGCAGCATCCAAAGGCCAGAACTCAGGGCTGACTGAGGGTTGAAAGATCTGTGGTCTGAGAGGCTCGGTCATTCTGCCTCTGATCCACTGTTCTCTCCATGCTTTGTGGGCCCTGTGACACTTCTGTACTCTTTATCAAGTGGGGGGAGGGGTGTCCACCCGTAACAACACCCCCTCTGAGTCTTCCCAAGGTCTTGGCAAGTGCAAGGCAGCATGGGCTTAAAAGTGTGGATCCTAGAGCTAAAGGTCTGGGTGTCTGGTCCCGGCTCCACTGTAACACCCGTTGGGTGACATCAGGCAACTGCTGAGTCCCAGGCTTCCCTTCTCGAAGTGGCAAGAATGACGGCACGTACCTCGTAGAGCTGTTCTGTGGGTTAAAGCACTAAACACCATGCCCAGAGTAGAGCATACACTTGACTTTGCCGTCCGTGGATCCTGGGGACTTTGTGGGTGGGCTCCAGCACTGTCCCTTTCTTACCAGAGAGGAAACTGAGGCTCAGAGAGGCCCTACCAGTGAGGGGCAGAGCTTGGATTGAACCCTCTAGATGGGTGTGTGGCCATGTCCATGCGGGCAGGCATCAAATTACTGTTGGTCACACCGTCCTTGGCAGCAGCGGGCACTAGGGTTGCCCAGCCCACATTTTCCAGCTGTCATCAGGTCATACCCATTCTTAAGGGGCACGAGAATGTGGAGATAGGCTCACACGTCTGGATTCAGATGGCCACGCCTGTCCCCGTGAGCTCTGCAGAGGGTCTGCCTTCAGATCCTGGCCCCACCGTTTCCTCGCTGTGTGACCTCAGGCAAGGGCCTAGCCTCTCTGAGCTTCAGCCTTCTCGGCTGCAGGACGAGAAGAGACATAGGGCTTGTCTCACAGGGTGTTGAGTTAAATGAGAGAACATGTGTCCAGCATGCAGAAGAGTGCGTGGACAGAGCATGAACCCAACACGATATATTCCTGGCATCTTTATAAGGACTATGATCATAGTAATAATGACAATACTACTATCATTATCTGGAAACATCAGGTCCCTACAACAGCCGGACGCAGCAAGGAGCAGCGTCCTTGGGCTGGAGAGGGAGGAGTTGTTCCCAGCTCTGGGGACTCATATGATCAGGTCAAGTTTCGCTCATGGTGGGCACTATGGCAGGTAGGTCAGAGGGACTGTGCCCTGGGTCCTGGACCTGAAAACACCACCTCAGAACCCAGAGCACAGATCTGCAGGGGACATGCATCAGACTTTCCTCCCACAGGACGCTTGTCTGCACGGGGAGGAGGCTGCCGTAAGACGCTCATTCCACAGCCCTCAGTCAGGTGTCACAGCCTAGGGCTGTTTCTCTGTGGGGACAGTGGTTACAGAGGCCTGGCTTTGAATCCAGACTCCCCTGCTGACCAATGTGTGACTTCGGGCCTCTCACCTGCATTATGAAGATGGTTTGCTCTGACAATCAGCCAGAGAAATGCCTAAGGCACCCGAATAGGGCCTGCCCGAGGGAGAGGCTTGCCGCCTGTCCATTTCCTTCCCCAAAAGCCAGGGTGTGGGAGTGGGGAGAGGTAGGCTTTCACACTCCAAACTGTTACACAGGTACACTTCCAGACCTGCCTTCTCTTGGGGGCTCATCCTGTTTGCATGCCTCTTGGGATGGGGAGCTCCCTCCCTTTCAAGGCAGCTCACTTCACTTTAGATCACGGATCAAACTCTGCTTGCTGTCTGTTTTTGTAAATAAAGTTTTATTGGCACACTGTCATGCCATTCTCCTACAGGGTGTCTCTGGTTGGTTTTTACAGGCCAGCAACAGAATTGAGTAGTTGCGACTGAGACCATTTGACCTGCAAAGCTAGAAATATTTACTTTCTGCACCCTCACGGAAAAAGCCTGCCGACCCCAGCCTTGGCCGGAGGGGCTCATGGAGGGGCCCCACTTTTGTTGTGGTCTTGGTCTTCCCTCTCTCCTATGGGCCCCACCACCCGCGCCCCATCTCTACCATGTCCTCTTACAGGCTCAGAGTCTGACTGCGGCAGACATTGTCAAAATGAACGTGATATGCCATGAAGGGGGGAGGTGGAGGACACTGATGACCCAGGACTTCAAGCCCTTTGAGAACCGTGAGTGAGGAATTGGGAAGGGTAGGGGGACTGGGGCAGGCTGGGAACCCCCCATCCTGTCTTTCCCTCCGGCACCGTGCCTGATCCAGTCTCTTTCCATACCCACGTGTGACCTCTCACTGCCCACTGCCCTCAGGATGTAGTTCTGGCTCCTTCCCCCCCCAATACTCAGCATCTGGCCCGGGCTTCCCAGTCGAGCACTGCTCCTCTCCTGGTCTGTATTCTTGTCACAACCAAAGGCCAGCTCTCTGAATTCAGCTTGCCCATCCATGCCTCTGAGCCCTTGCATTTGTGGGTGCCACAGCCCAGAAAGCTCTTCCCATCAGAAAAGTTCCCCCTCACCATTCAAGACTCAGTGAAGAGTCGCCTCCACCAGGAAGCCTTTCCAGACTCCCAGCCCTTTGTACCTCCTCTTTCAGGGTGTTTATGTTTTTTCAGGGTCCTCACTGCCTGATTTGGGGACTGTCTCCCTCACTGGGCTGTGAGCTCCCTGAGGGCAGAATGTCTGTTTCCCTAAGTCTCTACTCCATGTACCCAGCACCAAGCCTTATCTGGGCAGTGCTCTGGGAAGGTTTTTGAATGACTGCATGCCCAGCCCCATTCCCCAGACCATGAAGGGGAGAAAGGGCGAGATCTAGACAGGGTCTCAATGCAGCCTTGCCTTAACTGAATGGGGTCTGCCCAGAATATCATTTCACACGTCTGAGCCTCGATTTGCCCATCGAGAATGGGGAGAACCAGTTATCAGCTGGACCCCGGGTTGCCATAAGGAGTCTGTGAGCCAGACACAGAAACTGCTTAACACGTGCTCAACAGACATTCCCTCAGTGTTATTCATGTAGTTCAAGAGTCCCAGACTTAGAAAAACTTAGGTCAGTTTAACTTCAGAATTATTAAATCTTATAATCCTATAAGGTTCCTGAGATTCAATTAAATGACACGAGACGATTCCTGTAAAGCTCTCAGATCCGTTCTGGAGGCAGAGAACAGAGGCCTTCATTTGTTTTCATACAGCAGATTATCGGGTGCCTTAATCATGTAATGCTCCAGGCGCCAAGGAAAAGTCGGAGAACACAGTCCCTGCCCTCAGTGAGCACACGGTCTGCTGGGGGAGATGGAAAATGAACAAAGAACCCAAATAAATATTTGATGTGTCAAGTGCAGCTAAGTGCTGGGCAGGAAAATAAAACAGGTTAGGGGGTAGAGGAAGGCTTCTCCAAGCAGGTGAGGATCTCTGGGGGTAGGGAGGGTGCCCAGGAGGGAGAAGGAGCAGGTGCAAAGGTAGAGATGGGCGTGTGTCTGAACTTTATCCCCTTGGCATGGCATGGCATGGTGACCCAGCATCCCCCAAGGTCACTGTCTCTTCCTCTCTCGCCTCCAGTTCGCCTGATGGCCCCCGACTTGCTCCAAGTCACTCACGTCGGGACCCACAAATGCAACATAACCTGGAAAGTCCCGCAGTCCTCCCACTACATTGAAAGTTACCTGGAGTTTGAGGCCCGGACAAGGTCCCCAGGCCACAGCTGGGAGGTGAGTGCATGGCCCGGTCCCCACCTGCCCCGACTCCTCCCTCCAGTCCTGGTCACCCTGTCCAGGCTTCATGTCAGCAAAGCCACGGCAGTCCCCAGGCAGCCCTTGCTGCTCCCCTGTCCTGCCTGCTCTGGCCTCCCCTCCCCGTATGTGCCCCCCGACAGCCCAGGGGTTCCAGCTGGTGGCAGATGCTAGGGTGAGAGTTTACACAGCCAAGAGGCAGGTGGTTATCCTCTGAGATTTCAGAGGCCCTGGGAAGCCACCCATCCGTGCAGCTCTGTGCATGGACGATAAGTGAGAGGGAGGGGTTCAGGATGCCCTTGGGGTTTGGGGCTGAGTAGTCAGGGTTGGCGGGGGGAGAGTGGTAGGGGAGGAGCTGGCAGGGAGGAATGCAGGTGTTACCCACTCAGCCTCCCAGCCAGCCCCTGCCATGGGAGGTGAGGTGGGCCACAGGGCCCCCTCCACTCTGAAAGCCCCCCGCCTGTCTCTGCCCCAGGAGGCCTCCATGCTGATCCTCAGGCAGAACCAGCAATGGATTTGCCTGGAGACGCTTACTCCAGGCACCTTGTATGAACTTCAAGTGCGGGTCAGGGCCCACCTAGGCAGCCACAAGGCTTGGAGTCCCTGGAGTGAGCCCCTGGCCTTCAGGACGAGGCCTGCAGGTACCAGGGAACAGAAGGGCTGGGATGGAGCTCAGACAGGAGGGGATGGCTGGGGTGTGACCTGGAGGGCAGCTGGTGGGGGAGGCCTGGGACTGGGGTACAGGGCTCAGCCATAGTTGGGCTCACCTGTTATGGTTAGCTCACTCATTGTGACCCTGCAGGGTGAGCAGTGTGGGCAGGTGGGCTGCTTGCATCTGGAAGCCTCAGTTTCTGCATCTGTAAAGTGGGTACTGTGCTACCTGGCAGATCTGCTGTGATGAGGCCCGCGATGCCCCTTGTCAGCTGGGCCCACGGCGGGTCTCCTGGGGCAGCCGGGACCTGCCAGGGCCTTGGGCCAGAGGTCAGCCTGTCCCTAGGCACCAGGGTGGCTGCAGGGGAGGGGTGGGATGCTAGAGGGATCTGGGCGAGCGGGGGCGCTTCTCTAACCCCTCTCCCCGCTTCTCCTCCCGCCCCTGGGTGGCCTCAGGGAAGCGGACTCTGCCCTTTCCTTTGTTTGGCCAGGTCATTGTGGGCATCAGCAGTGCCTTTGGCTTTCTCATCTTGGTCTACTTGTTGGCCAACTGTCAGTACATCGGACTGTGGTAAGAGCCCTCCTTTCCTGCTCCTTCGTGCTCTCATCTGACACACACCCCTTGACTGCTCAGGCCCTTGGCTTAGACCCCTGCTCAGACACACCTGTGCTCCCTCTGCCCTCCCCCACAGTCCTCCCTGCCTGACACCTGGCTTTTCCCTGGCACCCACCCCCAAACACGGAACCCTCCTGGAGGGGAGCCGGGGAGGGAGAGCCCCATGGAGGCCCCGCCCAGAGCATGACTCTGAGTATGTGTGTGCACATGTGTGTGTATGCACGTGTGCAAATGCCTGCTGTCTCTATGTGTATGTGTCCTCGGGATCTCTCTAGGTCCCTTTGTCGAGCCCCAGCTCAGTGCCAGACCTGGTACCGAGTGCTGGGAATACAAGGGCAGGCTACGTACATGCGGTCCCATCTTCATGGAGCTCATGGTCACGTAGGAGAAGGCAGATGTTTATAAATCATGCACAAGTACAACAACACACCATGATAAAGGGGTAAAGGAAGGTACTCGATGGATTGGAAGCAGGTCACAGGGAGAGGAAACTTGGCTGGGGGATGGCCAGCAGAAACATGCCTAAGGAAGTGATGATTCCCTTGAAATCTGAAGGAGGAGCTAACCAGGCATGGGGATGGGATGGGGAGTGCATAGGCAAACAGAGGAAACAGGATGTGCAAAGGCACTACATGGGAGGGAGGGAGCAGCATTACAGCAACTGAGAGTTCAGGTAGGCAGGTGTGGTTGGAGATCAGAAAGGGTGGAGGAGAGGGCTGACCTGAGCCTGAACATCTAAGGGGGGGGTGCGGGGCTGGGGGGGGGTACTGGGGGGTCAGCCAGGCTTTCTGGGTCCTTGAGGCTATGACCACATTTTTGAGGCTGACGCATACACATACTGGGGCACTCAGTATGGCAAGCGGAGCATGGGCTGGAATTCAGCACCCACTCACTACCCCCCTAAAACCGGGTGCTCTTGGGCAGTGCACAACCTGAACCACCACCCATGACAGTCTGGACAAGGAGACACACAATCTGGTCTTTTTCCTACCTCCTGCCTTCTTGTTCACTTTACTCCAAACATTTGGCTCTGTGTGGTCCCTGACCACTCGGGCTCCTGTGGTCCCCCACCCCCACATCCTTCTTCTGCACGGACCTCTGCTTTGTGTCCACAGAATGAATGGTCGTGTTGCACACTTGGTTCGTGTCTGTCTCCCCATTAGAATGTCAGAAAGAGACCTTCTCTGTCTGCGATTCTTGTGTCCCCAGGCCCCAGGCCCCCACCCTCCCTTACTGGACATTCACTTTGTATTGATCCAACAGATGAATGTGGAATGGCTCTGTACCCTCCCTTCAGGGCGGTGGGGTGCCAGCGGGACACCATGGCCCCTTTCCCTTCTCATCCTCATTCCCTCCCTCCTCCTCCCCTGTTCAGGCTGAAGAAGGTTCTGAAGTGCCACATCCCAGACCCCTCGGAGTTCTTTTCCCAGCTGAAGTCAGAGCATGGAGGAGATTTCCAGGTAAGAGTCTGGAGCTGGCGGAGAGAAGCAGCCATCTGGTTCGGACTGGCAGACAGGCAGCCAGAGTTGTGAGTGGGTGGGGAGGTGGTGGGTTTGCCCTTTGCGAAAGGAGACAAATACTGAAGTGAGCAGCCTCTGGGCTGGGTGTGGGTCCCTTTCCCCAGCTTGGGCACTAGCATTCTCAGGCTGAATGGCACCTCCTGTCTGAGCCAGACAGTCTGGTTCTAATCCCGGCTCCAGCCCTTCCTGGCTGTGTGACCTCGGGCGCCTTATGGAATGTCTCTTGTGCTCAGCTTTCCCACTTGTACAACAGGGAGGGAAATTTACTTACGTGTTACTTATGTGGATGGGCCCAAGATCACTGGCTGGCACGTAGTAAGTGCTCAAGGGGCCCTAGCTAGAATTTCGGTCACCCTCGCCCCCTGCAGAAAGTGCTGGGCAGCCTCCAACACCTTATCCCTGATGGTAACAAGTCTTTGAGCTGCTTCTCATCAATCGAAGCAGAGTCACTGGGAAGGTGCTGGCCCAGATAGTAGTAACACGGAACCTCATTTAAACCTCAGTCACCTCCCCTCCCGGAGCCCATGTTTGCTTCAGGAAGGAAGTGTTGTGGCATAAAGGGGCTGTGGTGGGCTGCTTCTCTCACCACCCCCTCCCTAGGCTCTCTAGATTTGACAGAGGATGAGGTCGGGGTGGACGGAGATCAGTAGGAGTGCGGAAGGGCTGGAAAGCCATACTGGGCCAGAGATGTCAAGAATTGGCTTTAGAGTTCCCTATTATGGCTGATCAGGGCCCATTCTGGAATTCTTTGGAAAACTCCCAAGACTTGGGGATAGCTTGCCTACAGTTCTCTCGATGTGGGGGAATGGATCTCCTTAAAATTCGTCCTAAAGCCCTAAAGATAGTGAGCTCCCTGTCAACAGAGGCATTCTAGCAAGTCTTGGCTGACTGTATGTCAGAAATATAGCAGAAGGGACTCCTGGTTGGAGGCTGGACTAGATGTATCCTTAGTCCTCTTCCCAGGTGAAAACTTTCTGATTCTATGGGACCTTTTGAGCTGGGAGTGGGCTCCATCCTAGAGAGGTACCAACCGCTCTGTCTTCCCATGTGGTCATCCCCAGGTCTAGATGCTTGCCCTAGACCTGGCATGTCTACCTGGAAGGTAGATCCCAAGGATGTCGTGGGATGCACAATGTGGTGAGGGTTGGGGCAGGCCAAGGGGACCCTACCCTCTCCTCTGCATCTGGGTGGGAGGTCTGCTCCTCTCTCACTACCCCAGGACCTCTAGCTACCAGGCCACAAGGCCCACTGCTCTGTGCAGGGGACCTGGGGATATGCATGCCAGTGTGTGTGTGTGTGTGTGTGTGTGTGTGTGTGTGTGTGTGAAGGCGGATGTGTTTCTCCTTGCACCCACCTCCCTTCCCCGTCACCCCGACTTCAGGGCCCTGAGGACGGAAGCCCAGGTTTAGGAAGTAGCTGACCCTCTGAGAGGGGCCGGCAAGGCCCTGGCACACCAGGCAGGACTGGTCACAGCCCCGGCCTCTCCTTCTGGTTGCACAGCCCTTCCCCTCCTCCCTTGCCTCCTCCAGGGCTATACCCTCCTCCCCACCCCCCTCCCAGAACCTGCCCTCTCCCTCTCTTCCCAGCCTACGGGGCACAGGAGTGTAGGAGGAGCCCATTGGGCCTGGTCCGTGTGCTCAGGGGACGCCAGTCCAGCTGCTGAGGGCTCCCAGGATAGAGGGCTGTTGGGTCCCCATCATACCCCCTGAGGGCCTACTGTCCCTTTTGCTTCTGCAGGTGGTCTGCCTTTTACCCTGGGCCAGGGAGTTCCATCTTCAGTTTCTTATTTTGATATTCTCCTGCTGGCCCACAATAAGGAAGTTAGGAAAGAGGGGGCTAAGTGTTGTGGGATTGAGGCTCAGAGAGGGGCAGTGACCTGCCCAGGATCACACAGTCAGTGAGGGCCAGGGCTCTCTGGACTCTGGAGCGATGGGAAGGGCTCTGGAAGGCACTTTCTTCTCTCTGTGGAGAGACGGTGTGGCAGGAGGGGGCTGCACATCACTGGGGGTGGGGGGAGGTGCAGAGAATGTCAGGACCATCTGCGGCCACCAGAGATTTTGTCAGAGAGCCGGCTGTGTGTTCAGGGCTAGGGGACGGCCCCTCTCTGGGCATTCATAAGGTGGACAAGATGGGCTCCATTCAGGGCTCTTTCAGCTTTGACCCTGGTTTGTGGACTCACACTCTTGGGCTAGCCCCTACCTGATGCACTGAGGCTTTTCCCCTTTGCCCGGTGCCTCATATGGTGCCAGGCTCACAGCACCATAAACAGTCCCTCATCGAAACAACACATCCCCTGGGCACCTACAGGAATCACCCTCCCCAGGCTGACCCAGAGCATTCTGCAAGTCGGTGTGTGTGTGGGGGGGGGTGTAGTCAGGGAGGCCTTCCTGGAGGTGGAAGCCCTGAGTAGACCATAATGAGGAGTTGTTGCTGCGATTCTGGAGGAGGAGGCAACCCACTCACCTTCCATCTGTTCTCTTTCCTGGCAGAAGTGGCTCTCTTCGCCCTTCCCCTCGTCATCCTTCAGCCCCAATACCCAGGCACCTGAGATCTCCCCGCTGGAGGTGCTGGACCGGGACACCAAGGCCACACAGCTGCTCCTGCTGCAGCAGAAGGGGCCCTCACCCTCGACTGAGACCAGCGGCCACTCGCTGACCAGCTGCTTCACCAACCAAGGTTACTTCTTCTTCCACCTCCCTGATGCTCTGGAGATCGAGGCCTGCCAGGTGTACTTCACCTATGACCCCTGCACAGAAGAGTCCAAGGAGGATGGGGCTGGGGCACCTGAGGGGTCTCTCCTTCCACCCCTGCCACCCCTGCCAGCAGAAGACGATGCCTACTGCACCTTCCCCCCTGGGGATGACCTGCTTCTCTTCTCTCCCGGGCTCCTGGGTGGCCCCGGCCCCCCCAACACCATGCCCGGGGGCACTGGAGCCTGTGAAGAGAAGCTGCCCCCCTCTCTGCAGGAGGGAGTTCCCCGAGACTGGGCCCCCCAGGCCCTGGTGCCTCCCAACCCAGGAGTGTCTGACCCGGGGAATAGCCACCCACCCCTGGAGCATGCCCTGGGAGAAGCAAGAGAGGAGGTCCCAGCCCCTGGCCCCAGGGAGGGGATTGGCTTCCCCTGGGCTAGACCCCCCGGGCGAGGCCAGGTCGGAACCCTTGCCTCCTGCCTGACCCTGAACACCGATGCCTATGTGTCCCTCCAAGAGCTGCAGGATCAGGACCCGGCTCACTTGGTGTAGACAGACAAGGCAGGCTGCTGCCCACTGTTGTGCCAGGCCCGGGTGAGGACTCTTTGTCCTCAAGGCATGTCCGCTGCCTAGTCACCCAGTGCCTAGCTGCCCCCTGGACATCCCTGTCCTGAGGGCCCCCACCCAGCCTTGCCCACTCGGGCATACATTTCCAAATGACAACTGCTGCTCCCTGGTCCTGTGGCCCAAGCCAGGAATTGCAGTGGGTGGGGACACTGTGACTCCCCTCAGCTGTCATGGAGTCCCATCGCTTTTGCCTCTAAAGCATACCTTCCTCTCGAGCCCTGCAAGGACTCTTCAGGGAGAGTTCTCGGGGTTCTCCAGGGATCTTCACCGTGTCCCCCTCACTGGGCTTCTTGCCCCAGTCCCACCCCCTCCTGCCCATCCTCCACAGGGCAGCCAGAGCGCTCTCTCCGAACTACAAACCATATAGCTCTGCTGCCCCTTGTTTAAAGCCCACCATGGCTCCCCACTGCCCTCAGCACCACTTCTTGGCCTGGCTCTTGCTCCCCCGGTGTCATGTTGGGACATTCACTCCTAGAACCCTCCCAGGGGTCCTCCTGAGCCACCAGCAGCTCCCTCATGCCCCACACATTTGCACATGCTGTTCCCTGTACCTGTGGTGCTCTCTCCTCCCTCATCTAGGTGACCAATCCCCTTATGCTTCAAGGGTTCTTTCTTCTTCCTTTGGAGAAAAACTCTGCATCCATTAATGCTCCCGGACTTCAAGCTTCAGTGTCATGGGATGGCTAGACAAAGTGGCCCTGTCACTTTGCCCTTGGGATCTCTTGTGACCTCAGAATGCTTAGCTAGTGCGTCCTTGCCACTGTGGCCCAATTTGTGACACAAATCCCCCGGGAAAGCAGACATTGGCTGGATCTTTCCATTGTGGTTTCATGGATTCGTAAGGCATGCTCCCGGAAAGTAAACCTCTCCTAGTAACAGGTTCTGAGGCTGTCACAGGGAGTCCAGACCTCTCTTGGAGAGATCTCTTCCACAACTCGGGCTGGCACGCTGCGTCCAGAAGGGCAACTCGCTTGGCACCCCTATCCTATTCCCTGCAGTGAACTATCTGGGACCACCTTGCTTGGACTCCCTGTGCCCGGCTGCCTTCACACAGGGGGCATCGTCCTCTTCTGAGGTCAAGACTCAGAGAGGCGAAGCCCCACGCTCACTAGGCTCCAGCAACAGCCTCGTCCCCTTTCACCGCAGTCCTCCCCGCAGCACAAACACAAACTCACACAACTGACCCCTTCTTCCTCGGTTCTCCCCATGGCCTCTCCACTTCTCTTCCTTCTGTCCCTGGCACAGATCACACCTGTGATGCCTGCCCCAACCTTCCTCTCACAGTAGCAACCCCGGCAAGCAAAGGACTCAAGTCCCCGATGAGCGAACGCACTGAGCCAGCACTTATAGGCCCTGCTCCTAGCTGATTGGGTGCCTGACACAAGCCCACCCATAGGCCGACAAGCAGCCTATGAGCTGGCTTAGAACAGATGCTCCGCCCAGTCAGGGAGGCCCGGCCTGAACTGGCCAATCAGATTTCTCTCAGTCTTGAGCATTTGAACTCAGGGTCTTAAGAAGGTAGGTCCCTGGGAGCAGGTGCCTGTGCAGAAGGTTCTTGGAGAAGCCTGGGGAGGAGGAGTTCAGCCCAGTTAGCAGAGGGCACTGGGTTCTGTCTGCTACAGAGACTCCCGCTGACGGGGGGGCTACCGACGGTTCGCTCAAGATTCTCATTTTCCTTAAGTCGGAAATAAACTCCCTTTTCCTGAGGTTGTCTGAGTCTTGGTTCCTTACCACGGAAGAGCTTGAGCACCTGGTCACTCCTGCCATACGATGCCACGCGTTCTGGGCCACGAGGCTCCTCAGTCCTGGCCTGAGCATCAAACCCAAGCTCCGTGACCAGACCCTCGCTCTGTGTCCCAGGGCAAACCATGAAACCCCTCTGTGAGTCAGTTTCCACTTGGAAGAGTTGTTGGGACAGTTCCAGTTCTTAAGCCTTGGGCATTTGTGCCGTACGGATGTTCAATGACCTGTGTGTGCCATCTCTGTTATTGTTTACCTCATTATGTTTCTTCAAATCCTTCACTTTTTTGTTCACTTTTATTTAAAAAGAAAAATCTTTGTATTGCTTCTGTAAATGGAAAAGCTGATATTCACTATAAATAAAAGGTGACTGTAAAAAGTAAATACAATAAAATAAAATGCCTCAATTCTTCGCCCGCTGGAAATCTGCTCTCTTAGGTTAAAGGGGAGGTTAACAAGTGTTGGGAAACTGTTGAAGACATGCCAGCCAGCCACAAATGGTGAGAAAGCAAAAAGATTGTAAAAGGGATATCTTTTTCACTAATAGGAGTCACTTATTCTGTGTCTGGGCACCATCTGATATGGTCTCATGGGAAAATAAAAATAAAATATCATAAAAATATAATTGATATATATATTTAATATAATATAAATCAACATACCATAAACAGAATACACAATAAACAGAAATCAAATAGAATATATAGAATTTTAGTATATGTAAATAATATATAAATATATATTATACAAATTATATATGTGTGCATATAAATATGTATAAATACATATTTATATGCATATAAATACATATGTGTGCATATATATATATATATATATATATATATATATATATATGTAATTTTTTTCTTCTTTGCCTTTGACTCTGAATAGTTGGACCAGATTATGGATGGCAATATTGGGCATTCATAAATCTGCACCTTAGCAGACATCACTAATCAATTTCAAAACTCGTGGCAGACATTACTAATTGATCATGGCTGTCCTTCCTGCAAAGTTTGAGGACAGCTTGAGATTCTGCAGGCAGGTCCCAATTGATCATAGCTGGCACCTGGTGACCTATCTGGACCAGATCATCCCTCGGGTTCCTTCTACAATGGAAGGTCTTATCTTCCCAGACTGATTTTCCAGGCAGGGAAAACTGAAGGTGAGGTGTCTGAGGCTAGAAAGCTGAGAGGGGTCCTATGAGCAGCTGCGCCCAGGGAACCCAGCTGTCCCCACCAGGTGTGACGAGACACTTGAGCTGGTGGTGAGCAGGATGAGGGGCCGCCTTACACCAGGCAGACTGATGGGCCAGAAGCTACAGTGTGACATGTCCAGGGTGGAATGGAGTTTGTGCCTTGGGAGATGGGGCAAAGAGGGAGCAGCTGGGAGGGGCAGAAAGGGTGAAGTGGAGACAGTCCTGCCTGGGTCAGATTGCAGGGAGGGGAGCAGCACCAGCTGGGGACCAGGCAGCCGAGGGCTGCGGAAGATCTGTCAGATGCAGAGTGGGAAGCAGGAGGCAGCTGGAGCAGATTTAGGAGAGATAAGAGAGGAGGAGGGAGAGGTGGCTAGGCCTTCCGATCTCTCAGGTCTCCAATTTCTTTTTTTTTTTTTAATTTTTATTTAAGTTAATTTTAATTAATATATAGTGTATTATTAGTTTCAGGATAGCATTTAGTGATTCATCAGTTGCATAGACCACCCAGTGCTCATGACATCATGTGCCCTCCTTAATGTCCGTCATCCATTACCACATTCCTCCGCCCCCTCCCCTCCAGCAACCCTCAATTGGTTTCCCCTCATTAAGGGTCTCTTATGGTTTGTCTCCTTGTTTTCGTCTTATTTTATTTTTCCTTCCTTTCCCCTATGTTCATCTGTTTTGTTTCTCAAATTCTACATAAGAGTGAAATCATAGGGTGTTTTTCTTTCTCTGACTGACTTATTTCGCTTAGAATAATGCCCTCCAGTCCCATCCACGTTGTTGCAAATGGCAAGATTTCATTTTTTTTCTAATGGCTGAGTAATAGTCCACCATATAATACATATACCACATCTTCCTTATCCTTTCATCTGTTGATGGACATCCGGGCTCTTTCCATAGTTTGGCTATTGTGGACATTGCTGCTATAAATATTGGGGTGCACATGCCCCTTCGGATCACTGTGTTCGTATCCTTTGGGTAAATACCCAGGAGTGCGATTGTTGGGTTATAGGGTAGCTCTATTTTTAACTTTCTGAGGAACCTCCACGCTGTTTTCCAGAGCAGCTGCACCAGCCTGTATTCCCACCAGCAGTGTAAGAGGGTTCCCCTTTCTCCCCATCCTCGACAACATCTATTATTTTGCAGACGTTTATTATTAATTTCAGCCATTCTGACCAGTGTGAGGTGGGATCTCATTGTGGTTTTGATTGATGTTTCCCTGACGCTTAGTGATGTTGAACATTTTTTCATGTGTCTGTTGGCCATTTGTGTGTCTTCTTTGGAGAAATGTCTGTTCATGTCTTCTGCCCACTTTTTTAAAAAAAGATTTTATTTATTTATTTGATATAGAGAGAGACATAGGGAGAGAGGGAACACAAGCAGGGGGAGTGGGAGAGGGAGATGCAGACTTCTTGCCAAGCAGGGAGCCGGCTGTAGCCTTGATCCCAGGACTCTGGGATCATGACTCCAGCTGAAGGCAGCTGCTTAACCAACTGAGCCACCCAGGCACCCTTTTCTTTTCTTTTCATTTTTAAAGATTTTATTTTCTTCTTGACTGGGTTATTTGTTCGGTCTCTATTAGTTTCATCATCTCCCCAGTCATCTGGTATACCCGCTCTCTCCCCACCTTTCAGCTCCACAGTCACTGAGCAATTTATGGTGGAAACCGTCCTTCCTTGGGTGAATAGCCCTATTGCATCTCTCTTAACTAGTAGCATCCTAGATGACTTCAAAAAAGATCAAGAAATGAATTTAGACACTGGGCCAGCTACTTACCCAGCATTATCCTTATCACCCAAAAAGACCCAGCCAGGCAGCTGTTATGTTTCCCCATTTTGCAGATTAGGAAACTGAGGCACAGGGAAGTTTAAAAATGCAGCTGATGGTTGCTAGAACTGGGATTCAAACTTCCGTACATCTGGCCACAGAGCTTTTGGCCCGTTGCATACACCAGGGCTGCACAGGAGACAATTACATGAATGGAGAAAAAATAAGCAAAATTTTATCCTAAGCTTCCAGGCAACCAGTTCAAAGATGAACACAGTAGCTCACTTGCTGTGATCGAAATTGTAGTTTAAACCGTCCCCACCCTTGTGACCAAGCAGCATGGCCTTGAGCTCGGAGCCCTGCTCAGCCTCCTCCTGGGTCCACCTGTCCCTTGCCCCCTACCCCTCTAATCCTTCCACCTCTTGGGGCAAATATATCCCAAATAAGTGTCATGAGCCTCTCTGGCTAAAGCCCCGTGTAACATGCCCCTCTCCCTCCCCAGTTCAGGATATC
Organism: Mellivora capensis; assembly: GCA_004024625.1. Taxonomy (NCBI): domain Eukaryota; kingdom Metazoa; phylum Chordata; class Mammalia; order Carnivora; family Mustelidae; genus Mellivora; species Mellivora capensis. Next base: position 205,280 of record PISX010000591.1, read on the forward strand.
CCTTCAGAACCCTCCCAGGCAGGGTATTTCCGGTAAAGGTCCGGGCTCCTCAGAGAAGGGTGTGGCTGTGCCTTGACTTATCTGTGTCCTCCAAGCTGAGGATTCTGTGGCCAGTGCGTGGCATGAGGCTGGGTGCTCAGAGGAAGGTGATGGGTCTCCCACCAGCTCCTCCCTCCCTCTGCGTCCTGGCTTCCTGGAATTGTAGACTAGGTACCCCTCCCCCGAACCTCCATCTCTCTCCCCACTCAGCACTTCCGGCCTTGCTTTCCCACAGCCCTTCACCACCCACCCCCCGCCCCCCCAGCCCTGTGATGGGAGCGTAGTCAAGTGTGTCATACCGTAGTGGTGGAAAATGTCTTTGAGCAAGCCCGCCAAGGGGATGTCCCGGGGCTGTCACAGTGGCCCAGCCCTGGTGCGCTGGGACTGAGCTAAGTTTAATCAACAACCCAACCGCCTCCCCCCCTAAACTGCACCCCCCCCCCCCAGTACAACAGTGGTCCTGAGACAGCAGGAGGCAGAGGTGAGCGCCCAGGGTTCCAGTGCCCCCACCTGGGCTCCCTGTTCAGCTCTGTCCTCCCATGTGACACAGAACTCAGAATCTCGGTCGTTCCTGTTTTACTGGATCTCTGAGAGATTGGGTGTGATACTAGGTGTGCTCATGCTTTAAAATCGGTGAGAAGACTGCCCTTGTGGGTACTAAAGTCCTCCTGGTTCAAATCCTTGCTTGCTGGTGTTCTAGCTGTGTGGCCTGGGCTTGAACCACTCTGCCTTAGTCTTCTCATCTGTAAAATGGGGGTAAGAATAGTACCTCCTTTTGCCCTCACAGTGTTGTTGTAAGGACTAAATGAGTTGATAACACAATGCACTTAGAACAGAGCCCGATGCATGCTAAGGATTCCATAAATGCAGTTCTGGAAGACCCGAAAGGCCTAGAATGTTCCATGGTGGCCCTTGCAGATCCTTGTCCCCACAGCAGTCCCTCCCAGCACCCCAGCAACGTGCCATAGGATGTTCTCTGAGTGAATGTGCATATTGGTGAACAGGTGGAGGGAGGGAGAAAGGAAAGAAAAAAGGAAGAGAGGGAGGACAGGAGAGGTACAGGGAAGGTCCAGGAACCTGGACAGAGCCCCCAGGCGTCGGGACCTCTCCAGCCCCACCGGTTTACCAGCAGCCCTGTTGACACAAGTTATCCAGGGGAGAGAGGCCCTAGGGGGGCCTGAGATAGCACTGGATGCTTCTTCTGAAGGGCGGCAAAAAAGCGGCTCTTTGGAGAACCTTCTATGTCTCCAGCCTTGGATGGTGCGCCCTTGGGTTTGGACCCTCAGATGGAACTGTCTGGAGGGGGTAGCCTTGGCTGTAACAACATTTTGAGACCAAAGGAAAAAAAAAACAAAAAAACCTACATGTTGAAACTTGGGATTCTGTGTGCCTTGGAAATATTTATTGTCTATCTGCCTGATGGCTTGCCTGTATAGTGACACTGCTGTCTTTTTATTTTATTCTTAAAATTTGGGGGGGGGGGCAGAGTCTGGGAAGGAGGAGCACAGGACGGGGAACGGGTCATTTGGGTTCTGGTCCCACCCTTGTTACAGCCTTGCCGCCTGACCTCCTCCCACCAGCGTCTCTGGGTCCCACTGTTCTGGGCGCCCCTGCTGCTGGAGGAGCCCAAGCTGGGTGACGCACGAGGAGTTTCCATTCCGTGTCCCCAACCGACTGTGGCTTGAGGTGGCACTGCTCAAACCACAAGCCCCTGATCAGAAGCCACTCCCCTGACCTCTGTCTGGGAAAGCCTCAAGGGGCCCAGCCAAGGCCATGCCTGCCACAGAGGCCAGGAGCTGGAGTTAGGGCAGAAGGGGTGAGGGGCCCAGGAGTGGTGGCACGGTCTCCGACATCAGAGGGTCCTGGGTTTGAATCCCAGCACTTCCCCACTCCGTGTGATCAGCACAAGTGATATCTGCCTTCTGAATCTCCACTTCCTCACCTGAAAAATGGGGTCAAATGGCCATTTTACTTATTAGGGGGTGAGGCCAGTCTTGTGTCTGGTTAGCTTTATCATAACGCCCCAGATCTCAGGGCTTCCATAAGGGTCCCAGAAGCCCATTGGGACTGTGGATCCCCCTCCCGGGGAGGGAAGTAGGGCCACAGAGGCAGTGACACCCTTGAATTGATGACAGGCCATCCTAAGTCTCATTCTGAAACACAAAGGAACACCCCTCTGTCCTGCTGCTGAGAGGACAGTCCGTGGTCTGTCCCACTGTCTGTCTTCCCCGGGCTGGGCTGCATCCCTCAAGAACAGGGTCTGGGTCTTGTTGGTGTCCGTGGCCTTGGGGCCCAGCCCAGGTCGGCATCATGGGGGCACCAACATCTGTTTAATAAATGAGCCCGCGAGTTGCAGTGCTGGATGGAGGTGAACCAGGTGGCCTCCAGGGACCCGCCTGGGCAGCTCTTGAAGGCTTGGTCAAGGCAACGGGAAATCTGTGCACCGTTCACGGACTTTCCTTTCCTCCAAGCCCAGGGAGGCCCCAGAGGCCACGGCAGGGAGAAGTGGCAGGTTACGCCTGTTTCTATGGGAGGAGAGCGAGGGTGGCTATAGCTTAGGCGAGCGAAGCAACTTGCTTCCAAAGTAATGTGAGCACTGGGGGTCATGTGGATCTTTGGAATAGCCATCCGTGGCATCGTCAATAACCAGCCTGCTCCCACCCTTCTCCCCCTGCCTGGGCCAGGTTGACTTGTGTCCCCGAAAGACACTTTGAATTCCTGATACCTAGGAATGTGACCTCATTTGGAAATAGGGGTCTTTGCAGATGTAAATCAATGAGGTCATGGGGGGGGGGTTCCTTATCTGATGTTACTGGAGTCCTTATAAGAAAGAAGAGACACCGAGACAGATACACACAGGGAGGAGGCCATGTGACAACGAAAGCAGAGGCTGAACGAATGTCAAGGATTGCCAGTAACCTCCAAAGCTGGAAGAGACAGGAGGTGTCCTTCCTAAGAGCCTTCAGAAGAAGCCTGGTCCTGCTGACGTTTTGACCTTGGACTTCGAGCTTCCAGAGTGGTGAGAGAATAAATTTGTGTTGTTTTAAGCCACTGCATTGGTTGTACCTTATTAGGACAGTGCTCGGAAACTAACACATAACTTGGCGCCTAGGACAGCTCTGTCCTCCCAAACACTAGTCCAGACAGCATCTGGCAGGGGCACATGGAGACTGCCCCCCCAACCCCCACCGCAGCCCCTGGGCCTGGGAACTTGACCTTCCTCAAGGGATTCAGGGAGAGGCTCAGTCAGCAGACCTTTTCCAGGTAGGGCTGGACTCCCAATGCTACCCTCAACCCCAGCCTTCTTGAACTCTGAGGCTTGGCTGACCCATAGCAAAGGCTGACTGGGAGGGGGAGCTGTCCTGTTGTCACCCAGGCTGATCCCCCCTGGAACAGTATTGTGGAACCATTGCTTCCTTCCTGAACCAGATGGAATAGTGTCCCCCCACCCCCCACATGCATGTCCACCTGGAACTTGGGAACGTGACTTCATTTGGACACAAGCCCTTTGCACATTTGTAGCAGGTTAAGATGAGATCATTCTGGGTTAGGGTGGCCCTACATCCAATAGGGTGTCCTTTGTAAGTAGAGGACTACTGGGCACAGAGACCCAGACGCACAGGGAAGAGGCAATGTGAGGAGGGCGGCAGAGACTGGTGCGATGCTTCTACCAGGCAAGATGCGCTAAGGATTGTCAACAACACCCGAAAGCCAGGACCCGGGCCGAGTCAACCTCTCCTCCCAGAGCCCTGGTCTCCTCCTCTGCAGAGCTGAGACGTGTAATCCCTACTCCCACACCTGCACTTCAGATGTCACTGTGAAGGGCCCAGCTCTGGGCCCAGAGCTCGAAAGACTGACCGTATCGTCATTGGGAGAGTTGACAGGAATCTCATTTGCTCACTTATGCCCCGCGTGCCAGGCTGGCAACTGACAGAGTCAAGAGAGACAAGACAGTCAAGAAGCCTTTGTCTTCACGGAGCTCCTGGTCTAGGGGTGGGAGGGCGGGGAGTGACAGACCTCTGTGCCTGCGCTGCCCCCCGCATTTCCACTCTGTGGCTTAAGACGTGCCACTGCCTGATGGCCCCGACTGGTGGGTAGTCATGAGCACCTGCTGTATGCAGGGCCATGGGAGGGAGCAGCACACCCAAGCAGGCATCGACCCAACCCCACATCATGAAGCACTGTGTTCACTGGCGGGCACTGTGTGGCAAATATCACCAACCAAGAGACTCCCAAGGCAGAAATTCATTGTCTCCCAGGTTCTGGAGGCCAGAAATCCAAGTCCGAGGTGTTGGTTCTTTCTGAGGTCCGGGAGGGAAGACCCTGCTCCATGTCTCTTTTCTACTCTCTGGGGGTGAGCTGACCATCTTTGGCTCTCCCTGGCCAGGGGACACATCACCTGGTCTCTGCCTTCAACGTACACGGAACTCACCGTGTGTGTGTCTGTCTCCACATTTCCCCTATTTAGAAGGACATCAGGTGGCCCCCTCTCTGCTACTCCACTGTGACCTCATCTGAACCCATCACAACCCTAATTCCAAACAAGGTCCCATCCAGAGATGCTGGAGGTCAGGACGGTCACCTATGAACTTGGAGGGGCGTTTGGCCTGGGATGTTGAATGTCCAGCCTTCAAGTCTTCAAGCCAAGGACTTCTGTAGAACATCTAGCTCTGTGGGGTAGAAGTCAGTCCTTCATGTCCCTGTCCCCAGCATCTAGCACAGGACCTGGGAGGTACATTTCACCAGGGCTGAGGTCTCTATGAATCGGGGCTAAAAATGTTGTTATGAGAAGTAAATGGGACAGGGGCGCCCTGTTGATTGAGTGACCGACTCTTGGTTTCAGCTCAGGTCGTGCTCTCAGGGTTCTAGGATCGAGCCCCACATGGGGCACCACGCTCAGCATGGAGCCTACTTGTCCCTCTCCTTCTGTTCCTCCCCCTCCTCCTCTCTCTCTCTCTGTGGAATAAATAAATAAAACCTTAAGAGAGAGAGAAAAAAAGAAGTAAATGGAAGGGCCTGCAAAGCACAGGGCGCAGGGCCTGGCCCACAGGGCGTGCCCTCCACTGTGTCAGCCAGGACCGAGGGCTGTTACCATGGGGCTGCAGGGGTGTGAGAGGAAGGACGGCTGCCTGCCCCCACTTCCAATTCCACTCACATCTGGGGTTAAAAGAGAGGTCTCCAGGGGCACAGGTCACACACTGGCAATTTATACTCCCTTCCACCTTTTTCTGTCTCCAGCAACCCAGCTCTATCATCCCTACCCACACCTGACAAGATGGCCGCCTGGGGAGGCGATGTGTCTTGCCGGCTCACTAACAGGGGAAGGGACTGGACTCTAGTCAGGTCCTCTAACTCTCCAACCCCTGGCTGCATCCTTGTCACCTGAGTGTGGTGGGCCCACTGAGGCCTGTCCTTCCCAGTCCTGCAAGCCCAAGCGCACTGTGCCCTCTGGCCTCCAGGCCTCACGGACCAGGGCTTCAGGTAGCTTCTCTGTCCCTAGAGCCCAAGGGGGCCCAGTGTTAAGGTGACAGGCAGCTAGGCTGGGAGTGCTGAGGCTTTCTGTGTGAATGTGTCCCTCTGCTGTGGGGAAAATGGTATCCAGGGCTCATGGCTGCCCATCAACAGAGGGAAGCCCTGACTGGGTAGGAGGCTGGCCCCCGCCCCAGCTCTCTGAGCTCTTGGGGAGTTGGCACCATCGCCCCTAGCACCCCTGTTTTTGAACACCCCCCTCAGCACTTTGCTGCCCCCCCCGGATAAGCCCCTCCCCACCAGACTGTGGCCGATCAATGGCCCTGTGGCCGCCAAGTCCAGAGGACCTTGATTGCACAAGATCTTGGGCTTTTCAGACTGTCCGGCTACAAGGCTGCCCGGTCCAGGGTCTGGGCTACTTTGCCTTCTGAAGGACAGGATGCGGTACAGAGACAGGGCTCAGGTCTCCCCACCCCTGTCCCCCACCAAATCCTGTCCTCCTTGGGAGGCTTGCAGCTGGGGCAGAGGGGCAGGGCCTGGGAGGAGGGGAGGAGGGAGGGAGGGGCGGGGGCTACGGAGACTGGGGCAAGGCTGCGGGGCCTCTGTCCCAGGGTCCCCACAGGGGCAGGGCTGAGAGGAACAGGAGAAGTGAGGGAGGAGCCCTCCGCCCCGGTTCCTGGGCCATCCCCACGGCAGCTAGTGTGGCGCAGAGATGGTGCCCATACGCTCCGGGCTCGGACATGCGCTCCTGACGGACACCCCGGGGACCCATGGGGATCTCTCTCTTTCTCTCTCTCTCTCTCTCTCTCTCACACACACACACTCACACACACACACACACAGTGGCACATGACGCCCACACACATGCCTGCAGCAGGCCCCTTCAGAGCGCACGGAAAACTCATTCTTGCAGCCGTCCTCACCCCGGCCTGCTCCTCAGGGTGCGTAGCTGCGTGGCCCAGACATGCTGGACACACACGCCCACCCACACTCACACTTCATACTCACACCTCCCCCTCCACACTCACACCTCACACACACCTCACACTCCACACTCACACACCCTCCACACTTACACCTCACTCACACCTCGTACCTCACGCTCTACACTCACCCCTTACTCACACCTCACACTCCACACACACCTCACACACCCTCCACACTCTCACCTCACACACACACCTCACACTCCACACTCACACACCCTCCACACTTACACCTCATTCACACCTCATACTCCACGCTCACACCTCACTCACACCTCACACCCACCCCTCATACACCTCACCTTCCACAATCAAACCTCATACTCATACCTCACACACTGCACACTCCACACACAGACCTCACACCCCATGTTCCTCACACACACACCCCTTATGCTTCACACACACATCATCCTACTTCACACTCACATGCATCCCGGGACCCACATAACACAGCACACGGGGGTTCAGGTGGGCAACCCCCTCACAGGGTAAATACGGACCAGCCCGTGCACACCCAGGCAACCCCAGTTTACAACACACGCTTTGGGGCACTCTCGGGCCAGCCCCCCACATCCACGGCCGCTCCACCCACTAGCATCGGAACGTGAGCCACACTCGTGATCTCAGGGGTCCCGTTGCCCCATTACAAAATACGAAGAGAAGAGGGTGAATTGATTTTTAGTAATTTTTTATTGAATCCAGTACAGACACCACGCTGTCACTGCAACATGTCATCATTGTGAAAAGTTCTTGTTGAGGCATTTTATGTTCTCTGTTTGCACTAAGTCCTTGAGACCTGGTCTGTGTCTCACCCACAAAGCGCATCTCGGGTCAGACTGGCTGCATTCCAGGGGCCCAAAAGCCACATGTGGCCAGGGGCCACCGAAATGGAGAGCACAGCTCTGGAAAATCATGTAGTAATTCAAATAATTTCCAGAGGAACAGAAAATCGCATTGAACCCCACCCCAACCTACTTTCTCCTTTTCTGTCCCCTGACCACAGGGGCCTCCAGTTCTCTTTCTAGCCACTGGCCCCTCTGGTCTCACCGGTCTTGGTAAGGAGACCCGTGTGAGCGCCTGGCCCACAGCACGGCCCCTCTGCGCAGCCCCTTGTCCTCGGCCACCCCCACCTCGTGCTCTAGGGGACCAGGGGCTATAACCAGGCAGGAACGTCACCAGGCAACAGGCCTCAGGGGAGAGCTCGGATCTCCCGCACCTGCCCGCCAGCCTCCGGGGTGCCCACGGGGCGGGGTGGGGCGGGGCAGGCCCTGCCTGGCCCCTGCCTCTGGCCTGTTTACCTGTGCTCAGTCACAGTGCGGACCTGAACCCGGCAGCAGGCCCATGGAGCCTGGGGCCACAGGCCACAGGGGACAAGGGCCAGACACCCTGGCCATGGCTCTGGGCCATTGATCCAGCCCAGGCTGGCTGGGTGGGGGTAGGGAGACCTTGGCCTGGACAAACAGAGGCTCTGGGGCCTGCGTGCCGACCCGGCACCTACCTGCCACTCCCAGAGGTAAGCGGGGGCCTCCAGAACAGGGGACCAGGATCTGAGAATGACCCAGTGACAGTGTCCCTTCAGAGAGCCAGGCCCAGCTCCCTGGGGCTGGAGCCCTCCGCCCAGCTCTGCCCTCTGTCCAGGTCTGCAGGGCCGCATCAGCCAGACAGTGACTGGGTAAGCGGAAGGTGAGGGGTCCACAGGGCTGGGCTGGAGGAAGGACAGGGTGTCGCGAGGCCAGGTGTCTGGACAGGCACAGGGGCAGGGGAGGGGCTGCGGGTTTGGGGTCCTGGGAGGCCAAGGTTCAGGTGGGGCTGGTGGACTCCGGAGCAGGGACTGGGTGGAGGAGAGACGCAATTTGCCAGGCTGAGTACCCCACTCTCGCTCTGCAAGACTGGACGTGCCCCCCTCCATCCCCGCACACCTCCCTGAGCTTCCCAGTGTGGGATCCAGGGCCCTGAGCCTGACGCTGTGCTAAACGGGGGACCCCGAGCTCCCAGGCTCAGAGCTGAATACTGCGGGCTCTGCTTGCATGCGTGTGTGTGTGTAAGTGAGTGTGCACACCCCAAGCATGTGCACGTGGGTATGAAGTGTGAGCAATGCCTCCGCGAGTTTGTGGGTCACAGACAGATATGTGGGTACTGTAATGTGTCCCCATTGGGGCACACCTATGTATGTGTCTGTGATGTACTGGTGTTTGTGGAAGGCATTTCCAGGCACACAGCCCCACAATTGGGCTCACACGAAGTAGCAGGGACCTACTCTAGGCTCCGGGGAGCCTCGCTAGAAGCTTCCTCCCACAGCCCTAGATCAGATTTCTGGGTCTGTTCCTCCCCGCTCTGCCCTGCCTTGGATGAATGACCGTGGCAAGTCATTTTATGTCTCTGCACCTCATTTCCCCCAGCTACTAAATAGAGATAACAAAGCAGAGGTCCCTGGCTAGTGGAGGCTGAAGGAGAATGTGGTTGGTGGCATCGTCCAGCAAAGGGCCGGCAGGCGGGACGAGGTCCAGGTCCGCCCCCATGAGCTCCGATTCCAGTGGTCAGAGAGCAGGAGGAACAGGTGCTAGGGAGGGGGCCAGGGGCTCGGGTCAGAGAAGAAGCTTCGCCTCTCCCTGCCCCCAATGTCAGTTGAGGCATATCCAGCCTCTGCTTCCAGGGGCTCACCATCAGGGGGCAGCGAATGCCCCCAAGGTGCCATGCACAGTGATGGGGGCGGCCAGGATGCTTCAAGAGAGGCAGCCGCTGGGCATTCTGGGAGAGTTGCCAGGAAGAGGTGGGAGCTGGGCTGAGGTGTGCAGGGGTCGGCTGGGAGCGGGCCAAGTCAGAGGAGGGCAGCCCAGGCAGAAGGAAAAGCATCTGGGAAAGCCAGGCGACGCCCACGAGTTTTCGGGGTTCCAGAAACGATCCACGTGATGCTCTTCCTGCAGAGCGAGCTAAGAGCCCTTGACCTGTAGACGTTGTCTCCCATCTTGGTTATTGACAGAATGGACAGCCAACACATCCAGTGTCACTGGGATGCCAAAAGGGGAAAGAGGGAGCGGGGAGAGAAAAGGCAGGAGAAGCTGGCCGGGCCACGTGTGCCTACAGCCCCTCCAGCTGTGGGGAAGGAGCTGGGATCCTAGCACTCAGGGGCTCCACGACAATGATGGAGAGCCAAGCCCTGCTGCTGGAAAAGTCATGCAGCTGGGAGCAGCATATAGAGAGGAGACGAACAAAGGACACAGAAGCCTAGCATGCAATTTGAGGTCTTGAGAAGGGCTCTGAAGAAATTGGAGCAAAGACGTGAAGGAGGGAAAGGCCAGGCCTTGGAGCAAACTGAAGGAAAAGCATTCCCGGCTGAGGGAACAGCCAGCACGAAGGCCCCGAGGTGGGACATACTTGATCTGTGGAAGGTCTGGCGAGCAACCAGGAGTGGCTGCAGTGGAGGGTGGGAGGGGACAGAATGACCAGGGCCCCAGGAGTCCTGGTGGGAGGTGACCGGGGAACCCAGGTGAACCTTGCGCTCTATCTAATACTGGGTTTTTACACATTAGCTTTTCTAAAAATGGGCTCCTCTGAGATGCTCACAGTCCTCCCAGATGGGCTGAGGGGCACTTATGAAGGCACTTCCTTCTGTGGAAGGAAGGCCTGGTCTGGGGGGTGAGAAGAAGGGAGGGGGGCTTACTGCACATCCGACCCTCGACTGCTCCCCTTGGTGCCTTCTCTGAGAGACCTCCGTCTGACCTTCTCTCTGCCTCATTTTTTCCACTAGTCCCCCGACAATGTGTGAGGCAGGGGAGTATAGGGGCCACGGTGCAAATCTGGAGACACAGAGCTGGGTTTTGCATCCTGGCTGTGCTACTAACCAGCTGGGAGAACTTGGCCAAGTTGCTCAACCTCTCTCTGCCTCAACTTACTCATCTGTAGAATGGGGTTAATAAAAAGAACCTACTTCCATAGGGTCTCTGTAGGTGTCCATGAGACAGTGTGTAGAAAAGAGTTGACACACATGTCCACTCTTGTCACCTCTGGGTCTCCCAAGTCCCCAGGGCTCTGTGAGTCACCCTGAAATAGCCCCTTAGTGATCTGGACTCAAGAGTAAATCAGGGGTGTGGCCACCTCTGGCAGAGGGGGTGGACCTGGGCTGAGGGAGGGCAAGGAGCTGACCTGTCACCTGAGCGCTCCCTGATCTAGCCCCCTTTAGCTTGTCAGGACAGCCCGTTTCTCACCAGGGATGCTAGGGACACTTTGGGCAGTGGGCGGGGCTGTCCCCACCATTGCAGGATATGTGGCCCCACAAAAGCCAGCAGGGCCTGCCCCATGGGTACTGACGTCCTCTGGTTAGGGGTTAAGGGGGTCTCAGTGCAGCTGAGAATTGCAAGCAGTCCCTCTTCCCTTGTACTGGATGGGGACCCCGAGGGTCCCTATGGCTCGGTGCCTGAGACTCTTAACTGGGAACAGTGCCAGGAGGAGTGAAGGAGCGGGGAAGCAGGAAGGAGGTCCAGGAGGGCCCTTGAATCCAGGTGGGAGGACTTTGAACTTCACCAAGGAGCCCCATGTTCAGAAAACCCACTGTGTGAAAACCCAAGACACAGCTCAAAGCAAACCCCTCCCACCTCGACAGCATACACATCTGGGGACGGGTGTTAGTGCTACGGCAGCATTTCTGGATGCAGTAAAAAGAAACTTCTCGCTGGTCTAGAATCCGTGCTCTGCTTGGTGGGTGGGTGGCTGGAGGCCCTTCTCTGTACGGTGGGAAGATCCGAGAAGATCCTGAGAAGCCGAGTAACACTTGGAAGTTTCCTTGGTTGGGGGAGGGGGTTCCTGAAGATAACAGCTGCAGACTCAGGGCACTGAGATGGACGTCACTCAGTTATTATTAAATTCTGATTGTTCATTAACAGCTCACTTAACAGGAAGCAGCCCAGGGCGGTGGGAGGAGCAGTCAGACACCTGGGCTTTACCCCCACCTCCTGCTGCTTTCCTGTTGTATGACCCTGGGCCAGTGGCTCAGCCTCCAGGGTTCAGTTTTTCCATCTGTACAATGGGGCTGATAGCGAATGACAGATATTAGAATCACACTGGGAAAACGAGGCTAGGAAAACCCCAGAATGAGCTGTGATTAAAACACTCCGGGTCTCGGTTTCCTCATCTGTCCAATGGGTACAGAACCCCGACTGGTGTACAGAGGTTCAAGCAAGGTGTTACATGTCAATCATCTGTGCAGAGTGGGCCCTGAGGAGGAAGAAGACAGGGGACAATGATCCCAACGTCCCCGGGTGACCAGAGGATGAGATGAAATGTGTTCCATAGACACCCAATGAATCAATGTTAGTTTGTGCCTCCTTCCTTGTCCCGAGGAGACCTTCAGAGGGGTGGGGAGACAAGAGGGACGGGACTTCTGGAAAGGCAGCTCTCTGGTCCAGCAGGGCAGTGTCTCAGGGCCTTCTGGGGGAGGGTTTAAGGGAATAAGGGGGATCAGTATTTTGGGAAGCTGTGTTTTGGAGAACCAAGAGGAAGGAAACACACCCAGTACAAGGAAAACCAGAGGCATGAGGAGCTGGCTTATAGACATTTGTACTCCAGGAGCTCCAGCTGTGGATCTAATCTCCAGAGGGGTGGGGCGCTCAGGCGCGGAAACCTCCACCCGGCCTCTGACCACAGAGGGGCTGGTATGGCTACAGAAGCAGGGGTCCCAGAGCCGGATAGGTTCCCACTCTGCTGCTTGTCCTCTGGAGCGAGCTGCTCTGAGGCTTGCTCTCCTGCTCTACGAGCTGCCTTGGGGCCCACTCTCAATCACTGCTTCCGGGGTTGGGACCTCCCTGTCCCAAGGGGAGGGGGGCTGTCTTCCTTCTGTGCACCATTGATCTTTGGCAAAAGCCCCTTTGCCACTGTCGGGCCATTTCCAACCCTGGTCTGTTTCTCCACTAGGATGCCTGTGGCCGAGGCCCCCCAGGCAGCTGGTGGACAGGGTGATGGAGGTGACGGTGAGGAGGCAGAGCCAGAGGGGATGTTCAAGGCCCCCAAGAACTCCAAGAGAAAAGTCCGGGACTACCTCCGCCTGGCGCCGCTGTGGCTGGCCCTTGTCCTGCTGGCTTCAGTGGGGGTCCTGCTCTGGTATTTCCTAGGTAAGTGGTGGGCCCTTCTGGGAGAGGCACCTGACGATGACTTGGGATGGCTGTGGGGGGTATAGCAAGACAGATCAGAATTCCAGGCTCAGCAATGCCTAGCAACACACTGCATGTTCTTGGCCAACGAGCTTCCTCTCTGAGTCCTCCTTCTGTCCCATGAGATGGGAGAGCTACTGCACCTGTGTTCTAGATCCTGGGGCTCAGACCAAGTTCAAGTTCCTTGCTGGCACCAAGTGTCCCCAGCTGGGGAAGGAGTGATCTCACAGTACCCAACTCTTGTGAACCAACAAGCTGAAGGAGTGTAAACATTGCCTCCCCTTCCCTGAAGCCCTCCTGGGTTGCCCCTGGGCTCAGAGCCAGTTGGCTCTATAGGAAGAGGCCCAGTGGCGCTAGTGGTGCCTGGCACCAGTTAGCGCCTCTGCTCACTCGAGCCTAACCTGAGAACTTTTCTGGGGTGGTTTCTAGCTCTGTCACCTCTGGGTCTCCAGGGCCCCAGCATGAGTGGGGAAAAAGGGGAGGGAAACACAGGACTCGAGTACCCAGAGGTCTGCCCTAGCACAGAGCTGGCTTTCTTATCCCAGCTCAGGCACACCTGCAATTCAACACACAATGAGAGGGGATCAAGCAGGCAGCCCGGGGCCCCTCCCCTGTCCTGAAGTCTGGCCTCCCCTTCCTGGTATCACAGCCCCCAACCGGTGCCCTGGAGCCTCAGGAGCACCTGGCCCATATTCTGGGTCCATTTGTCTATCCTTCCATTCATTCATGCATACATGCATGGATTCATTCATTCATTCAGTAAACACTCCTGCCGTGTCCTCCTCTGAAACTGATGGAGACCTTCCCGGGTTCTGTTAGCTCTCGGCAATGGGAAGGAACTGATAAAGCACATTAGATGCTGCCGATGAAAACACTCCCCTGCACTCTTAAAGCTCATTCCCTAACATGCACTTATTCACACACTCAGTACCCGGCCCCTTCTGTGTGCCAGGCTCTGGGCCAGGCTCTGGAGACAGCCCTGCCCGCACCAGAAAGCACGGCATGGGCTAAAACAGAGGAAGCGTGGGCCCAGGGAGCCATGGAGACAAGACACCTTGCCCAGGTGATCAGAGCCTTTCCAGAAATAATTGTACTGGCTAAATTTCAGCCTCCTTGAAAGGAATGGGGACCCACTATGGAGCCTCATCAGGTCCATCCTAGGCCCGGCTCCAGGGGGTGTCGGGGTAAGAGGTGTCTGGAATGAGCCCCTGGGCCGATGCCCTTGGGAAGCCCAGGCCTGCAGTGACTCAGAGGGGACCGCGAGTCTGCTCAGAGCCTCAGAGCCACGAGCGATGCGGGTGGCGGGGGAGTGGAAGCTGTGTGCATTTCACCACCGGCTGGAAGCCAGCACCCCAAATAGCGCAGGGCCGCCAAAGCCTCCTTAGGCGGCCAGATAATTAGTCTTCAGGGTAAACCACGATGTCAGGCTTCAGGGCCAGTAATTCGACTGCCAACTGTCTTTCTTTGTGGAGTCTAATTTCTCCTGATTATGCTCCAGGAGTGAATCACCCCTCGGGGAGTGGGTGCACCGTGGGGCTGAGGACCCAGGGGCTGAGTGCTGCAAAGCCTCAGCTGGGGGAAGCTAACTCCAGCGCCCACAAAGGGAGTTAGCATAAAGGCCACACTTCAGGAGCTGTTTGAGCCTGGGCTCAGGCTGTTCTCTGGGGGCTGGGCACTGGGCAAAGATGCATCGGAAAGGGGAGAGGGAAAAGGGGCCTAGTCTATGGGCACAAGAGAAGCCCAGAGTGAGTTACCAATGACAGGTTGAGTGGCAGTGTGACTCAGAAAGGGACTGAGGAGAGGAGAGGTGGGGGTGGTGGCTGGCTCCCCCCGCCGGCCATGCGGGTAGCCCCGGGGCCCTGGGGTACATTCTGCTTGTGGTGGGAGCCTTTAATACTGCCCATCCGTAATTTCCTCATACTTTCCCCCTCCTGCTCTTCTGGCTGACAGTTTACGCTTTCTTTCCAAACCTCCCGCCTCCACACATGCACACTTTGCCCCCTGCTTGGACAAATGGAACCACTTAGAAGGGAAGCCCCATAGAAGCTGGCCACGTGCCTTCCCAGAAGCATCCATGGGATCTGCCCTCCCGCCCTGTCCCCACAGGTGAACCGTCCCTGCCCTTTCCAAAGGCAGCTGTCCTCCTGCGCCCTGTCCCTGTATGAGCACATTCCTTGTTCCCACAGCCAAATCCCGCTGCCCCCCGCCCCGTTTCTCTGTTCCACTTTGCAGCAAACTCTTTGAAAGAGCTGTCTCCAATTCTGCACCCCCAACCCCTCAAGCACGTTTTCCCATCTGGCTTCCCTGCCCCCACCCAGTGGTGCTTACCAAGGTTGCCCATGGTCAGCTTGCTAGATCCGATGGCCAGTCCCTTGTCCTCAGTGCATCCCACCCGCTGGCAACTTGACCAGGCACATCACTCCCTCCTCTTCAGAGCCCTTTCCTCCCTTAGCTTCCAGGGGGAGGTGGAAACCCCGCGTTTCTCTTCCCCCAGCTCATAGCTTCAGCCTCTCCTCCATGTCCTTCGCTGATGGAAGGACTCTCCTTCTCCCTGCTCAACCCACTTCTTTCCGGGTCTCATCCAGGGCCCCTGGTTTTAAATGTCCCTTATACCCCAGTGACTCCCAAATGCGTGTGTCCAGCCTGGGTCCCTCCCTGAGCTCCACTGTGTTGCTGGGGCTTGCCCTCCACCAGGAGGTCTAAGGGCGTCTCAGACCCCCCTGGTCCAGCATGCAGCTCTCCCTGGTTTCCTCCAGACCCACTCCCCCATCCCAGTCAGTGGCCATCCCACCCTTCCGGTTGCTCCCACTGACTCCTCTCTTTTACACCCCAGCCCCAGTTTGCCAGCAAACCTGGTCATCTCTAACAGCAGACTGTATCCTGCCTCTGATCGCTCACTTCTCACCACCTCCCTGTGCAGCCTGGTCCAGGCTCTGGTGCCCCACGCCTGGCCAACAGATGGGTCATTGGATGACTACGGAAGCCTCCTGTGGGTCTCCTGGCTTCTGCCCTTGCTTCCTTAGAGCCTGTTTGCCACACAATAGTGGAGGGATCTGCATAGAAAGCAGATCCAAGCCCTTAACCTCTCTGCTTAAACCTCCCATGGCTCCTACCTCACCCACAGTAAAACCGAAGTCCCCCATGGTTGGCCCAATCCTGTGTGGCTGTCCTCTCCCCCTTCTCATCAGTTCCTGCTCTCTTCCCCTTCTCTCTTTAGTGTTTCTCAAATCCACCAGATGAGCATCTGCCTCAGGGCCTTTGCACTTGCTGATCCCCCTGCCGGGACCACTCTTTCCATAGATTAACATCCACGTGACTGACATCATCGCCTTCTTCACTGGCCTCCCTGGGGCAGCCCACCCTCCTCCCTGACTCCCACAGCACTAATACCTCTAATGTGTTCTATGCTATGTTTGTTGTTTATTGTCTGATTTTTCTCACTAAACTACAAGCTCTTATGGGCAAGGTTTTTTTCTTTATTGTTTTATTCATGGTTATACTGACATATTCCTGAGTGCTTTAGACCAGCGCCTAACATAGTAGGTTCTCAAGTCACATTTGTTGAATGGACACATAAATTGAATGAATAGGGGTATACGCCCAGGGCTATGAGTCTAGTTTCTTCACTCTCAGCCAAAACAGGTTTTTACAAAGTGGAAAGCTGATGATGTCATCCTTGATCTTAAACCCTTTGTGGTTTCCTTTGTGCATCAGGTAAAGACCCAAATCCTGTCTTGCTGAGGTCCCAGCCTCTTGCTGCCCCTCCCCTTATCTGACGGCTCTAACCAAAGAGGTTTCAGCCAGTGCTCACCATTATCCCTCTGCCACAGGGCCTTTGCATATGTTGTTCCCTCTGCCCTTAAAGGTACTTCCCTCCCTCCCCTCTTCCCAGTGGATGCTCCAATCCTCCCATCTCAGTTGGTCGGTCACCCTGGCCCAGGCCCTGTTTCTTGGTCATGTTCCCTCAGTTGTACCTTGGGCTTCCCTTAAAGGCACTCCTCAGAGATGGGCCTGTGTGCTCTGAGGCCACTGGAGTCAAGCCTGTCTCACCCACCACAGGCTGCTCAGCAGGGGGAGACACAGCTGTCTGGGCTTACTAGTGTACCCCACACAGTAGGGGCAGCCGGGACAATCTGGGGAAAGGAAGGGTGCAGAGGGGTGCTAACACCTTCTAGGCCATGTGGTTTTCCTGGCTTTCGCATCATCTGTATCCTGGACTGATGATTGCATCATCTTCCGACTGGGAGCCCTCAGGACATGATCCATCTATGGGCCTCTTTCCTCCCTGTACCTAAAACACACTGGGTGACATGATGACAGGGACAGAGATGATGATGTTGGTGGAGCCTCGGAGGTCCCAGATGTTGGAGGCTGAGCTGTGGGTCTGGGTGGCAGGAGAAGGCATCGGGGAGACAGGAGCCTCCCCCGGCAGCCCCCTTGGTTGACCTTATTGGTTGCGTCCTGCGCAGGATACAAGGCGGAGGTGACGGTCAGCCAGGTGTACTCCGGAAGCCTCCGCGTGCTCAATCGCCACTTCTCCCAGGACCTCACCCGCCGGGAGTCCAGTGCCTTCCGCAGTGAGACTGCCAAAGCCCAGAAGATGGTAGGGAGGGGCTGCGGGGACTGGAGGGGATGCACGGGGTGGGAAGCGGTAGGGAGGCCCTGATTATGCCAAGCCAATGGGTCAATCCCTTGGCCTTGGTGAGGGGACAGTTCCAAGGATGCCCCCACCATCTCCCGGAGCTCCGTGTCAGACTGTGCCTCAGTTGCCCACCGCTCCGTCCTGCTCCTTAACAGCCACAATGGCTGTCCCCCTTCCAGTCACAAACAGGTGCACACACCCACCAGCTGAGCTCCCGCGGCTGGTGGCTGGGGGTAAGAGGCAGACTCCAGAGCCCAGTGGGGCTTTCTAGAGTTGAGGGGTGACATTTGACAAGAGGGAGAGAAGCTGTGGGGGGTTCTGGTGTAGACTAGAGCTGATGAAAGGGCAGTGTTGGGGGGCAGTGCCCAGACATAGAGGGAGGGGAAAAGATTGGGGGTGAGGTTCTTCCTGAGTGGCCACTGCCCCCCAGGTGACCAGGGGCAAGCCTCTCTACCTCGCAGGTGCCTGTCAAACGGGGAGGTCGGACGGGGCAAAGAGCACTCCAAGGCAGGAAGGGGGTTTCTGCACACGGTCACCAAGGGGCTCTTGTTTTCCCTCCTTCCAGCTCAAGGAGCTCATCACCAGCACCCGCCTGGGTACCTACTACAACTCCAGCTCAGTCTACTCCTTCGGGTGAGTTGCCCTGGCCCCCTGACCAGCCCTCACTAGAACCTTAGACTCAAAGAACAGGAGGGGATGCTGTAGGCTACTGATGCAATGCCCTTGTTTTTTAAAATGGGAAAACTGAGGCATGGAATGGCAACTTGGCTGCCTGGGTGTGAACTCCTTTCGCTGAGCTTGATTTCCTCATCTGTAGAATGGGTACAGCAATGTGGTAGGAATCCACGCTAGACAACGACTGTGGCGTGCTTGGGCCTGGCACGCATCAGACGAGGCCGTGGTTGGAGCGGGAGCGGGGGGGGGGTACCCTAGCTGTGCCATATGAGTACTCGCCTCTGATCAGTGGCATACAGCCTACCCTCTTGTGCTTCAGTCCCCCTGTGACACGGGGCAGTAGACAGCATCTTGGTTGTTAGGAGGTTTCCATGAGGTGGAAGTAGGAAGCGTGAGCCAGGCTTGGTGGTCTCCCCCACAGGAGCAGTGGGCTGGGCAGGGCCAGATTCCAGGCCCCTTCCCATCCCTCTCATTTCTGCCTGCCTCAGGGAGGGACCTCTCACCTGCTTCTTCTGGTTCATCCTCCAAATCCCCGAGCACCGCCGGCCGATGCTGAGCCCCGAGGTGGTGCGGGCGCTGCTGGTGGAGGAGCTGCTGTCCACGGCCAACAGCTCAGCCCCTGCCCCCTACAGGGCTGAGTACGAGGTGGACCCGGAGGGCCTGGTGATCCTGGGTCAGTATTGGGGAGGGGGATGCAGGATGGTGTGGCCAGGGCGGCGCAGGCTGGGATGCTCTCAGGGTGGGCCTCCCAGTGACCCCAGAGCCAGGATGGAGGCCGGGCTGCAGGGGGCCGGGGACTGGGGTGGTACTCAGGGTCAATTTCAGACAGGCTGGCTCTGATGGTCTCTTCTATTTTCAGTTTCATTTTTCATTTCGTTTTCTTTATTTACTTTTGGTCTTTGTTTATTTGTTTGTTCCTTTCCTTTTAACAGAAGCCAGCGTGAAAGACATAGTTGCTCTGAATTCCACGCTGGGTATGCTCTTTTGTTTCTCCTCTCCATTTCCTTTTGAGTTGCCCTTTTGCTTGGTTTGGTCAAGTGTCAGGGGACCACATGGTTTCCGGTGAGAGCATGGAGCAGTGGCCTGGGGTGACCCAAGGGGTGCCATGGTGGACTCAGTGATGAGTCCTGAGTAAGGCTGGGGACGTGGGGGGAAGTGGCCATTGCGCATGCCTGCGTGTGTGCGTCCATGAGCGTGTGTGCACATGTGTGCATGTGCGTGCGTGTGTGGCCCGTGTGGGGTATGCCAGTTTAGGTGCACATAAATATGACTGCTTTTTCATCACTGAACTCAGTTTGCTCACAAACTAATTTCCACCCATAGACGTGGTCTCTTGGAAATATTTCTGTCACATTCAAGGATACTCCCTTCCCATTTTCCTTGTCCTTCTTAGCCAGGCTCTTCTGCCCTGTCCTCCTACCCCACTCCCATGCCATATTACCATACTCACCCTGCTTTCCTCCCAGAGATTCCACAGTCTTCCTCCTGAGCCCTGGGAAGCAGAGTACCAGAAGGGCCACCATGCTGCACAATGCCAGGGAGCACTGTCCACATCGCAGTCTGTGTTGTGCAGTGCACCACCTGTGCTACTGTACCCTGTGGTTCTGAGCACAAGCTCTTACATTCTCAAGTTCTTCTTATACTACCTAAAGTTTCTACTCAGAGCTGAGGCCGGGCTGAGGGCATCAGCCCCCTCTTAGGGAGGGAGGGAGAATTTAAATCCTCGTTATTCCCTCTTTTATCTTCTGGTTGGTCAGATGCTTACTTCTTTGGTAGATGGAGGTGATGAGCAATTTTCAAATTGCTAAAATCATGCAATTGCTAAAATCAAGCAAAACTGTAGTGAGCCACACATCAAAGATTTATTTAACATATTAATGAGGGAATGAGTAGAATGGTAAAACTGGTTCAAAGGAGAATGTGAGAAACTGATCGATCTACTTACCTACCTATCATCTACCATCTTACACTGCACTGCTAGTCACATCTCCCTGACCCTTGGTCGGGATGGGCTTTCCCGCTGCCCTTGCCCATGCTGGCTGTCCATGGGTCCCCAGGTTGCTGGCCGTGGCCTTGTAATTATTTTATTTGGTTCAGCACACATCTGGAGTCCCTGCCCTCCAGGAGCACAGTGTCTAATGGGGGCGAGGATGACAACTCAAATCCTTTTTATAGGCTTTGTGAGCATTTCCCCCATGCCGGCCCCAGGCGAGCTCTGGGGACACGAGATGACTGTGTCCTCACCCCTGTCCTCAGAGGAGCTCTGAGCCCATGAGAGAGACAGACAAATAAACAGTGTCTCATAACATCAAGTGCCAGCACTAGAATAGAGGTCCCAGAGGCAGCAGAAAGGGGGAGTTGCTCTGCCCTGGGGATGGCAGATGGACACCAGGGGCCACCATCCAAGGCAGAGGAAGGGACCTGCTTCTAGAGGGAAAGAAATGTTGCTCCTGACTGGGGAGGGGGAGAGTCCTGGCTGTCCTTGTGTGGGCCAGGCAGCAGACCCAAGAGGGACATAGGTAGAAATCTGGCAGGTGGAGAAGAGGAAGGGACACTTGGGGCAGAGAGAAGAGCGTAAGCAAAGGCCAGGCGAGGAGAACGCACTGGGCATGCGCACGCACTTTCTCCCGATGACCAGCGGTAACGGAGTCACCCCAAGATATTTTGGATTATCAACAGAGACCAGCACATATCTCTCCACTCAGAAAAAAAGCAATTATTAAAATGTCAAAGACGAAGCATCAACTTGGAACAAGATTTAGAGACGACAGATGACCCAAACAACCAAGCAGCCTTCCCCTGTCTTTTCCATCGGCAGGAGTCACAGGTCTCCCCCGTGAGGAACTCTGCTCCCCCATTGGAGTCAGGATGGCCAGGGGCCAGGAGGGGGCTGTTGAGGGAGCAGCAATCTGGGCAAAGCCTGTTCATCTATCTGCGTTCCCTCTTTGGTCCTCAGAGCACCTGGAGAGGGAGGCGGGATTAAGGACTACTGCAGTGTTCAGTTGCTAAGCAACTGGCCCAGAGTCACTGGGCTGATGGGAGGGGGCGCTGGGACCGGAGGGCAGGGTGTGGGTGCTCCCTGCACCCCGAGCTGCCCCCCACACTCTGGGGCTTGTTCCCACATCCCCACAGCTTCACTGGCTACGGGGAGGTTTCAAGGAGATACTTGTGGTCCGGGGGACAGATTGTTTGCTGCTGGTTTCTGGAGCTTAAATCAAACCCATGGTGGGGGCCCGACGGCGATGCTGGGGGAGTGAGTGCGTGCACAAGCGGTGTAGATGGTGGGGCTGGAGTCCAAACCCAAGACAGGAGGCGCTGGGGGGGCGGGTATTGCTGCTGATGAATGCCAGCCAATGAGACTGTCTCTGTCTGCGCCTCCAGGGGGCCCAGCCGAAGGGTGACAGGTCTCAGGACTTGCTCCCCAGCCCCACCTTCTGCCTCTCCCCACACCCCCCACAGAGCAGTCACTACACACTTGCTGAGCACCTACTTAGCGTGAGGTCTGGGTGCTAAGCTGGGCACGCAAGCGGGCGTCACCCCCAAGCAAGTGACGACCCCACGAGGCTGGTGTCGCGGCCTCCATTCTCCAGGGCAACCAACCAAGGCCCAGCGAAGGTTCGGTGAGCCCAGGTCTGTCTGGCCCAGGTCTGTCTGGCCCAGGTCTGTAAGCGGGAAGAATCACAGCAGCCACTCACGGAGCCCTCCCGGCAGGCGGGCATCAAATGCCTACTGAACACAACCTGTTTCATTCTTGGCGTTTCCTCCTCCTTAGCTTGAGCTCACTTCCTCTACCCAGGCTGCCTCTCCACCCACTGGAACGCGCTCTTCCCTTTCCTTCCCTTATGGCACCTTGCTGGTCTCCCAGCCTCCTCGGAGCTGCTCCCAGCAGCCAGAGGAGTCTGTGACCCAAGCCCAGCCACATCCCAGCCCTGCATAACCCTCAGTGGCTCCCCATGGCCGTAGGAGAAAGCACCTCCTCTCCTAGGCACGATCTGGCCCCTGCCTCCCTTCTCCAGCTTGTTCTCTGGCCTCAAATCCCACCCTGGCCCCCGGCCCTTTGCTCACACTGTGACCCTGCCCGCTACCCGCCAGGTCTTCCCTGCCCTGCAGCTGGGTTCGGCGTCCTCTCTTCCTGAGCTGTTACCGCTGGGCTCTGTATCTGTCCTCACCGCTCTTGGCACTCCCGGGCAGTGACTGAATCTTTCTGACACCCGCCTGGCATGGAGAGCTCAGGGAGGGCTAAGTGAATGAATGAACGGACCACTGAGTGAATGCGTGGGTGAGGAGACTAGAGATGGAAACCAGCAGGGAAACAGAGATAGGACCTAGCACGTGGGGGCCTATCCCCACCCAGTGGCTCTCCCTGGATCACCTACGCCCAGGTGAGGACTGGCTGGCCCCCTGGCTCTCTCCTCCTGGCGAACAGGGGTCAGGGGGCCTGTCCCTCTCCCTCCTCCAGGCTGCTACCGCTACAGCTACGTGGACCAGGGCCAGGTCCTCCGGCTGAAGGGGCCCGACCACCTGGCCTCCAGCTGCCTGTGGCACCTGCAGGGTCCCAAGGACCTTATGCTCAAGCTTCGGCTGGAGTGGACGTTGGCTGAGTGCCGGGACCGGCTGGCCATGTATGACGTGGCTGGGCCCCTGGAGAGGAGGCTCATCACCTCGTGAGTCCTGGGAAGGGGGGTGGAAGGGTGGAGGCGCTCAGCATCACCCCCCACAGTCGGAGATGAGAGACTGTGTGACCCCGGTCCTCGGTATCTGGTATCTGAGAGACAGCAAGGCTAGCGCACAGAGGAGATAGGAGGCTGGAAATGGCTGTGTGCTGTGGGCGGCCCCCTTTCCTTCCCCGAGTCTCAGTTTCCCCGTCTGAGACAGAGGGGTTGTACTAGACCACCCCTCAGGTCTGCGCTGGGAGGTGACAAGGCTCATTTGAATGCTTTTGAGCCTGGCAGCACCCTGCACTGTTGCTTCGTAGCTGTGCGCCCTAAGGTGAGTGGCTTTGCCTCCCTGAGCCTCGGTTGTCCTCACCTGTAGAATGGGTGCACAGTCACAGCCGCCTGGCAGGGTTGTGAGGCTTGAAATCAGACCATCGGTGCCGAGATTCTCACACATAGCACAGCCATCCCTTATTACTACATGGTAATGTCTCCGTTAAATAGCCAGTAACTGCTGCTGACGGTGTGGGCTGGGAGGCACCAGGCTGCTGCCTTCTCTGGCTCAGGCTGGCCCAGCTTCCAGGCAGGAGCGAGGGTGGGACCTGCGTGTTCAGGTCAAGGCCAGTCCTTGAGGGTGAGCGGGGACAAGGTCCTCCCTGCCCCCCACCCCCCACCCCGGGACCTCTCTGAACTCGTGGCTCTGAGGCAGCACACTCATTTACACACCCCCGGCATGATGACCTCAACCTGGGGTGTGTGTGGGCTGGGTTCCTGGAGGGCTCTGGGAAGCGCACAGAAGCCAGACACCATCTGATTTCCAGGGCTGATGAGGGTGGGGACGCTGATGGGCTTCCCCTGGGGCTTCTTCAAGTACCCTGCCCCCACCCCAGCCTATTGTTATGGGGGGGACCTAGCTCAGCCTTGTCCCTGCTCACGATGGCGCACAGGCAGCCCGTGCCATCTCAGGGCCTTGGAGGTCTAAAACGGTGGGTCAGACGAGATCAGGGGATCGTCACCCTTGCATCCCAGAGCCACGAGAGGTCTTCAGGGGTGATAAGGAGATAGAGCAGAAGGGACCTCAACTGACTTTAACCCCGTGGCTTGTTGCCGGGGCTCCACGCCCCGGGAGGCTGCGAGACATTTTAATTACAAGGCGGGCTCTGCTGCCAAGTAAAGAAAAGAAAAGAAACCCCAACATTAGGTGACCTCAGGACCCTCAACCCTGAAACCTCATCTCCCTGCAGGGTACAGGCTGGGACTTCAGGGGCACAGGGATCCAGGGGGATGGGAGTTTGGTAGGGACAGTCTGGGCAACCTCCTGGTCTCTCTCCCCTGAGGAGCTGGCCTGACCCTTCCAGGGTCTCCAGTCAGTCTCCTGAGGCAGAGAGGGTCGGACACCTGCACAGGGACACACAGCAGTCCCCCCAACCCCCTCCAGACCCCACCCATCCTGGTCACCTTCCTCTGTCCTTCCAGGGTCTACGGCTGCAGTCGCCAGGAGCCGGTGGTGGAGGTCCTGGCGTCCGGCGCTGTCATGGCGGTGGTCTGGAAGAAGGGCTTACACAGCTACTATGACCCCTTTGTACTCTCTGTGCAGCCCGTGGCCTTCCAGGGTGAGGGGTCAGGAGTCCCTTGGGATGGGAGGGGAGCCGAGGCAGATACCCAGGGCACAGGCTGGCCTGCCCTTCACCTTCTTTGCTGTCATTGAGGTGGGATGGGAGCAGAGGGAAGGTTCTGGAAGCCCCTCTGCTCTCCTCCCTCCCAAGCCCTTGTCCCTTCTCTCCTGTCCTCTGTTCTCACTCCACTTCCCCACTTTCTACCTCCCTCTCCTACCCTCCCTGTCCCCTGTCCCTCCTTTCCCTCCTTCTCTCTCCCGCCCTCTTTCTGTTCAGTCCCCATCCTGGACCCGCGTCTCCTCTCTCGGCTCCTCCCCTGGCCCTCTTCTGTATCCGCTTGAGGCTGGAGGGTAGGTCTGTGGTCAGGAGGCCTGAGAACCTCAGATTTATCCCCAGACCATCCTCTCACACCAAAAGTGAGCCCATCAGATCTCCCTGGAGATGGCCTTCGGCTCAGGGAAGGCCACTCAAAGCATTTCCGGGAAGGGCTCTCCAGGCTGCCCGCTGGCCTCCACTGCTGGCCTCCTGTTCCGGATCTCCCTCCCTTCCTCCCTGACCCCTTTTCTCGGGAAGAACCCCATGCTTCATGCTCTGGCTGTCCTGGGGCATGGATCAGCCAAACAAACCTTGCAAGTTCCAGAGCAAACAGGAGACCACGAGCCACTGCTCCCCTCACCCAACCCGGCAATCCCCCTCTTCCCACTTGGTTCTCCTCCCTCTCCTGGTGTTGACCCCAGAGGCCTCCTGGCAGTGGCCCAGGTCCCCAGATGCCTGTGCTGGGTTCTGGCAGCCCTCTGGAGGTGCCCAGGGCTGAGAAGGTGCCGGAGCTGGCTCTGGCTCCATGGGAGTCACTGACATAGCTCGGGGAGCAGGGGAACATGGGGACCCTGACTCTAGGAAGAGGAAGCAGGACAGCTGGGAACCCTCCTGATTCCTCACCCTCTAGCTCTGTGACCTCAGACAGGTCCCCCTTCTTCTCTGAGCCTCATCTTGAAAAGAGGCCTGCTTCTCCCTCCCCCACCACCATAACCGAGGCTCGCACCATTGTGAATGCACGCAGTAAAAGGGTCCGTTGCGGCACAATCTGTGTCAGCGGCTACCATTTATTGAGCACTTACTATATGTCAGGCTGTCTGAGCATTTTATGTCTATTTAACCTGCTTACCTGCCCTGTGAGCTATGGGCTATTATTGTCCCCATGTTCTGGGTGGGGAAACTGAGGCTCCAGGTCACACCCCGCCACTAACCTCTACTGTTTAATGGCAGGAGGGTGGAGGGGTTACGGCTGCCCCTCACCTGCTGGGAGGTGCAGTGAGCTGGGCCCGGGGGACCCTGTGTAACAGCTGTTCTCGGGGCCCAGCTTGTGAGGTGAACCTGACCTTGGAGGGCCGTCTGGAGCCGCAGGGCGTCCTCAGCACGCCTTACTTCCCCAGCTACTACTCACCCAGCACCCACTGCTCCTGGCATCTCACGGTGAGCCCCGTCCTCTGTCACCCATGCGCCCTCTGCCCAAGGCACCCTGCGGAGCTCGGGAAGCCCCGGGGAGGTGCAGGCTGAGCCCTGAGTGCGAATCCCTCCAGAAGGGGGGTGGTGACAGGTGTGGCCATGGTCTGTCTCTGTGGGACACCATAGTGCCTGTTTGTTGAGCGACTGGCCTCCTTCAGCCCCTGCTGGGGCTCTGTGTTGGAGGGCCTCTTCCCTTTGTTGTCCTGGGAAGTGGGGCCGCCAGCAGCGTCACACCGACTCCTCTGTCTCAGGTGCCCTCTCTGGACTACGGCTTGGCCCTCTGGTTTGACGCCTATGCTCTGCGGAGGCAGAAGTATGACCTGCCGTGCACCCAGGGACAGTGGACAATCCAGAACCGGAGGTACCTTACCCCGGGACTTCCTCCCACTCCCCACAGTTACCCACCTTGGGAGCCCCAGTCCCAGACCCCAGAGGGGTGGCTCAGGAAGAGAGCCCAGCCCCGGGTGCTCGGGCGTGTGACCCCATCCCTTGACCCATTCCCTGTCCCGGCCCCTGCCCCAGTCTCCCCTCCTGCCACCCTCTCGGCACCTTGGATGTTGATTCTAGTTAAAGTGAAATGTCTCATTTCCTTGGGTGCTGTCACTCCACTGTCTGGTCCCCCGAATCCTTAAATGAGATGGTGGGGGAGCCATGGGACTCGGGAGGGCTAGAGAGCCTGCCTCTGAGCCCCTCCCTGTGCCATCAGAGGCCCCGCTTCCCTTCTCCCACCCCCTGCTCTTGGCCAAAGTCAAGTGGCTTCCTTGCTCCAGGAAGCTGCACAGCCAAGGCCAAGGCTGCTTTTGCTAATCCGACCATTTCCACAGGGCAGGACAATAACCAGGGTCCCTCCCTATCACCCCACTGCCTGTGGGATTCTTGTCCTGTTTTCTGTCCTGGTGATGAAGTTTCTTAGGAAGAAGTGAGTCCCTCTGGGAGACAGGCCAGGATGCAATGGGGCCAGGCCACATGCGGGGCCGTCTGTGGGTCAGTTGTGGTTGCGGTTTGATGGGTAGGGGGAGGACTGGGGGGGCCGGTCACTGGTGGCCCTGGCAGCTGCAGGGAGTGAGGTGGGCAGGTGGTGGGGGATGGAGACTGTGTTGACGTGCCCTCCCCTGTCTGGGAAGAGGGGGGTGACCTGGGACATTCAGGGGAGGGGACATTTATGATGGGAGGGCTTCCATGTCCAAACACTGGGTGGGAGCGTCCCCTAGAGGGAGAGAGGAAGGTTCAGGCACCCTTGGTATGGGATGAGAGTTAGAGAGGGGAAGGCGCCAGTGGGAGGCAGGGAGGGGAGCAGAAGGAGGCCCTCCCATGGGCCCATTGTTGTGGGGCAGAGGTTTGGGGAGAGAAGGGGGATCTCGAAGTAGCCTTGCACAGCTGGGGTGGGGTGCGAGGAGGCTGAAGAGAAGCTTCTGCATCTAATAGCAGGTTGGGCCTCTGCCCTCCCTTCCAATCCCAGGATTCAGCAGGGGCATGGGAGGGAGCACGGGGGTGGGTGTTCGTCCAAGAGGCTGGGATTCTAACATGCAAAGTTCTTGGTTTCTTGGCCTCAGAGATTTTGAGTCTCTAAGATTCCCATACACTGAAAGTAGAAGGTTCCAGGACTCTGGAATTCTTGGGTTCTGGGACTGGTGTCCACACTCGCCAATGTGGATTTCGCCTGTTGGTTGATCCTATTCAGACAAAAGGGGACGGGGACTGACAACGCTCACTGGTGCGTCCGCGGGCTGTCCAGGATTCCAAATTCGTCAGGGGCTGTGATTAAAGGGAAAAGGAAGAAATGTCTGTGGTCTGACTTCAGGCCTGTGCTGTTCAAGGGTGACAGGAGATGGTGTGACTACAGGCCTGTGCTGTTTGGGGGTGGGGGGTTGGTGACAGGAGATGGTGTGACTTCAGGCCCATGCTGTTTGGGGCATGACGGGAGATAGTGTGACTTCAGATCTGTGCTGTTCGGCCAACAAAGGCACCCCACATCCTAGCGTGTGGGTGGCATTTCTGGGCCCCACCACCTTTATCCTCATGGAACGCCCTGGGGACCGCATTGCTCCCTGCCTGGGGTCTGCCAGACTGAGGCTAGCTGGGCCCACCCCTCAGCATCAGGAGCCCACAGAATGATGGCAGGAGTGGCTCACGTTTCACACTTGTTCAAATGATGATGGCATGTTTTCCTGCCAGCCTCTCAGCCCCTTCTTTGGGGAAGCGGCAGGCGGCCCCTGGGTCTGCCGCCCCTGCCCTTACCCACCCCCCACAAGGTTAATCCATCTGCCAGGAGCCAGGCTCACCGGCCTGTGACATCAAAGCCATCATTATTCTGTTTCCTAGAAAGGGAGTTGAGGTTCGGCATGATTAGGGGATGCCCAGACGGACCCGCAGGCAGAGTCCTCCCACGCCCCCCACCGGCCCGGACCAAAGAGGATGGTCCACGCCATGTTTCCTGTGGAGGGCCTTCCCTGTCTCCATGACAGCTGGGAGGGCTCAGGTCAAGTTATAGGCCCTGGTTCTAGGGACTTGCTGAGCTACCCTTAAATGTGGACCATGGCTGAAGAGAGTCCTAAGTTAAAGGAAGAGGCTGTAAGGGTGGGATTTCAGGCACCATGACAGGTTCTAGTGGGGTCACAGGGGGCTCCCTCCCAGCGTCTCAAAGCACCACCAGGCTACAGAAAGTAGGGGCTGGACCGGCCGTCGAACCCAGTCCTCACCCATTGTACAGAACGGAAAATTGAGACCTAAGATGTCTAAAGCTGAAGGACTTGGCTTCTTTTGCTGGTCTTTTGCCTTTCGGTGGTGGGAAGGGTTTCAGGGTGCAGCTAGGTGGTGGCTGGGGGAGCAGTGGGGGAGGTGTGATAGGGCGCGGCTCTCTCGTCCGTCTTCTCTCTCGTCCCACACCTCCCTGTGCTTCCTGGCGACTTGGAGGTGGGCTCAGGGGCGTCTACAGCTAACTCTGACTGCACCACCTTCCCCATCAGAGGGGTTAGACCAGTCCCAGGCCCCAGCTTTTTACCATTTACACAGATGTCTAAAGAAAGATGTCTCCCGGTAGGTCGTGTGCAGGAGTTGCTAGTAAAATGTCACTCTGTATGGAGCTGGTCAGGAGCAGAGAGCTGAAGCCGGACATCGGGGTTAGACTCCTGGCTCCTCCCCTTGCTGTGAGGTAGGGGCTCCCCTCTCCCAGCCTCCGGCAGCTCATCTGAAAACCGGCCATGAAAATAGACACCACCCGCTCCGCCCCGCCAAGGCAGGACTCAATGAGATCATGGGCAAGGGACCCTGGCTCCTGCGGGTGGCCCAGACAGAGCGCGGCTCTGCAAGTCCCCAGCCACGAGTTAACCATTGGCTCTTGATGCTGGGCCGGCCAGGCACCGAGCTGGGGGATTTGGATCCCTCATCCTCAACACCTTGGTGAAGAAACAGGCCCCCAGGCTGCCTTCACTGACCGGTGAGGAACCCGGGGCACAGAGAGGCAAAACCACTGGCACCACGCCACCCAGACTGCAAGTGGGGAAACCAGAATCGAGCGAGGCAGTCAGGTCCAGAGCGCATGGGGGGTATGCACACCCGTGTCTGTGTGCACGGGTCCACGCGCATACGCCTGCACACCTAAGTGTTCACGCTCGTGCGGATTTGTCCCGCGGAGCCTCTGAGCAGCCATGCTGGCTGTTCGCTCTCTTGGCCATGGAACTCCTGACCAATCCACTGGCATCCTGGCAAGAGGACGGACAACTTCTGTGGCTCCTGCCCATTCTGAGAACGGCCTGGGAAATCCCATGTTTATCTTCTGAGATCTTCACGAAGGATCCAGGGTCCCCAGGCGGAGACTCGTGTCCCTAGGCCTGCCCTCAGGCCGCGGCCCACGTCTGAGCATGGAGGGGAGGCAGAGGTGGGCCCCTCCAGACCATAAGCACTGGACAAACGATTGCCTTTAGTTATGATCGTTTTTGATAATGATCATCCAATGTAGATGCTGGGAAATTCTTTGAATGAGCATTTGTTGGAAAATTTGCTTGTGTGGGTGGCAAAGATATGAGAAGTTTGGGGAACAGTGTCGATTTGCAGGCACAGGGTGTGGAGGGAGGGGGAGGAGCAGTCCTTGGATGCTGAATGGCCATGAACAAGCAGCAACGGAGGGAGGGTTGAGGGAAGAAGGCGACTTCCCCACAGGTGTCAGCGCAGCGTTGAGGGAACGCTGGCCCCGGCTCCCTCTGCAGGCTGGGCATCCTCGGG
Organism: Mellivora capensis; assembly: GCA_004024625.1. Classification (NCBI taxonomy): domain Eukaryota; kingdom Metazoa; phylum Chordata; class Mammalia; order Carnivora; family Mustelidae; genus Mellivora; species Mellivora capensis. Next base: position 235,235 of record PISX010000591.1, read on the forward strand.
CTTGCAGTCTCGCCCCTCTAAGCCCTTTCTGCCCTTCCCCACCTCACTGCTTTCTAGCAGCTTCTCCCAGTGCCCACAGCCAAAGCCTCCTGGCCTTTAAGTGGCCTGGAGGCGGTGAAGGGACTTGGCCTAGTGAGACTGGCGGCCAGCTGAGTGGTTTCGCAGAACCTGTTGGGCGTCACCACGGCCCAGGCTTCCCCCTTTCGGGGAATCTGCCTCCTGCCAGCTTCCTCCCCTGTGATGTCACTTTTCTTGTGATCTGCCCGACCATTTCCCCTGCCCTCCCTCTGATGGGACAGGAAGAACCACAGGCTCTCAGGCCCTCCGGAGTCCCCTCAGGCCAGGCCTGGCTATGGGGTGGCTCTTCTGCTCCCCGGGGGCCCAGTGTGGCCAGCACTGCCTGCGGCCCCAGAGGCTCCGGGTCAGGCTGAGTGTGTGCCCCCGAGGCTGGGTGCTGGCGGTGTGGTGGGCACAGCGTCTGCCGCTGCCCTAGATGAGCTCATAGCCTGACAGCGCCAGCAGCTTGCTTTCGGAGAAGTCTTTTTCTCATCTCGTCTCATTTTCTCTTTCCTTAAAACATCTTCCAAAGGAGATAATATCACCCACCCTCATTTTATAGAGGTGAAAACTGGAGCTTGCTGACGTTGATGTGTCAGGGCCACACAGCTGCTTCATGGGGCAAAGCTGGCCTCCCACTCAGCTCTGAGGCTCGGGGTCCAGTGCTCTGCTCACCCAGACACTGCCATCCTCCCTTCTTTAGTGTTTGCCTTCTCTGACCCCCCTTCCCACTTAATCTGTCCTTAGGGAAGGGAATGCTTGTGTGCGTACATCCTTCCATCCATCCACACTTCCTTCCATCCATCCATCCATCCATCCTTCTTTTCTTCCTTCTTTCTACCCACCCACCCTACCATCCATTCATCCACCCACCAACCCACCTACCCGCCTACCCGTCCATTCTTTCTTGAATTCCTCCCTGTGTAGAGTTGCTAACATGCAAGAAAGTTGACAGGGTCCCTTCTTACAGTCTGGGTGAGGCAAGTCCCCAACCCACAGACGTGAGACAGCAGGCCGGCCACTGTGCAAAAATGCGCCTCCAGACCCTGCACTTTGTAGCTGAGGTGGGTTCCACAGCTTCTTGGAGATGGCTCGTGGGGGAAGAGGTGGCATTTGGTGGTTGGGGAGGAATTAGCCAGAGGGTGCATACCCTCCCCCAGAAGTCTCTGTGGCAGGACCCGGAAATGCTGGTGCGCATAGAAGCCCAGCTGGTGCATAGTTCTGGGGAGCAGGCTGTTTGGGGAGACTGGGAGAGGGAGGGACTGGTTATCAGGGGGTCCTGTGCTCTACCAATTCGGATAGCCTCTGATTATTTCCAGCCAGTGTTTCTGGGGCTTGTTTTTCAGAAGAAGCAAGAATCTAGATTATTATGTGAAATTAGCAGGCAACTAAACTTGAAAAAAAATCTATGTTAACACTGCACAGACTAAACAGACCATCTTTAAGTTGAGTGATTCAGCCCAAGTCACTAGACCGTAGCCTTGCCCCAAGAATGCCACCACCAGCCCCTGCCCCGGGCCTCCAGGGTGAGAACCACATACTGCCCCCGGGGTGGGGGGCGTTCCCGGGGTTCCAGGCTGAGCCACGGGCTGATTCTGGACCTCGTTCTCTCAGACGCCAGTGGAGAAGATGTCCCGTCAGTCCCCACTGGTACCTTAGAACCCCTGGCCAGAGCTCAGGGTGACCACGCAGATTCTTCTAGATTGAAGTGTTCCACTGCTCTCTGGCCTGGCTCTGGTTCCTTCCCTGTCCCTCCGCAACCCCTCCATGACCTTGCGGGGACAGCATCCTGTGTCCCCAAACCTTCCACGTGGTCAGGGGTGTACTTGATCCATTTCCCCAGTATTTCCCCAGTATTTCCCGCCCCTAGCTCCCCATCCACTCCTCAGGGAAACTCTCAGGGGACGCTAATCCATGAGAGCCTTTGTCCACTTTAAAAACAGACAAACCAAAAAAAAAAAAAACAACCAAAACCAAAGACCAAAAAAACAGACAGCCAGCCCAAGCTCTGTTGCCTTAGTTTTAAAAGGCCAAGAGGGGCCAGGCATGCTCGGGGGTGCCCCCTTGTGGCAGCTCATCCCCATCGCGTCCCCCTGGGCTGGAGGAGTCTTGGAGAGCAGGGGGCTTCCCCAAACTTCCCACCTTGGGACCCCTTTATCCGCTTTAAAATTACTGAGCACCCCAAAGGGATTTTGTGAAGGTTATATTATCTCTTTTTACAGTATTAGACGTGAAAACTAAGGAAGTTTAAAAACATCAATTCACTCAAAATCCTGTTACAATTTTAACATAAACAACATTTTGGAAAAAATAAAAAACTATATTTCCCAAAGCCAAAAGCATTTGGCGAGAAAAATACCATTATTTGACATTTTTGTGACTTTCTCTTAAACTGGACTAATAGAACTGCTTTGGGCGTCTGCGTTCAATCGGTTGCTGTCTCACACGTCGCGTAGTCTCCGGAAAATTCCACCGTATCCTTTGCGAAAAGAATGAGAGTGAAAGAAAGGCAAATATTACCTGAGCATTATTGTGAAAATAATTTTTACTTTGGAGCCCCGGCGGTCCCCGGACCGCGCTTGAAGGACTGTGGGTTGGTTTGGAGGCAAGGAAATGATGCACTGTAGCCAGACAGCACGGGGAGGTCTGTCCGGGGGCATGGGAAGTGGGAACCAAAGTGCGTCTCTCCCCCCACCCCTGGAGCAGGCTGGGTGGGTCCTCCTAGGTCCCGAGGAGGCTGGATTCCAGCTTACCTGCGCCACTGCCTTCGCGAACCTCCTCTGGAACGCAGGATTCGAGAACAACTTCTGTCTCAAGTGGGGCTGTGGCAAGGACCTCCCGGTCTCTGTGCAGTGAGGCCTTGCAATGTCGCTGTCCGGGAGGGAGGGGCCGGACAACACAACCCCAAATCTTCCTCAGTTGTTTGTTGATTAGCTCGCTGGCTAATCAATTCAACTGTGAGGTGCTTGCCATGTTCTAGAAGCTCTGAGGAAGTACCTGCCCCCCCACCACCACCCCACCCCGGGAGTTAGCTCTTGCACCTGCTCCCATCATGCTTTGGAGCATTCCCACCTTGACTTCCCCCTACCTTCTCTGCTGGAGGCACTTTCACTTCTCGATGACTGTTTTCTGACCTGTGGCCTGGGTGTGCCTCCCTCGTCTGTAAAGTCGCTCTCATTTGCTCTGTGAGGGTGCCCTCTTCCCTGTGGGGGGCTCAGGGGACTGACCCATCTGCTCTGTGAGGGTGTCTCACCTGGGGAGGGAGGGAACGCCGGGGTGCTGTCCATCATTCTGGAGGAGGGTTTGCTCCCACTGGGTGAAAGCATGCCCACTTACTCTGAGGCAAGATGTGCCCAGAGACCATGTGGGATGAATCTCTTAAACCCTAGGGAAGATTCCTAGCTGTTCTCTGGGAAGAACGTCACCCCTCCATGGAGCTTCTCCCATCTGCTCTGGGGAAACCAGAGCATCCCATTGGGGTGGGGAGTCCAGCAAGGTTATGAGGGCCCTCCCATGGTTGGGGAATGGTTCCACCTTAGTGCCGCCATGCACAGAAATGACATCCTTCAGCCCTGTGCTATTTTATCGGTCCTGGGAGCAGAAGTGGTGCCCCCCCTCAGGTCCAGAGAGTCACAGGGAGACCCCAGGGCTGTGGAGGCTTCTCAGATGGAAGGAGCGTGCCTGACCGAGGCACACAAGCTGCCTCCTCCCCCACACTGAGCCCAAGCTACTCCTGTCTACGCAGAGCAGGCCAGTCAAGGACTCTGGCCTCTGCGGACACACTGAAACGCTTCAGATTTGGAGTCAACAGAGATGATAATTTCCCTTATTTTATAAGGGGGGAAGTGAGGCTCAGGGAAGAACACTGACTTGCTAGGATCTCACAGCTCCTAGGTGATGGGACTAGAATTCAGACTTGGAATTTTATCCTGCAGGGAGTGGGGAACTATTGAAGGCTTTTGAGCAGGGGAATGACATAGGCTGATTTCTAGAAGATGACCCTGGGGTGGGGAGTCACCCAAAGCAGCAATCAAGACAGAGAAGGTGAAGGTGGGGGAGCCGCTCCCCTTCCCTCTCTGGCTGTTCTGCCCTTGCCCTGTCTGTGCATGGGGACACTAAGCTGTCCCTTCCCTGGGGTTGGCCCGCGCATCCCTGAGTCTGTCTCTGTCACCCCCAGGCTGTGTGGCATGCGCACCCTGCAGCCCTATGCCGAGAGGATCCCCGTGGTGGCCACTGCCGGCATCACGGTCAACTTCACGTCCCAGATCCCCCTCACCGGGCCCGGCGTGCAGGTGCACTATGGCTTGTACAACCAGTCCGACCGTGAGTATGAGCAGACCGGGGAGCAGGGCGGGCGCCCCCAATTCCCCCACCACTTCTCCCTGCCTCCTTCCCATCCCTGGAAGCACCAAGTGGAGGAACCAAAGGACTGTATGTGTGTATGTGTGTGTACGTGTGTGCGTGCATTACCTGAGGCTTTGTGTGTGCCCCCTAGGCAAGGCTGTCACCTGGGTTCAGCAGGCAGACACACTCACACAGACCTGTGTGTGTGTGTGTGTGTGTGCGCTGTGTACACAGGCCCGGTCACATCTGTCCATGCGCACCATGCATATGGGTGCGTATACATGTGCGTACGTGTGTGAGAACGCAAGGGCAGCGTGTCTGCACATGTCTGCACGATGATGCGTGTCCTAATGGTGCCCTCCCTGTACAGCCTGTCCTGGCGCCTTCCTCTGCTCTGTGAACGGACTATGTGTGCCCGCCTGCGACGGGGTCAAGGACTGCCCCAACGGCCTGGATGAGAGAAACTGTGGTAGGCGGCCCGCCTGTCCCACCCTTCCTCTCATTGCTTTTTCTGAGCACTAAGCCGAGCCCCCCTTCTTGAGTAGAGACGCCAGCCCCCCACAAAATGTGCAGTTCCTCTTATCAGCATCCAGGAAGTGGGCTCTCTTGCTGTGCTGAGATGGAAAGACGGAAGCATCGAGTCAGAAAGTGGACTCCCCAGGGCCACCGTTTGGGGTAGCAGCAGGGACAGTCTGGGACCAAGGTCTCCTGGCTCCCAGTTCCCAGCTTCTCCCCACCAGGCCATCGGCTCCAGCCTCTGTCCCAGCCAGATGTCAAAGGAGGAACAGAGTGGATGGAGGACCAGAAAGGGAAAGGCAAGCCCTGGGTGGCCAAGGAGAGAATCCTGTGTCTTCCTCCCTTGAGTGGGGTCTCCACACCTCCATTTCAAGGGGTTTGGACTGGAGCTGCCAGCTCTTACTGGAGTTATGCTCCCCAACGCCCAGCCCCGGCAGCAGGGGCCCTGGTGGTCCCCGAGCCAGCACTCTCCTTCTGAGTCCTGGCTTCTGGCCCCCACATTCACCATCATGGCAGCCTTTCCTTGTCTGACCTCCCAGACCTCCCCCAACCCCATCCCATCCAAGTTTTAAACACTTGGGGAGAGAAGCAGGAGGGAAGGGAGATGTGCTGGGGAAGATGCCTCATGTTTGGAATCAGAACATCTGGCTTCAGGTATCTGGCTCAGCCAGATGACCCTGAACAGGTCATCTAATTTCTGTTCCCACCCAGGAAGTGGGTTATCTCACTTGCTGGAAAACTCCAGTGTAAAGTAGCTAATAAAGAGACTTACGGTCCTAGCATATAATACAATACACGTTCTAGAGGCAGCACAAAGTCCCAGCCCAGCTCCTCGGGCTTCCTCTCACCTGCCTCCTCGGTGTGTCCCCATGCAGTCTGCAGAGCCACATTCCAGTGCCAAGAAGACAGCACATGCATCTCCCTGTCCAGAGTGTGTGACCGGCAGCCTGACTGCCTCAATGGGAGTGATGAAGAGCAGTGCCGGGAAGGTAGGGGGGGTGACCAGCTATCCAGAGGGAAACCAAGTAATGGGCTCCACCAGGACAGCCCAGCCTTTCTGTATGCTTCTACAGCAAAGGTTTCTACCCTCCTGTCCAAACACTCACCAACCCATCTGTATGAACACTTATCCATCCATCCATCCATCCATCCATCCATCTTTCCATCCCACACCTGCATGCAAGCCAGTGATAGGTGAGCAGAGTGAGGGAGTGGGAATAAAAGACACCAAAGAGGTGGTCTTTGTCCTCTGGGATTATCTGCTGGTAGGAAGACGTGATGGGTGACTGTCTCTGGCCCAGTGCCTTCTGGATATCACATCTGGTAGTACGGGACTGGAGTGCAGGAGGACATCAGGCAGGGAAAGCTTCCTATTCGAACTTTGCCTTGCAAAAAGGTAAAATTTAAATAGGCAGAAGGAAAGGTGAGCAGGCCAAGACCAGGTGGGGCTGCAGAAAGTTCTTCATGGTGAAGACAGGGAGGAACAGGTGGGCGGCTGGATGGGGCCGGGATCTAGAGGAAGGCTGGGCTCCAAGGGGAGCCTTATACTAACAGGAGATGCGTAGCCCTGGTCTCAGGAGCCTCCTAACAGTGGAGACACAGCCTTACTCCTGACCAGCCTGAGCGAGTGAAGGGACATGGGGAAGGGACATGGCCTGCCTTTAGGATACCCTACAGGAGCCTCAAGGGCCCCTTCCGTGTGCTCAAGGGTCGGCTCCCCAGTCTCCTCCTGACCTCTTTCAGAGTCCACCTTCCCTGGGCCTTGTTTCAGAGGGTTCCTGGGGCTCAGGGACTCACTCTCCACGCCCTGTCCCCACCCACTTCCCCCCAGGGGTGCCTTGTGGGACGTTCACCTTCCAGTGTGAGGACCGAAGTTGCGTGAAGAAACCCAACCCCCAGTGCGACGGGCTGCCCGACTGCAGGGACGGCTCCGATGAGCGGCACTGTGGTGAGCCACAGTGCCAGTGGGGAGGGCGGGCAGAGGGCCCCCTTCCCCTGCTGGGCCCCAAATGCAGGAGGGAGGGAGGGAGGGAGGGGCCGCACTGGGAAGCGAGGGAGAGCTCACTTTGTCCCCTTTTGGCCCGCCTGCCCCTGCACCCACTCTGGGTCCTGCCTCTCCTTCATTCTCTTTCCCATCCCCCTCCATCTTTCCTTTGACCTTCCTGTCTGCCTCCCCTTCTCCATCTCCCTCTGTATCCGTTCCTCACTGGCTTCTGGCCGTCTCTGTCCCTCCCCGCACCCCCAGACTGTGGCCTCCAGGGCCCATCCAGCCGCATCGTGGGCGGGGCCGTGTCTTCGGAGGGTGAGTGGCCCTGGCAGGCCAGCCTCCAGGTTCGGGGGCGACACATCTGTGGGGGGGCACTCATCGCGGACCGCTGGGTCATAACAGCTGCCCACTGCTTCCAGGAGGACAGGTGAGCCGGGCATGGGGGTGGGGGGGTGGGGGGGATAGAGACACACGAGTTGGGGGAGGGGAGGGGAGGCCTGGCAGGGAGGGAGAGTGGGTTTGAGGTCCAAGCAGGAGGGCGGGGTGGAGGAAGCCCATCAGACTAGCTGTTCTGATGCTCGGGTTCAGTCCATCAGGCTCGCTCCATGAAGGACACAGTCCGTGCCCGGGGAAGGTTGCCCCACCTCTCCGCCCTCGGTCAGTGGCCAGCGACTCGTTCACTCATTCATTCCCATAATTACTCACCCATTCAGCGATATTTATCGTGCTCCTACTAGGGAGTTGTGCCAGACACTGGGGGTACAGCAGAGAACAGAACTGACTCACAGGGCCATAGACCATACGCCTCCCCCTGCTGCCAGGTGCCTGTGCCCTGGTGAGTGGGGCCCAAGAAGCCTCCAAGAAGGGACATCACACTCCACCCAACCCCACAGAAACCTTCTCCATCTGCATGGTGGGCTGACAGCAACCCTTTCCACACCCAGCCCCATCTCCTGGGCCCCACCAGTCCTGGATTCCCCTCCGACACCCCCTCTTCTGTCCTGGGTCTACACAGTCCCCAGCCAAAGACCAGGGGCCACTGTGGCACCACACCCCACACCCCTACATCCAGAGCCAGACGGCAAGTGCTCTGGGGGCACTGGACCTGTCCCCAGCCACTGCCTGTCCACACTCTCCCCAGCACCTCGGGTCCCCCCAGGCAGCCCAGAGCCTGGCTCCGCTTTGTATCTCCTACCCAGGGGCCTGGGTGCCCTTTCTGGGTACAGTCTGACCACCTCACTCTCTCGCTGCCTCCCTGGCTCCCCGCAGCCTATGAGGTCAAGAAAGCCCTGGACGCTGACCCGACATCCAGGGTCTTCACCACCCAGTCTCTGCTGGTCGCTGCCTATTCAAAGCCCACCCGCTCCTAGGGAGGACCAGCAGGTCTCCACGAGCTCACAGCAGCCCTGTCTGTAAGGTGCACAGACAAAAGGGAGAGAAATATTTGCCACTGTCTGGCACTGGGCTAAATTTTTTACATGTGCAGTCTGACAGAATTCCCCCCAGTAACATATGAGCCGAAGATGCTATTCCCATTTCACAGATGAGGAGACTGAGGCCCAGAGAAGCAAACACATATCTAGGACGAAGCTGGGACTGGTACCCAGGCAGGTGGAATCCAGAGCCAGCACCACGGGCTGTACCCCCCACCAGCTAGCTTTCCAGAGCGGGGAAGGGATGGGTGTGACCTCCGGTGGTGGCCCAGGTGGGCAGCTGGCTAGCCTAAGGGTCCGGGATGAGAGAAGCAGCGGCTGAGCGCGGTGCCCTCACTCCCCACCCCCAGCATGGCCTCCCCGGCACTGTGGACGGTGTTCCTGGGCAAGGTGTGGCAGAGCTCGCGCTGGCCAGGGGAGGTGTCCTTCAAGGTGAGCCGGCTGCTCCTGCACCCTTACCACGAGGAGGACAGCCATGACTACGATGTGGCCTTACTACAGCTCGACCACCCGGTGGTGCGCTCAGCCGCCGTGCGCCCCGTCTGCCTGCCCGTGCGCTCCCACTTCTTCGAGCCGGGCCTCCACTGCTGGATCACAGGCTGGGGCGCCCTGCGTGAGGGCGGTGAGCTGGCGGGGCTGCGGGGAGGGCGAGTCAGGGCCCGTGGGGTGCGGTCCGTCTCCCGGGGCTCCCGAGCCTGGAGGGGGCAGGGCAGGGGGTCCCCTGGTCCTGGGGTGAACCCGGGTTGTATGTCACAGAAGAAAACAAGCTTTTACACTAGCAGACGGCTCCGGCCTTCCTGGTCCTTCCCTTGTCCCTTCCCTCCTTCCGGATCACGTTTCAAGGGAACGGAGGGGGTGGGAGGTTATCTTGGTAGATACAAGTGATGGGGCAGGTTAGGAACCCAACAGCCCATGGGCAAGCTCCAACCTCTGCTCCTTGGACACAGGTGACTTCCTACATGGAGGGGGGATTTTCAGGAACGTGGTCTCATTTAATCCACCCAATACCCCTAAGGGTTGGCATTATGGTCCCATTTGAGCAGTTGCTCCAAGTCAGACTGCCAGAGAGGGTTGGAACGGGGACTGGCAGTGAGCACTCCCTGACCCCGGAGCCTGGCTGTGCCTGCTACTGCCCCCTAAGCAGGGGGTCTTTCCCCTTCCCACCTAAACTCACCATCCCTAGGGCCAGCTCTGTTCTCTGAATACAGGCCCAGGCTGGCACAGCCACAGCCAGGGCCCACACCTTTAACAGGGGTGGCTTTAAGGATGGGGACAGTGATTTACAATCTGGAGGCAGGCAGGACTGTAGAGATGCTTTAGAGATGGGGAAACTGAGACTCAGATGAGAAGTGACTTGTTCAAGAGAATGCTGGAGGACAGTGGCAAAGCGAGGATGGGTGTATTTGCGCATTCAAGGACGCGTTGATGAGCACCTACTGTATGCCAGACCTTGAGCTGGGAGAAGATGGGCTGTAAAGATGAAGAGAACATTCTTGGGGGAGACAGTGCTGACTAAGCCGGACACTGGGAGGACGAATCGGCAGTGTCCAAGTTGGGGAGAGAGGGGTTCCCGTTAGGGGTACAGGTGGCAACCCCGGAAGTCCTGGGCACACCCTGCACCAGAGAGGAGCTGGGGGCAGGCGGATGCAGACAAGGGCTGGCAGGCAGGGCGGGCGAGCCTCCTTGGCCATTGTAAGGAGCTTGAGCCAGGAGGTCGCCTGACCTTCCCTTTAAAGCCCACCCAGGCATCCAGCAAAAACACCACTGAGCCACACCCTGGCCAGACAGATGAGATCTCGGGCGGGACCAGGCACAGGGGAGACTGGAGCTCCCTGGGGGCCCTCCCTTGGGGCCCTAGCAAAGCACTGAGCTGGACAGAGGGGAGACACTGATACATTTTAAGTGGAGAGTGGAGGGGTCAGATGTGTGCTCTGGGAAAACCTCCCAGGGGCTGTCACTGAGCAGGGGTGGGAGAGCTGGCCAAGAGGCCTCAAGCAGGAGGGGCAGCTGGGAGGGCACTAGCCCGGATAGGCCTTGGGTGGGGACTCTGTTCCCGGGGCCACAAGGGACCAGAACAGGGTGATGGTGAGGCGGAGGGGTAGGGGGCGGGAAGAGCAGGAGAGATGAAGGTGGGGGGAGTCCCGAGCTGTAAGGAGAATAGCAGAAGAGTCCCTCTCGTCTCCGCCTTCTGCCCCCAACCCCGCCGGGCAGGGCCCACCAGCAATGGTCTGCAGAAGGTCGATGTGCAGCTGATCCCACAGGACCTGTGCAGTGAGGCCTACCGATACCAGGTGACGCCCCGCATGCTGTGTGCTGGCTACCGGAAGGGCAAGAAGGATGCCTGCCAGGTGATGCCTGGGGAGGGGGGATGCAGTGGCCGGGAGGGAGGGAGGGCGGGCGGGCGTCGCTCACATCACTCAAGGCCTGGCCCTCCGCTCACACCAGCCTGCTGAAGCCCCAGGCCAGGATGGCTGTCCCAGCCTTACCGTTAAGGAAACTGAGGCTCGGGAGGTGGAGACTTGCACCAAGTTGCAGCCCCCGATGACCAGAGAGCTGCAGGCAGTGGGCAGGTCTCAGGCTCACATCCAGTTCTGCCCCCTGCCTGAGCAAGGCACTTTGCCCAAGGGGACACAGGAGCTAGGAGTGGAAGGAGCCCACAAAAGGGAGGCAGAGAGCAGTGGGGCATGGGGACACACGTGCGTTCTTCTGCAACAGCCAGGACCCGTGAAAGGACTGGCAGGGGTGCTCTGGGCTCTCTCTGTTGATCGGGAGCAGGGGAAGCAGAGGCTTCGAAAGATTCTCTTGTCACCTGGCAAATTGCCTACAGTCAGGAACCCCGGCTTACCCTGATGCAACCGTTTCTCCTCTCCCCCTTTCAGGGTGACTCGGGAGGTCCGCTGGTGTGCAAGGAGCCCAGTGGCCGCTGGTTCCTGGCCGGGCTGGTCAGTTGGGGCCTGGGCTGTGGCCGGCCCAACTACTTTGGTGTCTACACCCGTATCACAGGGGTGATTGGCTGGATCCAGCAGGTGCTGACCTGAGGAGCTCCCCTCCCTGCAGAGCTGGGGCCCACCACCTGGACGCAGAGTCCAGGGCCCCCACCAGACAGCGGAGCAAGTATTCTGGGGGCAGCAGGGCCCCGTGGAGGCAGGAGGTGGCATCCGTCGCCCCCCGACCTGCTCCCTGACATCGCCCCAGTGATGGAGGAGAAGATCCATCAGCTGGTGAAGACTCCCCCTGCACCCCAGGGCCTGGATGGTCAGCAGGCCCAGCTAGGAGGGTTCACAGCCAGCCCTGTTGCCTCCTGATCCTCTCTTCTCCTTCCCCTTCCTCTGCTGCTGACTTGCGGGGTTGGGGTCGTCCAGCAGTGATCATGGGGCTTCCGGGTCTCCATAGGGGTGTCTGAGCTCCCTTCTGCCAATGCAGAGAGTAGAGTCAGCCTGTGAACTTGAGGGGTGGGGATGGGATGCACCCCCGAGGGACCCCCAGAGCCCTGGAGACAGCCAAGTGAGCCAGCTGCCACCGTAAGCCAAAGGGTGGGGGGAGTCCCGGGTCTAGGGTCCTCACCCCACCCCTACCTGTCCCCTGGGCCTCCACTGCCCACTCCCACTGGGAAGTGAGCTCCACTGCCCTGTGGAATAAAGCCGTCCGATCTGAGGGCCTGCTGTGGGGTTTGAATGGGGCCCGGCATCAACCCCCCCACTCTTGACTGAGCAGACTCTGCTTCCTGTCCAGCCTGTTTGTCGAATGTCTAGAAGGCCAAGGTGGGGTCTGGGGGGCAGGGGTGACCTCCAGGGCAGCTGCTCAGGTCCCAGGAGCAACCCCAGGAAGAAGGTGTTTTGGTGACCCCTCAGATCACAAGGATGGGACGAGTGATAAGCTCCGTCTGCAAGCTTGGGAGGAAACTGAGGCAGAGGAGAGAAGCCATCCTCAGGATCACACCAGTGATCGGGGTTTGGGGTAAAGGGTGGTGTGGAAGCCCTGCCTCCTGGTTCCCAGTCCACCACTTCTCAGCACGACACTCCCTTTGCATTCTGGGGATCCTTCATTCATTAAGCCCTTGGTCTCCTGCTATGTGCCATCCCCTGTGCTGGGGCCAGAGAGATGCACAGAGCTCAGCTCCTGAACTCAGGAGGGGTGAGGATGACAATCCAGTGTGCAGGGTAGCCTGGAACTGGGGAAGTCAGGGAAGGCTGCCTGGAGGAGGTGAGACTTGAGTTGCCGCCCAAAGGTGGCCAAGGTGGGGAAGGGCATTCCAGACAGGGGAACAGCAGGTGCAAAGCTGTAAGTCCCAAAAGAACAGGGCACACGTGAGCTGTTCTGAGTTAAACAGTGGTTAAGAGCGAAGCAAACCGAGATCAGATGGCAAAGAATCTGGAGTTAGGGACTTGATATTGGGTGTTCTGGGGAGCCACGGAAGAAGGCTCTATAGCAAGGGAGTGATACGTGAATGGATACACATTTCAGAAGGACCCCAGCCCCAGTGTAGAGGGAGTGGGAGGCGGGGAGCCCACTGCTGAACTCCAGGAGGGAGAGGAGGGGATTGAATGAGCTGGGCAATGGGGATGGACTGAAAGGCCCTTCAGTGACCTCCAGGTGCCTTGGTGGATGGGTGTTGGGTGAGGGAGAAGTCACCCAGGACCACTCCCGGGTGTCTGTCCTGATCCACGGGGCCAGTGGAGGACCTGTTGCCTGGCCTAGGGCACCTGAGGAGGAAAGGGCTCCGAGAAGGTGTCAGAACCTGGGGTGACTCTGGGAGAGAGGTGTGGAGGCAGGTGGGGCTTGAGGTCTGGAGGAGGGATTTCAGAGCCCCTCCGCAGAAGGTGAGTGGGAAGACTGAAGAGGCGAGAGACAGACACTACAGATGGGACCCACAAGGGAGGCTGAGGGGTGTAGGCAGAGCTGGAGGGGAGCTGGGGGCGGGGGAGGGATGGACCCTTAGCTACCAAGTGGGAGTGGTCAGGGACTGCCGCTGGTGCCCTCTGGGGGCAGCAGCGGAGGTAAGAAAGTGGGGAGCCCAGCAGTGTGGACAAGTCTTGCTTGAAGCCTAGCTGGGAGAAGGAAGGGGAGCCTTGGAGTGGGGGGAAATTTCAAAGGCAGGGGGTGGCCATTGAAGCCTTGTGCATGCCTGCTGGGCCAGCCAGCTGGGGGCTTGGGGGGCGCGTGGCGGGGGGGGATAGAGGAGATGGAGCAAACCGAGCAGACACTGTGGGGTAGCGGTGGGGGGCACCTCTGAGTGGGGTAGATGTTAAAGTATTTCCAGCCCGTAGCCTCTCAGACTTCTCAGAGTTCGGCAGACGCAGTGTTGGGCGCTTCACTAAAATGCAAATTCGTGGGCCCCACCCCAGTCTTAGTCAGAATTGGGGGGTGGGTGGACAATCTGTTCTTTTAACAAGGCTCCTGGTGACTTTTTACAAAGTCAGACACAGAACGTGAGGTCAGTCCAGCGAGCCGAATGTCCCAAGGGAAGGGCGCGGGCCCCCCACCCAGGCTCAAGCAGAGCAGGGTGAGCCTCACCCGGCCCAGCGGAGGGTCTCTGCCTAGGGGACCCCTGCTCTGCCGGGATGTCCCTAGCAGCGCTAAGATGTGGAGTGGGGGACCACGGTAGACACACAGTGGGACCAGGTACGTGAAGAGACCGGCCAGGCAGGGTGGGGGGGCGGTGGGGTCTGCTGAAGCCTGGGGTCCAGTGGACTCGGAGAGAAGGAGCCCTGGTGTTTCTATTTCCTGGACTTAGGGCAGGAGGGTGGTAGTGATCTGGAGAGAGGGAGGGGTCAAAGAAAGTCACAGCAGAAAGCAGTGGGGGCGTCCTGGCGGGGTTAGGCTGGAGCAAAGGGCCACAGGAATGGTGGGGTGAGGCTAGGAAGTGGGGGGCCCTGCCGTGCTGGTTCCGGGAGCCCCCTACCCCCTCAGCATCCCCAGCTGGTCTAGGGCTGCCCAGAGGCAGGAAGAGAGCTGCACGGCTCCCCGGAGCTGGGCCTTGGAAGTCACCTGGTCCAACCCCTCACTTCACAGGTGAGTTAACTGAGGCCCGGGAGGGCAGGCACCTGTCAAAGTTCTCCCAGCCAGCCAGAGTGGGTGCCCTTAGTGTTGGGCCACTGGGCAGAGGACGGAGCCATGACCTCCCTCCCCCAAATACACAGGAGAGTGACCGCAGGGCAGGGTTCCCGGGCTTTAGGAAAAAGCCCAATCACCTAGGAGTCATTGACCCAACCTTGAGTTAAACCCCGTCCCGGAAGGTGGCCCAGAGGAAGAGAGGAAGGCAGCCCAGTGGCTGTTTCTTCAGGCTTTATTACATGGTGGGGTTGGACACAGCCCGGGGGATCATAAAGGCATGGGGAGCCTCTTGCTCAGCCCCTGCTACCCCAGACTCTCTCCGGGGCAAAGGGAGGAGTGTCCCCCTTGCCCTTATCACTACTAGTTCCTGAAGGGCTGCCCTGCTCCTGCTGAGACCCCCCCCCCGCCTGCCCCCTCCTGGCCAGGGCCCTCTGCACCCCACAGTGCAGACAGGGGTGGGAGCGGCCAAGGTGAAGGCCGGGTCACCCTCCCTCTTCTTCCCACAAGGCCAACCCCCATACCCTTCACCCCGCCAATACCTGAATCTCCATCTGGGGCCGAGCAGGGCCGTCCCCCTGAGGGAAGGGTGAAGGGAGGGCCACCCTCCGGTCTGGTGCTTTGTATACTCCCCGAGGGCTGACTGGGCCCTTGCTCGTCTTTGTGACCTCACAACAACCCTGTGAGGTAGGTGGCGGCGGCGGGGAGAGCGAACTCTTTTGACAGATGAGGAGACTAAGGCTCAAGGGGGAGACGTGACTGGGTCAGGGGGGAAGGTAACATTCATGCAGCTGGGGGACCCGGGGGAGGGACCATGGGGCCCTGGGAGACACAGCTGGACAGCGTCACACTTTGGCCACACGCAGGCAGCTCGGCCCAGGGGTCCCAGGGCCCACCTCGGGCCTAGAGAGGTCCCAGCGGGCCCCCGCCCAGCCCCCAGGGGCGGGGGGAAATCACAGCCCCGTAGGTGTAGACAGAAGTGGCAGAGGGGAGAGTGCTTCCTCTGCCTGGAGCCGGGGCCCCACCCCGTGGTACAAAAATAAAGGATTTCAGATCGGAACCCCAAGTCCCTGGAGGTGATCTGGGGCCTCACATCCGGGTGCCTCTGGCTTGTAACAGCTAGAAAATAAGAGGGGGAAGGGGCAGGGGGACGGGTGGGAGGGTGATCAGAACACCAGGAGGGGGGAGGGAAGGTGGGGCCAGTGAGGAGGGTGAGGCAAGTCCAGGGGAGGGCAGAGAGGAGATTGAAATGGAGGGACGGGCAGGGAAGAGAGGGAGAGAGAAAGAGGTAGGTGAGTCACAGGCTCCCTTCTGAGAAGAGGGTGGGGGGCTGAGGCCCAGAGAAGGTGAATTCAGAGAATTCAGAGGAGGGGAGCAGGAAGGGGACCCAGCTTGCCCATCCGGGAACCCCAGGGTGGGGCTGGGTGGCGGCTACCTCGGAGGCCAGAGTCCCCAAGACTCTGGCCGGGGGCGGTCAAGGCCAGGTCCCTGCTGTCTCAGGCAAAAGGTCAGAGACAGCAGCTGTCTGTCCCCATTTCAGAGGCAACTGTGGCCTAGAGAGGGACAGTGACTTGCCCAAGGTCACACAGCAGGCAGCTAAGATTGAGTAGGGGCTCCGGGGGACCTGGCCAGGACTTTTTTTGTGATATCCCAATCCTTGGCCAACTCCGGTTGATTCCTTGTAGGCCAAGGGACTCCAAGGCTGGCTGTCCTTCCCCCCACCCAAGAGCCGGGAACACCGGGGCCGGGTGTGGGAGGGGGCGGGCTGTGCCGAGGCTGTTTCCCCTCCCTCCTTTCCAGCCCGGCTCTGGAGCCCTGGTGCTGACGGCTGGCTGGGAACCAGGCCGGCCCCCTGACTGTCCTCTCCTCTCAAAGCCTCACACCGAAGGCCAAAAGCAGGGGAGGGGAGAAAGTCAGCCGAGCGAGAGGCTGGGGTCCGGGATCAGGAGACGCGCCCCCTCCTGGCTTCCGCCCTCCCTCCAGCTCCGCCAAGCTACAAACCAGGGATGGCGGCTCTGGGGGCGGGCGAGGGGCCGGGGAGGAGCCCTCACGGCCAGCGCAGCCTCAGGTCTGAGGGGTGCGGACGGGAACCTGCAAGGAGGAGAGGTGAGGAGGAGGCGAGCAGGTGAGGCTCTGGGGGCGGGGCGACCGGCCTCAGCGGGGCCCGGAGGCGGCGGTGGCTGCGGGGCTGGCGGGCCCGGAGGACAGACGGCCGGGGCCCTGCTCCCCAGGCCGGGGCGTGGGAGGCGGCAGGCGGGACGCTCGGGGGCGCGGGTGCGGGGCCGGGGCGCCCGGGGTCAGGGCGCGGGGGGCCGGGCCCGGGGCGGCCCCGGGAGGGAGGTGCGAGCAGGCGGAGGAGAGGAAACCCGGGCAGGGGCAGAGAGGGAAGAGGCAGGGTGCAGATGAGATCCAGGAGGAAGAAGAGGTGGGTGGAGATGAGGCGGGACCTCCGGCAGGAAGCGGAGGAGGAGGAGGCGGTGGTGGGAGGGAGAAAAGGTTAGCGGGCTCCTGAGCTGCCAGGGCTGCAAAGAGAAAGTGAGAGAAGGGATGGTTATGCAGGGGAGGTGGCCGGCGCGCGGCGGAGCTAGCCCTGGCGGCCCGTCCCCCCGCAGGCCCCGGCCCCCGGGTGCGGCAGCGGGCTCCAGCGGGCAGGGGGCGGGAGGCGCCGGCGGTTATTAGCAATCATTGTCCTCGGGGGGTGGCTGCACCTTTCTCCTGGGCATCTGCCTCCACCTGCACCTGTTCCACCTGCACCTGCACCTCCTCCTGCTGCCGCTCCTCCTCCAGCTGCTGCTCCGCGCTCTGTGCACCAGCCGGCGGACCCAGGGAAGAAAGAGTGGACAGCTAACAAGGGGCGGGGCCGGGGCAGTGCCGGCAGGTGGCTGGCCCCGCGGGCCCCACCACCGGGCGGGCAAGACGAAGGGGGCCCTTGAGGAGGGAGAAGCTGGGGAATCTCGTCCAGCCCCCCGGAAGGGGGGAGTCTGAGAAGGGACCGGAGGAAGGGCAGAGAAAACGGGGCCCCGCTGGGGACTCACGGAGCAGTCGGGGGGCTCCGAAGGGTGGAAGGGGAGTGGGTGGGCGTGTGGCCAGGGCGCCCTCGAGGGGCACCTGGGAAGGCCTCACTTTAGGAGGCCCCAGCGTAGAAAGGAGGCCAGGGAAGGGCCAGGGCAGACCCCACCCACATCTGGGAGGCCCCCCAGGGGCTTCTGGAGAGGCAGGAGCAGCAGGCTCACTCTTGCACCCTGCAAGACAGTGCTGACCCCCTGGTGGGGGGAGCAGGGGAAGTCACAGAACAAGGGGGCAGACAGACAAACAGGAAGCCAGGGTTCATAAATCTCCGATGCACAGGGACAGGCCCCCAGGAGGAATGGTGTCCCTTCTTCCCAACCTGGCTTGCTGCCCTGCCCCATGGGCCTGCCCAAAGGCCCTGGGGCCTCTGACTGGCTCTGGGTTCCGGGGTCGCAGGACCTCTGTTCAGCCCCTCCCCATGGCCAGCTGTTGCTGCCTCAGGGGCCAGGGCCAAAGACACATGGCTGGGCCCCGTGGGGTTCCTGACACCCGCTCCTGCAGAGCACCTGAGGAAGAGGCGCCAGAAAGGGGCAGGATTAACGGATTTGGCTTCTCTGCCCTCTGCAAAATAAACTGGCCACGGTTTGGATCCCAGAAGTTCTAAGCCTGATGGCACCACAGAAAGGATGTGGTCTACCCTCAGTTCTTGGGGAACACGACAGGGGCGCCGAGAGGCTGCGGCTTGTCCAAGGTCGTGCAGAGCACGGAACAGCGTGCCCAGACCCCGGGTTTCAGATGCCCCTTCCAAACGGCATCTAGGTCCCCTGCTGCCTTGCCCTAGGGACAATCCCCTTTTCACTTCTCCTCCCACCTGGGCCTGGGTAACTGGCGTGAGCAGATGGGACTATGGGTGGCATGAGATGGATGGCATTGGCTGTGACCGGGTGGTTATGTGCGTGCAGCGGGAGGGAGAAAGAAGCAGGGATGGCTAGGTGGAGGGCAGGGAGGGGAGAGAGGTGGGGGGGCCAGTCAGGGAGGGAAGCTGAGGCCTGGGGGCTCACCTTGGTTTTGCGGCTGGACTCCGAGCTCAGCCCATGTGGGGAGCTGTAGAGCTCCTTGGACACGACGCACAGGAACTCAGCCTGGTCCTCACTGCCATAGTTGTAGGAGGAGCCGATATTCACCAGCTGGGGGGCGGAGGATGGGGGGTGGGGTGGGGGGAAGAAGACAGGCTGGGTTGAAGGCGGCCAGCCCGGAAGGGGAACTGACATCAGCACTGGTCAGTATACCAACGTACGTCCTGATCTTGCTGTTCAGGTCAGGCCCAGCCCTGAGTTTCCATAGAAAGTCAGAGTCAGCTCCCCATCCCCCACCTAGGCATCAGGTCTGCTTCCAGGCCCAGCTAAGCCAGGGGAGTGGGGGGGCGTTCCTTGGAAAAAGGCTGCCTTATGTTTGCTGCTCCCCACCCCTCACCCCAGCCCAGATTAGAGGCCATTTTCTAAAAGCAGGTGGAAGCCGATGATGGGCACTTCGTCCCCCCCCCGGCCCAGATGTGGCTGAAGCAGCCCCAGAATCAAGTTGTAGGGCAGGGTTGGCATGATGGGCACCCATAGAATATTCTGTTCATTCTTACAAGCAGAGGGAACAGGTTGTCCATTCCTTAGGCTAAGAGGGCACGGAGCTGTCGGCTCAGCCTCTGGGAGCCCCCGCGATTGCCAGTCTCCTGTAGGCTCTCAAGAGCAGCCCCACCTTTGCTCTGGGACCCCCTGGCAAAACCACAACCACAAGGCCCTGGGTAGGACCTTCAGCACCCAGGGACCCTCACCTGATAGGCAGGGAAAACCATCAGCCCCTCTGGCAGACAGGGCTTGAAGAGGAGGTGGAACAGGGATTAGAATCCGGGATCCTGAGTCCTCTCTGGAGTCTTCTAGACTTACAGACCCATAGCCTGCAGGATGCTGCCTGGTGCCAGTGTCTGGAGTCCTATCCTTGGCTAGGGACTTTATCAGTGGCCCTTCCCTTCTTCACGACAGTCCTGCGAAGGGAGCACTACTGCCCCATATCACAGACTAGGAAACTGAGGCCCAGAGAGGAGAGGACTTGCTCAAGGTTACGCAGCACTAAGTGGTAGATCCAGGCCTCTGGCTCCTGGATGGGGCCTGTTCCCCCATCCTGCCCCGCCATTCTGGGAAGCCCTGGCCTTCTCCTTTCTTCAAACTCCACATGCAAGGAGCTATGGGTGGGCGCAGAGAAAGGGCTAGCCAAACCCTTTTCCTTCCCTAGGGACACAAGTGACCTTGGGTAAACTTGCTGGCTCTGTTCCTCTGGAAACCTGAGAGGCGGGCCACGAGCTGCATGGCGAGGGCGACCCCGCTTGTGATCAATGTCTCCAGGAGTATACTGCGCATGGACTGGGGGACGATCGGACACTATGAACCCTCATGGAAAGCTGCTGCTTGGCCTTCCCAGATGTGGCGAGGCCAGGACTTGGCCTGTTGCTCGCAGGGACCCTGGGACTGCCCCTGTGCCCTTGTCACAGGAGGTGCTGACCCGAGGTGGAGTCAGCTCACTCATGTGGCTCCGGTCTCCTTGCCCCTGAGCTTTGGGGCCCAGAGACTCGCCCGTCCTGCTGTGTAGACCACTCCCCAGCGGCTGTGAGAACCCCCAGCGATGAGGATGCCTAGAGCCGCCCTGCGGCCAGCTGTGGCTCTTACAAAACCTGGTTCGGTGTGATGGCTGTGGGGCTGCGGCGGGTCACCCAAGCCCGGGGGTGCGGAAGGGAAGGGCTTGCCGTGCGGGGAAGCTTGGAGGTTTCCAGTGTGGCCCCAGGGTCCCTGCGCACCTGCTCGAAGCGCCAGCCGTCAGACATGGTGGAGACCATCTGCGTGAGCTCCTCCTCCTGGCACTGCAGCACGCGGTACACGTGCTTGGGGGGGACCTGCAGGCGGAGGGGCAGGTGCACCTGTCATCCTCCTACCCACACCACATGCCCCGAGAAAGAGGGGCGGGGCGGCGGGGGAAGGTGACAGCCACATTCTGAGAGCCTATCCCCTGCCAGGCACTTGACCCGCAGGGTCACTTGATGCTTCGGATTTTCACCGAGTCAATTCGTACTCGCCCACGGCCACCGAACTTAAGTGTGGCAGAGCCGGACCACGGGCGCCATGAGGGGGCAGGAAGGATGGCATGGAGCATCCCTGCTTCAGTCTCCCACCTGCCCACCCGCCCACACCCGCGTCTCCCGCAAGGTGCCCAGAGAATCCCTCCGGCTCCTCCTACACACGGGGCCCAGGGCCCCTGCTCCTAACTGTGAACTCCAGCAGCTCGTGCCCTGCCCTCACAGGGCCCCCTGTTCCTCCACACAGACCCCATTTTGCTTGTAAAGAAGGGAAGTGTGCAGGTCTCCGCACCTCTGTATTCCACAAAGGAAAGTCAAGGTCCAGAGAGGGGTAAGATGGGCCCAAGGTCACACCGCAAGCAGAGCCACGTCAGGGACAGCAAGCAGCGTGCTTCTCTCAGTCTGGGCTTTTGCTGGGCAGCCCGGGAGCTCAGCCACACCCTCCCTTTACAGGCTAGCTTGGCCTCCCCAACTCTCTCAAGCCTCTCCCCACCTCCCCCACCCCCGGCCTCCTTTCCCACCGCCCTGCCACCCTGCCACCCCTGACCTGTGTGACGGGGTAGTCCTTCTCCTCCATCCGGTCTTTGATGATACGGATCAGCGGGCCAATGTTGTAGAACTCGGCTTCCTCTAGGACGCCTGGCACAGACAGGACAGCCCCCAGGTCACTCGGCGGCCCCCATGAGCTCTTCTCCCCTTGTCCCCTCTGCCTCCACACCCACCCCCACTCCAGTCATGAGAAGTGATGGGCATCTCTAGGCTCCGGGCTCCTGCAGGAGGGGATGTTTCCTTCCTGGGATCCCATACTCTCCGTGGAAGGGGTGAGAGGCTGTCACCCAGCCAGCCCTACATCCCTCCTGTGCTGAGCCTGGCGACCCAGGGACACCTGCCAATGCCCTCATCTGGGGGCTGCTCTAGGGCTGGCAAGACGCAGAGCTGGCGGGGACTGGAGCCTAGGACACCACCGCGACAGGAGCCTTGGCTGACCCCCATTACGTGCTCCTGTTTATGAATCATGCTCTCAGTGCAGGGACTGGGCTAAGCATTCCACATCCTCTTCTGCAGTTTCTTCTCAGCACTAGAAACAGGTACCTTTGTTGCCTCCCCTGAACAATCGGGGAAACTGAGGACCGGAAAGAGAAGCCGCTGTCGGAAGCAACGCAGCCAGTTAAGTCGCAAGAACTGGGATCTAAATTCAAGTTTCTCTGACTTCAGAGCCCACTACAAATGCATAATCTTTGTGCCCTTGCCCCTCCCCAACCCTACAGTTTGCAGAGTCCTCCTGGGCTCATCACGAGCCCTGGGGACATGAGGAAGCAGGCATTATTGTTCCTACACAGCTGGGGGAACTGAGAGTCAAGGAGACTAAGTGAGTCACCTTTCCAGTATAGGGCAATGGCCGAGCGCCTTTCGATTCCCCTGTTTTTGTACAGGGCAGGGACCCCTTCTGGTCCTTTCCTTGACTGGCCTCTGGGCTCCCTGAGGACGGGTCCCAGGCCTGATCGGCCCTGCTGTCCCAGGCGCCCACACAGCACCTGACACAGGGCTGACCTGTCAGGGCTGAGTGTTGCTGCCTGAGTGCGGCTCGTGAGCCCTGCAGGCGACAGATGAGACAGCTAACGTGGCATCGCGGGTCCTTGGTGCCAGGTGCTGAGCTAAGTAACACACTTGCTTTAGTTCCTTTTACCCCCACAGCAGCTTGGGAAGGCAGGTGCTATAGAGACCCCATTTCACAGATGGGGTCATGGAGGCACAGAGGCAGAAGTGACTTTCTTGGTGCCACACAGCTAGTAAATCTCTTTCCAGGCCCTCCGGCCCCTTTGGTGGGGGCCCCAGCCCCATGTGAGGTGCTGGGAGGGGCAAAGCTGGGAGAATCCCAGAACCTGTAAACAGACGTCAGCTGGGACACAGCGGGAGTGTTCACCTCCCTTCCCCGAGGGCCCTGCACCCGGGTCCCCCGCTACCTGTGCTCCCTGAGGAGCCGCCCGAAAGCGGCGGGATGGGTGCCCACCGTTCACTCTGAATGTGAGCCCTAGCCCACCGGGGAGCTACTTGTCCTCTAGAACACCACGTACATGTGGGTCCGGAAGGGAGACCGTGGGCTCCAAGTGAGGAATGATGGGCTGTGCTAGACGCCCACAGGGTATGAGCACTGGGACTCACGCACCTGTTGTCCCAAAGCACGCTCTCACCGCCCCTAATTTATACACACAAGCGGAGAAAGGAGAAGTGACATGCCCAGCTGGCCTGGCTGGGTCTGACCCAGAGCTATGCCCTGGGCCCCTCGGAGTTGACTTGGCCCTGACTGTAGGCCCTGCCCATGGCTGAGGCTTTGCCAAAAGGATATTCTTCCAGGCATGGCTTCCTGAACCATCTGCTGGAGCCAGAAGTGGGCATCTATGGGCCTCAGCCACTTAGGCCCCAGAGGGACCAAACCCTTGCTGGGGGAGGAGGATCCCCTCCCCCACCTCCACCCACAGCCAGCTGTGTTGGAGAGGCGGCTGGATTTGGAGAAGAGTCACCTGCTCCACCCACCGGCTGCCTGCCAGCCCTCACCAGGCATCCGAGATACCAGATCACCCACAGAGAAAGAGCCAGACCTCCTCCTCCCATGCCCATCTCCACCCTGCGCACACCTGGCTTCCCAGGAGGTCCGGGGAAAGAGCATCCGTGCCCATAACAGAGGCTGCCGGCCTCACAGACTCCCTCTATCCTCCGCTTCTCTGTGGCACTCAGCAAAACTCGGGTGAGGTCAGCTCGGCAGAGGCCCGAGGCTCAACCCATGCAGAGGCCTTGAGATTCAGCCTTTTCAGGGACCACGAGGCAGGCAGCAGGGAAGAAGTCCAATGTCCCTTCCCCCACCCCACCTCCCAACTGGGAGAAATGGCTTGGGACCTCCATGGAAGGCCATGGCAGCCTGCAGAGGGCAAGGGCTAGGATGTAGTTCCCAGCCAGCCCCCTGGCCCAACTCACCCTCCTCAGCCATGTCCTTGTCCAGCACCAGCTTGCCATGCCGGAGAAAGTTCAGGATGGGCCCAAAGTAGGTGGGGTCACGGTCAATGAGGTAGGCCCCGGTCTCATCCTATGGAGATGAGGGGCAAAGGCCATGAGAGGAGAGGGAGGCTCTCCCACCCCCACCCCTCCCCCCACTCCAGGCCCAGTATGAATTGGAGGGAGGGAGTGAACGCAGTCTGCTCTTCCATGGAACAAAGGGGCGTGATGGAGCAGAAAGGCTTTAGGGTCGGAAACACCTAGAAGCAAATCCTGCCTCTGCCTTTTTTTCGCTGTGTGACCTTGGGCCGGTGACTTGGCCTCTCTGAGCCTTGCTCTGCTCCCCCCTAACTAGGGGTCATTGTGAGCATCCAATGAGTTCTGAGGGGCACCCAACCCAGAATAGGGTTCAGTGATCATCCCTCTTAGAGGCTGTTCCTCTGAAGCCAGCCCTACACTATCTTCATCAGATCCCCAGTCATTCTGGGGACGTGGGATGTTTACAAGTTACCAAAGGAGCCGCTATCTCATTGGACAGGCATGGCCTGCAGGGAGGCAAGGCGGGCATCCGTGCAACTCTACAGGGGGGAAAAGGGGACTTGCCCAAGGTCACAGCATCAGAGGGTCAGGGAATGAGGGAGAGGGGGCCCTAGAGGTCACCTCCAGACCAACCTCCTCTGGTTACAGACAGGAGGCTGAGCCTGGAGCAGGGAGGGGTCCGACCCAAGGTCACGCGGGCAGTTTGCAGCAGAGCCGGGATGGGAGCCCAGAAATGGTGCCAGATAGGCCAGGGCTCCTCCCTGACGAGGCCCAGCTCAGAAGGCACCCCAGGACTTCTCCACCCAGCTCCCTGCACTCCTAGGCCACCCACACCCCAAAGGGCGGGGGAAGCAGCCTCAGCAATTCCCTTCCCCAATGCGGGAGTCCCGTTGGGGAAGGAGGGAAGGGCCTAAAGAAGGGGGAGAGTCCCGATCCACCAGCCCCCCGAGGTGGGAGCCCAGGGCAGTGCTCAGAAGGCTCCAAATGGCCGCGGCCCGGCGTTGTCCCGTTGCCACGGCAATGGGCACATCCCTCGCTCTCCCATCCACTTCCTCCTCCCTTCCCCTGGCCAGTTCTTCCTGCCTCCAGCTCTTGGGATATAAAAGCAGCCGGGTTCCCGGCCAAGCCAGCCCGGATTCGAGCGGGCAGAGAATCCCCCGCCCGCGGGCCGCTCACCGCGCGGGCCTCACCCGGTCCGACTGCAGCTCTTCCCCCTGGCACAGGCGGCTGAGGAAGGACTTCTGCTCCCGGCACAGCGTCTGTCGGGTGGTCAGGAACACCGTGCCCCCGACGTTAAGCCGCACCCACTTGCCCCAGCCGCCCGCCGCACGGCCGCCCGTCCCCGCCGGCGGCGCTGCCTCCCCGGCCTCCATCCTCCCCGCTCGCCCCGGCGTCTGCATCCTCCCGGCGCGGCGGCTGGGGGCGGGCAGGTACTGCGCGCCGGGTATGCCGGGAGCTGTAGTCCGCGCCCCGGGGCGGGGCGGGGCGGCCGGGGTGGGGGTGGGGGTGGGGGTCTCCGGGGCCCCTGAGCCGCCGTCGCAGCCCGGCCCACTCGGCGCTTCGTGGGCGGCCCGCAGACCCGGCCTCTAGAAGAAGCCCTTTAGCCAAATCATGGTGTTTGGGGAAGGTCAGATTCGAGGTCACCAGGACAATAGAGAGTGCTACTCCAAATCGGCACTCCTCCCTCCTGTGTGCTCTACACAGGACTGTTTCCTCTTTGTCGGGTCTGGGTCCTCAAAGAGCGGATAACGGAAAGAAACTACTGCTCCTAGGATTCTGTAGCATTTACCTGTATCTGTTCTCCAAGATGCTTTCATACTGCCCTTTGTGTGATGTGTGGGTCAGGGCGGGCTGGGTTCTCTGCCAAGGTAAGTTCTTTAAGGACAACATAGCTGGGCTTAAAGCTGACCGGCCACCCACTATATTCCAGATGCTTTGCATGTCTGTATGTCACTGAGGCTCTCAGCAGCCCTGTGAGGTCCGTATCACTATACCCATATCGTACAGAGCAGGACACAGATGTGAAGTGACCTCCCTGACTCAGACAGCTGGTGAGTGGCAGGACCGCAACCCAGGTGGGTTCCAGGTGACCACCAAGGCCTCCTTCCTGCCCCCTTGCCATGGGCTGTCAGTGCTCCCTGAGAAAGATGTCTAGGGAGGAAGGGTGGACAGGGCAGTGGGTCAAAGTCAGGAGGACTGGGTTTTCACTCCAGCTTTTGTAGGCTGAGGTATTAGGTGAGGTCTCACTTTTCCCATCTGTAATTTGGGAGGGGGAGGAGGGGTTGGTTCTGTGGGTCCCCTTCTAAGCCAGATAACTTGGCATTGGCACTGACATCTTGGATACTTCAGGGAGGGGGAAGAGGGACAGCTCTTCATGTCATCTGGAACCAGGTAGGGATGAGGGCTGAAAGGGAAGCTGTCCTCCTTCACTTTCTCTCCTTGATGTTTCTGTCCTGGTCTTGGATTAAGGAGGAGGGGTCTGAGGCTCCCCTCAGTGATCCCGGTGCCCCCCTCCACCCCAGGTTCCCCACACTAGACAGCCTGGCTGTGTGCTGAAAGTTCAGTTACAACCCGAGGCTCTGCCTTCTCCACAAAGCCCTCCCCCTTGGCAGGGAATAGGTCACAGCTGCTAGAGGGTTGCTCCTGAGAACTCACCAATATGTTCTTGAGCAACTTCCTCTCTGAGCCTTGTTATTTTTCCTTTTGCAAAATGAGAATATAATAGTAGCTCCCGCAGAGTGTTGTTGTGAAGATTAATGTCTGTTAAACGTCTGGCTTAGTCCCTGGCTTTCGGTATATTGGATGGGTGGATGGGTGGATGGGTGGATGGGTGGATGG
>PISX010000592.1:0-261595 GCA_004024625.1 Mellivora capensis
GCCATTGCTGCTATAAACATTGGGGTACAGATGGCCCTTCTTTTCACTACATCTGTATCTTTGGGGTAAATACCCAGTAGCGCAATTGCAGGGTCATAGGGAAGCTCTATTTTTAATTTCTTGAGGAATCTCCACACTGTTCTCCAGA
The DNA here is from genome assembly GCA_004024625.1 of Mellivora capensis. Taxonomy (NCBI): domain Eukaryota; kingdom Metazoa; phylum Chordata; class Mammalia; order Carnivora; family Mustelidae; genus Mellivora; species Mellivora capensis. Next base: position 149 of record PISX010000592.1, read on the forward strand.
GTGGCTGCACCAACTTGCATTCCCACCAACAGTGTAAGAGGGTTCCCCTTTATCCACATCCTCTCCAACACTTGTTGTTTACTGTCTTGTTGATTTTGGCCATTCTGACTGGTATAAGGTGGTATCTCAATGTGGTTTTGATTTGAATCTCCCTGATGGCTAATGATGATGAACATTTTTCATTAACATTCGTTAGCCGTTTGTATGTCTTCATTGGAGAAGTGTCTGTTCATATCTTCTGCCCATTTTTTGACATGATTATCTGTTTTGTGTGTGTTGAGTTTGAGGAGTTCTTTATAGATCCTGGATATCAGCCCTTTGTTTGTAGTATCATCTGTGAATATCTTCTCCCATTCCGTGGGTTTCCTCTTTGTTTTGTTGACTGTTTCCTTTGTTGTGCAGAAGCTTTCGAGCTTGATGAAGTCCCAGAAGTTCATTTTCGCTTTTGTTTCCTTTGCCTTTGGACACATATCTTGAAAGAAGTTGCTGTGGCTGATGTTGAAGAGGTTACTGTCTATGTTCTCCTCTAGGATTCTGATGGATTCCTGTCTCACGTTGAGGTCTTTTATCCATTTTGAGTTTATCTTTTGTGTATGGTGTAAGAGAATGGTCGAGTTTCATTCTTCTACACATAGCTGTCCAATTTTCCCAGCACCATTTGTTGAAGAGACTGTCTTTTTTTCCACTGTATATTTCTTCCTGCTTTGTCAAAGATTATTTGACCACAGAGTTGAGGGTCCATACCTGGGCTCTCTACTCTGTTCACCGGTCTATGTGTCTGTTTCTGTGCCAGTACCATGCTGTCTTGGTGATCACAGCTTTGTAGTAAAGCTTAAAATCAGGCAACATGATGCCCCCAGTTTTGTTTTTCTTTTTCAACATTTCCTTAGCAATTCGGGATCTCTTCTGATTCCATACAAATTTTAGTATTGTTTGCTCCAGCTCTTTGAAAAATGCCGGTGGAATTTTGGTCGGAATGGCATTGAAAGTATAGATTGCTCTAGACAATATAGACATTTTAACAACATTTATTCTTCTGATCCATGAGCATGGAATGGTCTTCCATCTTTTTGTGTCTTCTTCAGTTTCTTTCATGAGTGTTCTGTAGTTCCTCGAGTACAGATCCTTTACTTCTTTGGATAGGTTTATTCTGGTATCTTATGGTTCTTGGTGCTATAGTAAATGGAATCGATTCTCTAATTTCCCTTTCTCATACCGCATTTCTTTACTCACTTCTCCATCAATGGGCATTTGTTAATGTTTGGCTTTTTTATTGGCTGAAATTATAATTTTAGCTGTTTGACTGAGATGGAATGTGCAAACGAGCTTTAATTCTCTTTTTGCTGCCTTTAGAGGAAAAGCAACCTAACTCATAAAACCATCAGTAAAACAAGTCATGATCAACCAGATGATAATTTTTACCGATGTTTAAACCAGCATGCCTGTTTTGAATTGGTCAAGCCTGTAGGAATTAAAACATAGTATGTAGGTGAAAACAAACACACTTCCCCCAAAGCGTGTGTTCCTGGTTTCCATGGCATTTAGACAGTCTCCTTACTTCACACCACAGTGAAAAAATATCCAAGGTTGAAATAATTTAGAGATTAACTTAACTCCTTTATTCTGGTATTGACTAACAGGTAATTAACTTCTTTATTCTGGTATTGATTAAATGATAATCGTGACTTATATCTTCCTGGTAATCTTTGTCTGAAAAGTTCTGTGAATGAGCAGGAGGAAAAAAAAACAACCCAGAGTGAGAGTGGATGTCAGTAATTATCTTTCCCCCCCAAAGTAGAGACCTCAAATTCCAAAGAAAAGGAGGAAAGATTTTTACTGAATATTCCAAGTTAGAAGCAGAAGATCAATTAAAAGCATCTTACTTTTTTCTATTCTGATTAACATCTCAGAAACAAAATCCCTTGTAAAAATAATATTGCCTTTTTTGTGTGTCCTCACTAATAAGTCCGAATGTGGAATTGATCAGAGAAGGTACCCAGACAGAGTATTTACCTAAGTCCCAATATCGTGTGGGTGTAACGGGCTGCCTGAGAACACTTCCAGTGGACTCGGGGGCTCACCAGGCCCTAAATTATGTGCAAATGTAACTGGTAGTTCTGGAAAAATATGAGGAATCAAGCACAGTTACAGTAAACATGCAGGTGTATACTGAATCTATGCTAGCTAAATGGGTAAAATAAAATAAGTATAAAGCTCATTGCTTATCTCAATATGAATTAGAGAGACCACAGCTGCTATTAGCAGGCATTTGATATATTTCTTAAACCTGCAGGTATCAGATTAAAGGTCAGAATTCTAATATGAAAATTTTATCGTGGACTGAAATTAAAAGAATTAAGACACTTTGGTTATCTGATTTTTACTATTAATTTTACTATTTCTTTAGATAGGAGAAAACTCCATTTGAGTGTCTCTTGCTCTACAAGTCATCGGGTTAGTTCTGGGAATTCAAGAAGTTATATAACTTTAAGCTATCAATTTCCATTTAGTATTACAACAACCATTCAATTAATTTGCTTTTGTCCCCCTCAAATGTTCAGTGACTTGACAAAGTATAGACCTAGAACTGATGGAAAGAAATCTGGGTGGTGGTGGTGGTTTTTAACCCTTTGAGGTGGATTGTATTCTCCAATAGCTTTAATAGTATTTCTTCCATTGACAGTTGGGTTCTGTGCCCCTCCCCTTAAAATTAGGTAGATTTTGGAACTGGTTAACCAGGGCGGTGAAAAGGAGGGAATGCTATGGGACTTCTAAAGCTAGGCAAATCCGCCTCTCTCTTATGAGTTGGGACGCTCGTGCTGTTTTTCTCTGGGGCTGCCATATAAACACTCTGTTCAAAGCCCACCATGTTGTGAGGAAGCCCAGACTAGCCCATAAGGAGAGCCCACATGGAGAACGCCTGAGTCTCCATAAGGAGAGAGAGAGAGAGCGGTGCCTGGCCGAACCCCACCTGCATCCCTCTGCCCACCCTACCAGCTCCTCCACTGTCTGCACAGGAGACCCTAGGCCAGACCTACGCAGCTGAATTCCTAAATTCCTGACCAGCAGAAACATTGGAAAATTACAGATTGATTGTTGTTTTAAACCACAGAGTTCTGGGGTGACTCTTCAGGAAGCAGTGGATATCTGGAGTAGCCTCTCTAAAGCTAACAGAAGTGTCCTAACTAGAACGATACTTTTGAACTTATGACATTGCATAAATAATGGAGAGGTGTGGATGGCTAGGTAGCGCACTCAAGTCAGTCCGTTGATAGGTGAGCAGTCATACCCTAAAAGAGCTCTGTCCCGTGCCACTCTCTTTTCTTTTTCTTCCATACCGTCCCTTACCTATGTAGGACTTCCCTTCTATTTCTCATTCATGGTTCTCAGTTTCTGGATGGACATTAGAATCACTAAGAAAACAAAACAAAAAATCAATGACCAGGCCCAGATTTACTTGTTAGAGATGGGACCCAGGTGTAGGAATACATTTAAAATTAACCAGATGATTCCAGTTGGTGGCCAGGGCTGAGAACCGCTATCTGATGCCAACAGTGCACAAATCTGTTTTCCTGGCTCGGTTCCTCCTTGGAGCTGCGGATTCAGAGATTGTATCTGGATATGTGGAGACCTCACAACCCCCCCCCCCCCAGGTAGAGTGCTGCCCCTCTACCAGGACTCCTTGTCTCCAATGACACCACTGTCACCTAAATGATCAAGCCAGAAACCTGGCTCACCCATAGTCTTGTGTCTTCCTCATTCCTTGCGTCGAGTTAAACACCCATCAGTCACTCCTCTCAACTGATTTGGGAGTCATCGTCTAAACTGCCCTATCTTGGTCTGTTTTCTGTTCCCTGGACACGGACGGCATTAGAATCCTGCCGTCCACTTGACCTCCTGCTGCTCATCTCTATAGACAAAACGGTGACCTTCTTAAATATGCAACTATCTCTCTCTTCTTCTGGGTAAAACCATTCAATGGCCTGCTCTCAGAATCAGACTCAGAATGACAGCACGGCTTGCTGAGCCCTGTACTACTTTGCCCCGTGCCTTTTCGATCCAGCTTCCTTTGAAATCCTTTTAACATTTAATGCTCCCACAGTCCCGGAGCATCGTGGCTTTGAACGTACTTCTAGTCACTCCGTCCTGTCCATCACTAGATATTGTGTGCTCTTCTAGAATACTCCATTTCTTCCTCCCCGCACCCCCGCCCTCTCCTGGTCTTAATCACCCTTCATCCTCAGTTCTCGGATGGGGCTTCCCTGATTCTAGATAAGGGTAGTTTCCCTTGTTACTGGCACCCAAAGTGTCTTTATTTTCCCTTCTGTGACATTCATGGAACATCTGCCTTCCTACACTGTAAACTCCGAAGCCGGTCAGGGGTGTGCCTGTCACCGCGTGCAGTCCAGCCTTCAGCATAGTCCGTACACGGTGACTGAATGAATAAACATGGGTTAAGAGGTGAATATCAGCTCCGAAGGAAGTTCTCCTTGTAATACTCCGGTCTCTGTACTTGGCTCTGGCCCATCCAAACCTTCAAATTAGTTTGGGTAAGACATAGAAGACATCAACTAATTTTAAAAATGATACAAAGTTAGAAGGAAGAGCTAATACATTCCGTGTTTTGTGGAGGGGGGCGGGCAAAAGCAGGGTTCCAGGGGACAACAGGGGGCTTGAGGAATGGGCAGGGATTTACAGATTAAAATTTAACAAAGATGAATACAAAATTCTACCCTTGCGTTCTAATTACTGCACAAGTATAGGACAGGGGACACTTGTCGCAGAAACAATCCATGGTGTGTTAGTAGCAAAGTAAGCCCCCATTTCAGCCAGTAATTGATGCGACTCCTGAAAGTGTTAATGCCATCTTAGATTCCTTTAATGGATAAATGGAGCCCAGCCAGGACAGGTGCAGGGCCCCTAGTCCTCTGCTCCGATCCACCCGGTCCGGAACAACGTGCTTTAACTAGAACCACATTTCAGATACACTTAGAGGAGCTTGATCAGGGTGGTGAAAGCTTAGGAAACACGGCTGATTAAAAAAAAGAAAAGAAAAAAAACCCACAAAACAACCCTGATGAAGAGTATGCGTTTACTCCATAAAGGATGGCATTCTGCGGAACACTTTGGTTCCTTGAGAAAAGCCAAGGGCTGGCCTTGAGGAAAAGGATATATTTACACTGCAGAAAACTAGGACCAACGACTGGCAATATCTAGCATCCCCTCTCTGGCCACATCCTTCTGATCACTGACCTCTCTCATCCTCCCTTTCTTCGACATCAGCTCTGTGTTCTCAGCAGGATCCCTCAGCCCTCAGCCTCTCCCTAATCTCTGTGTGTCATCCCCCTTCATAGAGGACAGATACCTCGATCAGCTGCATTTATGATTCTCAGTCCCCATCTCCTGAGCCCTAAGATGTACCACTGTGTTCCTTATAGTTCGTAAGCTTGAATCATTCTTTTCTCTGCTCCGGCTCCTGGCTTACTGAGAAGTGCTAGGGGAAATCAGGACAGGTCCGTGCTGCCCAGCGTTCGTGGACCCGCACTCCCGCCCTTCATTCTTCCATTTATCAAAACAAGTCCTCTCGCCTTCCCATAAGGCAGCTCTAAGCCTCTTCCACCTTTTAAAGCCTGAAGCAAGCTCTAGAACTCTGTCAGGAAATAGTTTCCTTACAGTTCCTCCTCACAATCTCAAATTCGCATTGTATCTTCCTTTCTCTCTTTTCTCAGAATTCCAAGAATGAGAGAGAAGAAACTCCACTCCTTTCCAGAGTTTGCTTTTCCACATGGATTTTGATACCATTTTCTCCCATCTCCTGCAGGCCTTTGTTTCGTAATCCATTCATCTCCTGTCTTTCCTCTGCTCAAATTCTTTCTTGCTGCCGGCCCCTGCCCTCAGTCAGATAAACATACTTAACCATTTTGGGGAGATTAATTGTGCAGTGGTTGTTTTAAGATGGTTTGGAGAGAGGTAAAAACCAAGCCAGAGAACTCAATCAAAAGGCTTTTTCCAGAGTCCAGGCCCAAAACAAAGGAAATCTGTGAGGGTTCGTGGTGAATGGAAGCATAGAGAACATGTGAATCAGAGAGGACATCGTCGTCAGAATGACTCTTGTCTGGTTGTTATTTATGACTTTGCCTTATTTTCCCACTGTTTTGTCAGTTCCTGGGGGCAAAGATTGTGTCCGATTCATGTCACTTTACTTCACAGAATCCGGCTTGAATGAATAGTTAGAATTCCCTCAAAATATGTGTGTGGGGTGGGAAGGGATACCCTTTGGAAGGTGTATTTTTTTAGAAACATTTTATCTATTTGGGGGGGCAGAGGGAGAAGAAGGAGCAGACTCCCCGCTGAGAAGGGACCCCCCCCCCGCCAACTCGGGGCTGGAGCTCTATCCCAGACCCCCAAGATCATGACCTGAGCAGACGCTGAATGGACTGAGCCACGCAGATGCCCCTGGAAGGTGTATTTTTCCTTTAAGGGGTTAGTTGGCAAGCAAGGGAAAGATATCCCCCTACCAGGAGGAAGAAAGGGATAGACCTTTGCTCCTCAAGTTGCGCACCACTGTATTAGTTTCCCTTTGCTGTAGCAAATCACCACAAATTTAGTAGCTTTAAATAGCACGAATGGATTATCTTCCATTTCTGGAAATCAGAAGTCCCAGTGGTTATCATTGGGCTAAAATCAAGATGTCAGCAGGGGCTATGTTCCTCCCTGGAGGCTCTAGGTGCAGAATTTGTTTTCTTGCCTTTTCCAGCTTCTAGAAGCTGCCTGGAGTCCTTGGTCATGGCCCTTTTCATCTTCAGACTTAGCAACGGCCGGTCAGGTCCATTTCATGTTGCATCACTCTGACCATTGACTCTCTTCTCCCTCCTTGCACTTACAAGGATCCTGGGATTATATTGGGACCACTGAGGCAATCCAGGATAGTCTCCCCATTTCAATGCCATCTGACTAACAACCTTAATTCTGTGCAACCTTAATTTGTCATGTAACCTAACATATTCACAGGTTCCGGGGGACTGGGACACGTATGTCATGGGGAGCCATCATTAGCAGCATCTGCATCACCCAGGAGCTTATTAGAAATGCAGAATTTGGGGCTCTGCCCCAAGCGTCTGAATCAGATTCTGCATTCTGATCAGATTCCTAGGTGATCTGAATGTACTTTAAAGTTTGAGAAGCCACAACTAGCCTATCTCTAACATCTTCTCTACTTTAAACTTCCCATGAGCCTATGAAAATTGCATTTTTTTCCACTTCCAAATCTTCATTATTCCTTCTAATCCTGGTTTCCTGCCAAAAAAAAAAAAAAAAAAAGTTAATTTTGATTTGTACCCCTGGTGTTAATTCCCAAAAAGTCAGCCAAGTAAAACATGACAACACTTCATGCATATTTTTTTGCTGGCAGAAAGTAGTTGTTAGAAAAGGCAATTAAATTATAGAATTACCCGGGATGCAGAGGTGCTGGTCTACAGAGAGTATTTTCTTTCTCAAGAAGATTCATGAGAGAAGCGCCTTCATTAGTGTGTAGATGATAGTAGTGGTCCAGCAAGTGAAGCAGAACGTACACAGATGAGCTGTTTTTAAGGCATCTCCGAATGGCTCAGCATTTGAGAAATGTGACCAAAGCTGATTATAAAATTCCTTTCAAAGTTGCAGGAATGGCAAACCCATAAATAACTCTGGTTCTTGCTGATGTGAAAAGGAGGTTGCTGGCTGTTTGATTGCTCTCCTTATTGTAGGGGAGGAGATTAAGCTGCAAGATTGCAAGCTCTTCAAGGCTAAGACGAGCCACATACAGTGCCTGGGACCTAGAGGTACTCCACCCATTTGGGGCTCAAATCCTTTTTAATACTGTCATACTTGGGCATCTGGGTGGCTCAGTCATTAAACATCTGCCTTTGGCTCAGGTCATGATCCTGGGGTCCTGGGATTGAGCCCCACAATGGGCTCCCTGCTCGGTAGAAAGCCTCCTTCTCCCTCTCCCACTCCCCCTGTTTGTGTTCCCTCTCTCAATGTCTCTCTCTGTCAAATAAATAAATAAAATCTTTAAAAATAAATAAATAAAATACTGTCATACTTTATGCTGAATTTCAGAAATGCACTGGAGAAAAACCAGAAAAATGAAATTGGGCTATTTCCGTAGCCATCTTACTAGACTCCCTACTTCCTTCAGTTCATACCGTTGGTCATTCATCTACTCAACAAACATTTGTCAATCATCTACTGAATGCCACCCATGTTCTAGGCACCCATAAACATAAAACCATGGTCTCTCTCACTCACGAGCTCATATCCCAATGGGACACATAGTCACATGAGTAATGATGCCAACCCGAGTGCAGGAAGAGGTATGTGAACAAGGCTCATGGGCCTTCTCCATCCTATCCTTCACATCCTAACCGAATTTATCTGTAAAATCGTCCATTTCTCCCCTTTGCCAACTGAATCAATTATTTGGCTTTATTATTTTTATTTTCGGCCCTAGCTGCTTGTGTTGCGTCTAGGCACTTGCTGCTTACTATAGAAAGTGAAACCCTCTCGAACTAGGGCAAATACAATAGAGGTTATTAGAAAGGTCTGGTAGGGTCTCATGGGACTTCAAGAAAAGTTGAAGAAGCAGGGAAGGCAGGAAGTCAGGCAGCTCCAGAACAGGCCTCTTCACCTCCACTCTGTTCTCTCCCAGTGTCAAAGAGTCCAGACTCCCCAGCCTGACAATCTGATTAGCTCACTTTGTCTTTTCTGCCAGGCCACTTCCTGACCCCTGTGATCATTGTCACTACATCCTGATTGCTTCCCTCATATCACTCACTTAGCACGAGTTGCAATTATATACATTTTGAGTGTACACATTTCCATGTCTTTTCCTCTATAGCTTTGTTGTGACCTTAACTATTTTGTTGCTACTGTTTCCAGCCACTAGTACACTGCCTGATCATAGAAGGCATTTAGTGAATAAATAACAGAAGAAGGAACAGGGGGTGGGGGTGGAGAAAGCACTTGTTGTTAGTTACCCTAGAGATGGGCTTCCTTATGGTACATCAGCTTGCAGGAGAGGGAGGGATCAGGGAGAGCCCTGAGGGTCCACTCACCGTTCAGTGAGGCTGTGCGGGAAGTTTCTTAAGAAGAGAGGAAACCAAGTAAGTTTTGGCGATCACCCTAGCCACATGTTCTTTCCATTTCAAAGACATGCCAGAGGGACCCTTCTTCTTCGTGGCCCAATGTAAATGTGCCAACACTTTTGAAAATTTATTGAGCAGCTAATATATGCCAAATTCTATATCAAACACTTGACATGCATCATCTCTTTTCATTTTTATTGAGACCCTAGCAGGTAATATCCTCATTTTACAGCTACAAAACCAAATTTTAACAATTTAAGCAGTTCGTCCAGGGTCCTAGAGCTAGCATGTAGCCGGGCCAAGAATAGACCATGGGTCTGTTTTATTCCAAAGCTCCCTCTGACATTTGGCTGTCTCCTCTGTAAAGTATTCCCCCCTCCTCAGGCAAAAGTTAGTGCTTCTTTCTCTGGAGTACCCCAGCGTGTTCATAAAGACAGCACGGGCTTGCTGTGCACTTACAGGTACAAACAGTTCTGCTCCACTGCTCCACTGTCCCTCTTAGGGCGGGAACTGTATCGGGTTCCCCTGTGCGTCCTCAGGGCCCATGCCTTAGGGAGAGCTCAACCACTGTCTGTCCGCTGGGCTGGCCTTTGGAATGATAGCCAGTTACTGTGCTATTTCATATTTTTAAAATTTCACAAAATCCTATGAGTTCCTAAAAGAAAATAAAACGATCGAGTCTCCTAAATATCCTTCCCATCTCTGTTACTGAAACTTAGAGGAGAGGCACATATTCTCCTTACCCATATAATGTTGAGCTCATCCCACAGTTGGCTGACCCCCCTGCCCGCCCTGTTACTGTGGATGGTGCAGAGTGGTGGGCAGGCCCAAACCTGCAGGTAGGATCTTCCTTTGACCCAAAACAGCAGCCGGATATTAGCTACAGGTCAACGTTCTCCCACTCAACAAAGAGTTGCTAAGTACCGACTAGTGCCTTATCAGTCGGCCCAGATGGGTGCGCTGATTATGCAGAAAGGTCTGAGAGGAGAACTCTTGCCCTCGCCCTGGTGTTGCTTACCGTCTAGTAACCACAGCACCAACGCACTTAGGGCAGAGAGCAGAAGGTGCCCAGTGTAAAGAGACACCTACAGGCTGTGGGAAGTGAAAGGAGGTGGGGTGACTTCAGGCAGGGCTAGGAAAGGACTTCACGGGACATATGGCATTTCAGCTGGACTCTACGATTTGGACGAGCAGACGCCTCTCCTGTCAAGGGCAAAGCCCACAGCAGTGGGGGTGGGAGCTGCTACTGGGCCGAGCCCGACCCAGCTTGGAAGCGCACCGCAGGTTGAATGCTGGGTCGTAGAGCCACAGCCTTCCTCCTAAGAGAGGGGGTGGAAGGGCGGTGACCACACTTGAGGAAGTGCAGTCTGAAGGTAGCCTCGCAGCGAATTTCCGGGGGCAGTGGAAGCAGAGAGAGCGGTTATGTTTATTAGATAATACTGGGTCTTCACGGATCACACAGCTGTGTAGCACACTGAAAACCCTGGTCAGAGAACCATTTTGAAACTCAGACATAGTCTAAGTGACTCATCAGTAAGCCGAGAAGAGTTTCTAAGCCGTCATCCCAGACAGGCTCACCGAATGCACACCGGGGGCGAGGCCGTCCGGGGCTCTTAGCCCAGACCAGTGCAGACCGGGGGAGGTGGGCTCCGTGGGAGGCTGAAACCAAGCAGCGACTGTGCAAGGCCCTGGGCCTGGCCTCCTGGAGCAGGCGGACCCCGGCGGGGCGCGCGGAGCCAGCCCGGGCCGAGCCTGCCCAGCCAGACGGAAAGCCCCCGGGAGAGCCAGGCAGGAGAGCCGGCAGCGCGGAAGGTAAAATCAGAACAACCTCGGAGGCGCAAAAGGCACATTTCTCAATGGCAAACGGAATTTGCCAAAGCAGACTTCAATTAGGAGAAGCCCAGCAAGGGAGCAGGGATTCGAGAGAGCGCCAGCAGTTGCCCAACGGGCCGCTGCCGCCCTCGCGGTCCCGACGGGCCCCCGCAGCCCGCGCCGCCTGCCCCGCCCCTGCGGGACCGCGGTGTCGCGGGCGGGGCGGCCCGGCGGGGGCGCGGCGGGCGCGGCTCCAGCAGGGCCTGGGGAGCGGCGGCAGCGGCAGCCACACCGGCTGGGGCTGCGGCAGCGAAGTAGAGGCTGCGTGTGTGCAGCCGCGCCTGAAACGGGCTCTGCACGACCGGCACCGCGGGCGTGAGTTGGCCGCGCTCCCGGGATGCAGACCCCCGTTACTCGCGCCTTCACTATCCGCCCCTCCGCGAGCTTCGTGTGCGAACGCAGAGGCGGCCTCTCGTGCAGCCTGGCCGGAACCCTGCCCGTGTCACCCAGCCCTTCCGGAGCTACTTCAGATGTTTTGTTTAGCTGGAAATGCTCGGACCCCTTCTAACGCCTCCTGCATCGTGACGAGCGACACCGCGAGGTTCCAGTATTTTTAAGGGCACATAGGAGCACACAGGATTTCTCCATCCTTCCCAAAAACGTCTTCATTGGAAAATAGAGGTCGTGAGTTTATAAATAGGAAGGTGGAAAGACAATACTACTGTCTTCCCATTACCCAAGTCCTGTGATGAAAGCAAACACAGAGCTTGGCTCAGAAATTCACTAGAATTCAACATCACTGTGGAATGTCTAATAGGCAGAAATCCTTTTTTCTTTTCTTTTTTCTCATTTCTTTAAAACGGGACATTCCTGTCTTAGGGATCTTTCTCTGAGGACTGTAGGCAATATTCATAGTTAGATTTGATATCAGAACTCAGTTATTGGCAATTTTCTTAGGATATGTTTAGAGCTAGAATATATAAAATGACAAGGATAGATGTTTTCTATATCTGACTGTGATTGTTGTTTTTTTTTTCCTTTTAAAGAGGAATAGGCAAGACTTGTATAAATGCCTAAAAAGGAAGTGTCTCCATAAGCTATGGTTTGTGTATTGTGTTTTACCTTAACATAATAAAATATGTTTTGCAGAGGAGAGACTGGAGGCAAGGACAACAGTCACTTTAGGTTTATTCCATAATTCTGGGTCTTTACTGATCACACAATTGTGCAGGTAGATTGAAAACTTTGATCTAATGTAATTATAATGCAATTAATGGAATTAATAAATGATCATTGCATTATATAGAAGGGTATGGGTGATATAGTAATAATAGTGATAATTATTAAGAAATTTTAGATAATGCTAACCAACCTTGAAACGCTTGAAATGGTGGAATTTTATTTTAAAAGAACTACAGGGGCGCCTGGGTGGCTCAGTCGGTTAAGCATCTGACTCTTGATTTCAGCCCAGGTCACACTCTCAGGGTCCTGAGATCCAGCCCCACCCATGTCAGGCCCCACACTCAGCACAGCATCTGCTTAAGACTCTCTGTCCCTCTGCCAAATAAATACATCTTTTTAAAAAATAAAAGAACTACATTAGAAGGGTAAATGTAATGTTCATACATAACTCCAATGGACTAGGAACTACTGGGTCAATTGTATCTGTTGTTGGACACACACTGTTAGTGACTTTCCTTGGCTGGATGAAGGTGTTTTTGTTCTTATTTTTCTCTCAGGTTCTCTTTAAAAAAGAGACAGAGAAATGGCGAGATACGGGTCAAAGAGCACAAACTTCCAGTTATAAGAATACCAAGTTGTGGAGACCTAAAGTACAATGTGGTGATTATAGCTAATAATGTTCTATGATATACTTGAAAGTTGTGGAGAGTAGATCTTAAATGTCCTCACTACAAAAAAGAAATGGTGATTATGTGACAGAATAGAGGTGTTAGCTAATGCTGTGTTGCTAATCATCTCTCAGGATATAAATTAGCAAATCAATGCACTGAATACCTTAACTTACACAATTAGAGAGCAGAAATAGAGTGAGAAACCTATTTTTCTAACCCAATAAATGAGTAAGAAAGGGATGGTTGGGTGCCTGGGTGGCTCAGTTGGTTAAGCAACTGCACTGGGCTCAGGTCATGATCCCAGGGTACTGGGATCGAGTCTCGAATCAGTCTCCCAGCTCAGCAGGGAGCCTGCTTCTCCCTCTGACCCTCTCCTCTCTCATGTTCTCTCTCACTCTCTCTCAAATCAATAAAATTTAAAAAAAAAAAAAAAAACACAAGAAAGAAAGAAAGGATGGTTGAGGGATGCCCATAAGACCTAAATCCTTTGCATGGCCTTGTGGGCCCTGCATGATTTAGTCCCTGCCCACAACTGGCCTCATCCTCTGTTATGAAAGCCTCAACCACAGCCTCCCACTTTCCTCCCCTCCAGCTACTCCTTCCTCATCTGGGTCTCTGTCCTCAGTCATGCTGTTCCCTCTACCTAAAATGCATTTCCCCTTACCTCCTACCCATCTCTTCTCACTTGTCTTTCAGATGTTAGCATGCATATGTAATGTCAAGTCACCCTGTTTTATGACCGTATGTCATTAGTCACAGTGTAGAAGTATGTATTTATTTATTTGTGTGATCATTTGATCAATGTGTACATCCCTCTTTAGTCTCTAAGTTCCAGGAAGCTTGGTGCCTTGTCATACAATAGGCGTTCAAAAAAATATTCACGGAATGGATCTTTAAAGAGGGAAAGGAGAAAAAGTGAGAAAGAACTTATATCTGAAGAAGTTAACTTTTTTAATGTGTAAGCTAAAAAGCTAAAACCATAAAAGGTGAGAACAGGAAAAAAAGGAGCCTTGAGTCACATACATACAAATATTAGAGTCCTCTGTAAAACCTGCATGTTCGGCATTTATGAGTGTCGAGTTTCAAAACCAGTTTTCTGATCAGTAGTGTCAGACCTCTCTAAGTTAGGTCCTCATAGCTTGTGCTGTTTGCTCGTAATAATCTAAATACTCCTATGTACAGATCTATGTGAAATAGGCTGCCTGTTTTCTGACGTAATTAGAAAACAGGCTATACTGCTTAACCAGATGTTCTGGTCAGTAGAGTCACATTGCACATATCATACCCCTATAATCCATCGCTCCTGGATTTGATTACAGTAAACTGTATGTAACTCCAAAGCTCCATTAGCCACACTTGAACCATTGATGAAAACATGTCAGGATCCTGCAGCCCTTTTGTGATCATTGTTATGGGTACCACATGACCTTTGCACCCCACAGACTCTAGAATCGATCAGTAGCAGCTAAGGGAATCCCCACGATAGAAAGCTGGGTGAGGGGGTGCCTGGGTGGCTCAGTCGTTAAGCGTCTGCCTTTGGCTCAGGTCATGATCTTGGGATCCTGGGACTGAGCCCTGGGATCCTGGGATGGAGCCCCGCATCACGCTCCCTGCTCAGCGGAAGCCTGCTTCTCCCTCTCCCACTCCCCCTGCTTGTGTTCCCTCTCTTGCTGTCTCTCTCTCTGTGTCGAATAAATAAATAAAATCTTAAAAAAAAAAAAAAAAAGAAAGAAAGAAAGAAAGCTGGGTGAGCTAAGTTTTGCTCAAATAAGTAGAGCATCCTGGAATAATTCCAAGTTCTGTGGGATAGAGGTCAACTAATTCTGATAGTAAAGAACATGTGCTAAATTTGATTAAGAAATACATATGGCCATTAAAATTTTATTATCAACTTAACCTGTGGAAATCCTTAGCCCTCATATAGGTATTTGCTCTTACAGTGTTTTAAATGTTTGATTTTCAGAAATGTGCTAAGCTTGCCATTTCAAAAGCACAATGCCCCACATTTTTATATCTCTGTAAACATTAATGGAGTTTTACAACACACTTGTGTGAGCCTTGAGATGACCGCTTCCACTGTGCAGATGAGAGAAGCTGAGGCATGAGGCTGCTTCTGTCAGTTTTCCAAAGACGGCCCCCGAGCCAGTGGAGAGGAGCACCGGAGACAGAAAACAGTCTGTGTCTTCACTGAAAACACATCTTGTACGCATCTGTAGTCTTGGGGGTGGGCTGGGGTGGGGGCTGGGGGGCGAGGCGGATCGCAAGACCAGAGCTGGCTTTTCATACTCACTACTACGGTCCCCACGAGAGCTCTTTGTGAAAATGTGTACATAAATAAAAAGGGTATCGAGGTGATTACTAGGATGAATCTACACTGGTCTGAAATGCCTGAGTCCACGTAATGGCACGAAGAGAGACCAGTTGGCTTTTCAAGGCCTTTCTAACAGTTACAGTTCTATCCCAATGAGGGATTCATGGATGAACAATATTTAAAGTATTTATCTTTCTTTTTCTTTATAGATCTATGCAGTTCGATCAGTTGTTCCCAACAAAAGCAATAATGAAATCGTCCTGGTGCTACAACAGTTTGACTTTAACGTAGATAAAGCAGTGCAAGCCTTCGTGGATGGTAAGTCTGCGTGACCCCTAACTCTTCTGTGTCTTCTCAATGCATTGAATTCTTTTCCCCAAATGCCTTGAATATCAATTAGTTCCTAATATTTTAATTCTCATAAAAATAGGCTAAGCTTTTTTTTTTTAAAGATTTTATTTATTTATTTATTTATTTATTTGACAGAGATCACAAGTAGGCAGAGAGGCAGGCGGTGGGGGTGAGGGGGAAGCAGGCTCCCCGCTGAGCAGAGAGCCCGATGCGGGGCTCGATCCCAGGACCCTGAGATCATGACCTGAGCTGAAGGCAGAGGCTTAACCTATTGAGCCACCCAGGCACCCCCAAAATATGCTAAGTTTTAAAAACACATCTACATACTCAGTGAGAGCAGGATTTGGGATTTCTTTTAACCTCGTTAAAAAAAAAAAAAAAAGATTGTAGCTAGTTTCCAAAAGCTACCTATTATAATAATGATACTAATTCCATCATCGCCAGTCTTTCCAGTTTGTTATAAACATGTCCTTTACTTGATGGTGTCCTTGTTCATGGAGGGTAATGCACTTCCGGATCCGGAAGGCCTCCTCAACTCCTCAGCCAGCACGGATCTACACAGCCTAATTGAATGCCGTCCTTGCACTTGATGCTTACACAGTCTGAGAGGACTGGTTTATTCTGTAATATCCTTCGTTTTTTATTTTGAGGTTGCCTAATTAATCGGAATATCTATTCATCTTATCTACCTATAGAACCTTTGTGCTGTCTAAAAGAAGAATTTTCCTCAGATGACCCACTGCCAGTGACGTTATGGAATCTAAAGTCTCGGGAATATGTTTACCTTATAAAGTTGTAACCTCCTCCCTCATATTTTCTGTAAATTATGGGGTAATTTTCCCCACCTTTTGAGCAGGTTCCATTTATGAACGAAGCTCTCCTACTTGTCCTTAGTTACCATATGTCTTCCGTTCTGGTGTTAGTTTCTCTGCCATTAATATGGACCAGCTAAACATTTCTGATAAATATGGTCAGGGAAGACCTGCCAGCCCATTTCTCAGGTATATCCTGCTTATACTTTATTTGTTAAGGACGGCTTGATTTACTTATTTTCCTAGGAATAGAATAATTTCCCCAAGGTTCTACAAGTCATTTCAGGCAAGATCCTGATATACTCTCACATTCTGATATCCACAATCAAGGTTTAGGGTCCCAGTTGAATTTAAAAATGATTGTCATTCAAAGTAGACCTGCAGGCAGACCCATAGTGAGTAAATTTTCTGTTTTTTTTCTGCCTCATGAACAAGCAGATACAGAATTTTGAGTTGTAAGGAACAAATAGTAGAGAATCTGATATACACTTAATTTGCAGCATTTGGCACAATTTGTCTCAAGAAAAAAAATTTTGGAAAATCTGCACATCCTGGCTCAAATAAACTCTCAAGATTCACTTGCCAACATCACTTGCATGGAAAAAAGCTTTAGGAAAGGAAAAAGGTTATTATCCCCATTCCTGCCCACCCTCACTTGGATTGAAGCCCCCACATTCCCCATCATGGAAGTTTTTATTACAAAGTGGCCCTGATGAAACGCACAGATGTCCAGGAATTGAAAGAATGTCACCAGATCCATTTGTATCTAAGTAACGCACCTTGCTTGTCCTTGAAATTGTCACCTCGTCAGTGTTGAGATCTCGTTAGAGTAACTCATTGATTGCTGAGAAACCTCATATCACTTTGGTTGGGGACCAGTTGGAAAACTTGTTTAAAAACCACTGAGATTCAAAAATATTTGTTAGGAATCACTAATGAGGCATATTAAAAGCACTATTTCCAAGTGGCTTCAAAAGCTCTGAGCAGTTTCAGTATACTTAAAATGTAGTAATAACGGTTTCAAAATTTGCTGTGAACATGAGTATTTCTCCTTCAGAATTACTGTCTAAAAGCTCATTGTCCAAATTGCAAATAGAATTTATGTCAAAATAGGAAAATTAGGGGAATAATTGAATATTGCACTTAAAGCAGTAAACAACTCACCTCCTTTCTCTGATTAAAAAGAACAGTACTTGGCACTTTCTTAAAATTTAATTTTATTTGGAAAACTGAAGCGTAACTGTAAGTAAGAACTACTCTAATGATTATTAGCCTGGATTGACTAACCAAGAAGCCTAATGAAAGTGACTTTCCTTTTCCAAAAGGAAAATATGGTAAAACATTAATTCTCTGGGCAAATGAGAGAGAGACCAGCTCAGTTAATAAAAAGTCTGAATTATAGCTTACTTTTAAGTGCCGTCGTATTATTTCAAGTACATGTAACTCAGAAAGCCTAAGAGGGGCATTGAGTTGGAAACTTTGAATAGATAGGAATAATTAGCCTGTTTAAATATTAGTCAAAGCAATATGGCCTTCTGCTTATCTAACAGTGACAGTGGACTCAATAATTGGGACCCTACTAATTTGAAATTTGTTATAAAGACCAGCCTGAAGTTCATCTTTGTTTAGCCAACACACTCATCGTAGAGAACTATTAGTATAATGAGATTGTACGAGAAGGCTTAAAATTGTTAAAAGAATACATTTAAGAGCTACTCTTTTAGAAGCACCTATTTAGGGGTGCCTGGGTGGCTCAGTGGGTTAAGCCTCTCCCTTTGGCTCAGGTCATGATCTCAGGGTCCTGGGATCAAGCCCTGCATCGGGCTTTCTGCTCAGCAGGGAGCCTGCTTCCTTCTATCTCTCTCTGCCTGCCTCTCTGCCTACTTGTGATCTCTGTCAAATAAATAAATAAAATCTTAAAAAAAAAAAAAAAAGAAGTACCTATTTATATGAAAACAACCCATGTACTCATTACCAATAACTTACTGTTGAAATGACGCCCCGCCCAGTTGGAATGAGCGGAGAATTCGTTAGGCCATGTGGAGACAGTGACCATAGATGATCAGTCTTTTAAAATATTTTACGACTTAATCAGGTTAGGCTTTTCCTCTCTGAGCCTGTGCATGGCCACATATTTATGTGAACGTAAGTTTCACATATGAAAGTGAAAACCTGGGATCAGCTTGTCATTTGACGAACTACTTTTTTGTTTCCAAGTGGAAGCCTTCCTTCTGAAGAGCCCACCCCATCCCTTTGCGAGGTGACAAGAGCGAAACCAACATCAGATAATCTGTCCTCCTTACTGAGCTGGGACTATAGTGGGTAAAAGACAGGGAAAGGGCAGGAATGGCCACACAAAAAGCTTCGATTCACTTGGTTAATAATATTCAAAATCCCATGTTTGGTCTGGAAGATTACAGGTATTTTGATTCATACATCAAACAGAACAATTTTAATTCCACCTATGGCAACACAGCTGACAGAACATTCTCGATATATATTTCATTTTCTGTAAGACAACATAATGATAAAAAGGTAAGCTTCATGTAGTAGGGCTTTAATACTTTGATAAAACCAAGATCATGCAGTGAATTAAATGAAAATCTGGAAATAAAAAATGAAACTGGCATTTTTATTAAGGTAGGATGTATCAAAACAAATTGCAAAGCCAAAAAAAAAAAATCGCTGCCAGGATGGAAAGACAGAGGTGAATTTTGTGTGTTTTATTATGTGAATCCGTGTTGAAGATTCTTTGTCTTTGTCTAGGCAGTGCAGTCCAAGTTCTAAAAGAATGGAATATGACGGGGAAAAAGAAGGTAAGATGAATATCGATTGTAAATTAATAACATCTCTAGTCAAAACCTTCACGGTTGTTACCATTTAAACAAGGTTACCAATTTTATGCCTCTTCCAATAGGTTGATAATGTATGCACAGGTTTGCAGTTTCAAGGCTTTCTTTAATTACCAGCCAGCCTCACTACTAAGGCCTTTGGGTTTTTTTTTGTTTTTTTAAAGATTTTATTTATTTATTTATTTGACAGAGAGAGATCACAAGTAGAGAGGCAGGCAGAGAGAGAGGGAGGAAGCAGGTTCCCTGCTGAGCAGAGAGCCAGACATGGGACTCGATCCCAGGACCCTGGGATCATGACCTGAGCCAAAGGCAGCGGCTTAACCCACTGAGCCACCCAGGCGTCCTTGGCCTTTGTTTTCTGTTCGAGTGTTTTCAACCACCAGGTGTGCCGTAGAAGTCTCCGACTTCTTCTCTTTTCAAGTATTAAGGGGAGCCCAGCCGGGGAATTCAAAGGATTCAAGACGTTAACTTGCCTGAACATATTCCATAGCACAAAGGAAAAAATTAGGGAGTGTTTTAAAGATACTTGAAAAGCTCTAAATATATTTTCGCATGTTCTTCCAACTGTAAGAATCTGTCCAAGGCTGCCCTGAGATACATTTTTTTTTCTTTTTTGCCGAGTTCTAAATTTGATCTTTAACAAAAGAAGAAGAAAGAAAATACCTTGAAGTCATAGTAAGTTAGGGACCTGTTTTCCCTTCTTGAAAATCCTTTCTTCAAGAGCACAGATAAGGAGGTTTTACTCTGCCCAATTCGGATCATTTTGCTCTCTTGGCTAGTCACAAGGAGTGGGGCTTCTGGGCGCACATGAGGTGTGCCCGGGAACCCCGTGGCCCTCGGGGTCCAGCCCGGGCCTGCCTGATCTGTGAGCATCTGTAGAAGCACACCAGCTCCCATATGAGTATGCCGCTCTTGTTTGGGCCCTGCAGTGTGCTGGGTGACTTTCACAAAAAGTCCGATTCTCCTTTCAAAGTAACTGCTCTCCCCATGCCCGTTATTTCGCAGTTAGGCCTTGTGTTTTGGGTATCCCACAATATAACAGGCCAGTCCACGCTTCCCCACCGAGGAAGGATCACAGGCCTGCAAAACAGTGTAAGGGAACAGAAAGCAGCATTACTTTCATAAAATCTTGAGATGACTGAAATTACCCTTCCTCTTTCTTTCACTCCCTAGATTCATGGAAATAGGAAGAATTATCAGATTTTTTTTCTTTCTTTCTTTTTTTTTTTTTTTTTTTACCTTTGCGAGTCAGCTTCTTTGACAATCTCTGCTTAGCTCGATTCATGGCTTTCCTGAAGTCTGTGCCAGGTGACAATTCGCAAGTGATAGAAAGGCAATATTTACACGTCCATGGAAAAATGTCAGATGCGTGGTTGAGGTATCAAGTTTCTCTGATGTGAAATAGGGAGCAGACAGCAGCCGCAGACCCAGCTCAATACTGAGTCCCCATCTTAGAGGTTCATTGAGAAAATGGTCTCTCCAGCCCAGCAGACACAGAGCCTGGGTGGGAATCTGTGCGGCCAGCCCTCCCCTTCATCCTGGGAATGGCTTCTCTCAGCTGGAGGAGCCTCCCTCCAGGGTGTGATTGTGGTTTCAAAGGGAAAGAAGAGGAGTGGGGAGGAGAATTAAGAGAAAACAGTTCCCTTTTATTTTTTTCCTTTTCAAATGTGCTGGAGAACAAAGCCAGGCTAATGTCCAGCGGGGAGCTCCCTGCTGCAGCGGGGCGGGGACAGGGTCTGGGCTGAGGGGTCAGGCCTGAATGTTAATTACACGGAGCCTCCTGTGGGTACAGAACCAAAGTCAAGGAAAGCGTTCCACAGAATTGGGAACATCTTAATTTCCTATCTGTTATTATGTATTGACCATTAGGGCATTTTAGGAGAGGTACAGTAAAACCTGCCGTATTGTGATCATCAGGGTCCAAAAAAATGTTGATGGCCAAAAATGCAGGATTGGGTGTAACGTGAAGCCGGGTCATGCTTTTTGACCAGCCGCTGAGAGGTCCAGGATTCCAGCTGCGCAGTCCAAATCCAGGGGGACGCAGAGCAGTTTGGCCTCACTTTATCGCAGTTGTGTGCCCCCGTTGGAATACTCCCGGGGATGACCATGGGACCCGTGGCTGCCTTGCGCTCTGTGCACAGGGACAGCACTTCCAGGAATCTCCTGGGTGATCCGGGCTTAGCTCAGAGACCCAACTTGGACTTTGGGATGTGCCTTCTACTTCCTCATTTTGCAAGGCCTTGTGGCCTTTTTCGTACTGATTGTCCCCCTCAAGCTCCTGTTCTCCCTCAGAGGACCAGCACCCTAGAGTCTTCCTTGCCTCCCACCCGCCACCATCATCTCTTTAAGAAACATGAGCGCTTCTCCAATGGCGCGCTATCTGAATTCAGGCTATTTCAAAGCAGTTCTCACAAGGTTTTACTATATTCCCCTTCATGTACATCAGGCTTCCATTTGCTCAAATAATATTTCAGCTTTTAAGCCATTCCCTGCTGTTTTTCCCTTCTAAGGGAACTTCTTTTGTTTACTGGGTCCATGAGTTAAAAGTTTACACAACTTACTGTGACAAAAAAAGAGACTTGTATCCACGTGGGTGGGCAGCAAAGACGCAGGTGTTTCCCCGCATCCGATTAGAAGGGCCAGAGAACAAATAAGTTAACACATTTTATTTTGATCTCTCAGGTTCACCTTCTAACTCAAGGGCCTGAGTGGAATAATATTAACTTCTCATTTGTTTCTCGTTCTAGAACAACAAAAGAAAAAGAAGCAAGTCCAAGCAGCATCAAGGCAATAAAGATGCTACTAAGGACAAGGCAGAGAGGCCGGAGGCCGGGCCCCCGCAGCCGCTGCCGCCCCAGATACAAAACGGCCACATGAATGGCTGTGAGAAAGACAGCTCGTCCACAGATTCCGCCAGCGAAAAGCCGGTCCTTGTCCCTCGTGAGAAAAAGATCTCGATACTCGAGGAACCTTCAAAGGCGCTCCGTGGGGTCACAGGTCAGTAATTCTTATATAAAGTTGCTCAGGAAGGCACAGAAGAGAAGGAGGCAGAGGGAACCCACAGACGCAGTGGTGGCCACTATGCTACTGTTGCAAGAGAAGGGGCGTCCCTCCAACAAGGACTCAAACATCTTCCTGCGGGAACAGGGTGGGGGGATGTTACGGGGCCGAAGGAGAAAGCTCAGTGTAGCCCTGCACTAAATCAAAGGATAATTTTGGCCAAAGAACATAGTTCTAGTCTGCATTAGGATCATCAGGAAAACAGAAATCTCAGTTAAAAGAATTTTCTTTCAGGACACCTTTGCTGGGATAAGGGAGGAATAATTGGTGATAACAGCAAATGTTACTAAAGGTTAGATCAAATTATTTTAACTGCTGGTATTTCATATTATGTGACAGGATGTAATGTGCCAGGGTGTTAGAATCTGGAATGTTAATTATTTGTGCTATAGCTATATCTCAATTAATCTACAAAAAGCTACTTTTTAATCATTTGATTATGACCTTGGGTGCATCATTTCATCTCTAGTGTCTCATTTCCTTTCTGTGAAATAAGGACACCGTACCAGAATGTACGAGATCAGTGGTCTCAGCACTATCTAACAGAATGCTCCACTTTTATAACAAATCCTAAAATAAAAATCAGAGATAATATTGTCTATCTAGAAATGGAACTTCAGTAAAGCAAAAAATATAAGAAATCGGGAACAGCTAACCTAGAAGACTTTTATAAAATGATCAGATATTCACACCCAATTAAAATGAATTACTTTGCACTTAAAACAATGGTCAGCGGGACATGGTGGACACTGTTTTTTTTGATATGTGACACGTGAAGCAAGAACAAAATAAACATGTTTGTATACAGACCTAGAATCACTCTGAAAGCAGCTACCATAAAGGCAGGCTGACGCGGGGACGCGTCTCAGCACTGTCAAGTCAGATTCCATGACCACACATGTCATTGGCTGTTCGACTTTCCAAATGGTGCAAAGCTTTTGGTCAGTTCCGCACACCATAAAGTACAGTTATTTTCTTAACTTACCCCGTATTAAATCCTGGAAATCCATAGGAGGATTGTACAAAAACTACTTTGTGTGTATATATAAAGCATCCAAGAGGACCTGAGAAACACATTGGGACACAAGGCGATGCTTTGTTGTGCAGGATTCCTGTGACAGTAAGTCACCAAACTATAGGTGTAGGCCCCTCGCCCCAACACACATTTTAAAAAAATGCCTCCTAATTCCAAACGCCTGGCAGATCCCCTAGCGAGGACCCCACCACCGGGTAATTCCTGCAGTCCTTCTTCTAGTTATAAAATCTTGCGCTGATTGACTCAGCAACTCTCTAAACTCCTCTTACAGGCTGAGCACTGTGCTGTTGCCCTGGAAATTCTCAGAAGGATATGGTACGCTTGAGGCCCTGAGGGAGTCGCTTTCTGTTATTCTCGAAGAGAGGGCCGAGTTTACAGTTCGGGGGGGAGGGAGGCTAGCTACATCCGTGAGTGATCCGGGGAAGCTTCATGGGAGTCATGGTTATTGAAGGACCCATAACCTTGAGGTGTTAGAGGGCATTTGCAGGGTTAAAATGAAGTAGAAAGGACAGGACACCACTCCCTCTGCAGTCTGTGGGGCAGTGCTATCCTCTCTGATCAGCCAAAAATGAGCAAGAGGGGCCCTGCCAGGAAGAACTGAGTCCGGCAAAAGAGACAAAGGCAAACAGACCATCTCACACTGACGCGTACCAAACCAGGGCTCCGGTGGGGAAGGTTAAATAACTCACGGGCCGTGTAACACGCTAGGACGTTTGTAGCTTGCTCACCAAGCACTGATTTTCTTCCACAAACACATTACCTACCAACTCGATTGACCGCGAGCAGTAAATCAGGAGAGCCTCCCTGAACAGCGCTTCCTTAAAACCAAGCAAACAACGACAGCTCGTTTCCATTTGGAATCTAAATTTTCCAGGAACTTTTAAATTCCGTTTTTACCATGCCTACGATTTTGAGAATGTTTTGATTTATAGTCAGGGCAGGAGAAAGAAATGAAACAATTGGGTGGCAGATTCCCAACCTGGCTTGTTATTGCTTTCCCATGAATTACTTTCAAAACCTAATTACTCAAGTTGCCGTTTTGATATCAGTCATAGACTAAAAGCCTAGCGTGTATATTCGTTCATTTGCTTATAATTTATACCTTCTTTCCTGAGACAGTTTCAGTAGCTCTGTCAAGTATATGACATTAGGACAAATTCAATATTGAAGCGCTTCACGGCACAGTGGCTAGCTGCCTTGAAAGTTAAGTACGCGCTAGAGGAGTTCTCTGTATGAGGCGGCTTTTGTCGACTCTGCCATGAAACTTTCCGTGAAGACTCCTTTATTGCACAAAAAGCCATCCCAGGATCCTTTTGGTTTTGTTACGTTCGGCACAAAGGTGTTGAAGTACATCAGTATTACCAGTGAATGTTGCTGGTTCAGTACAAATCCATGCCTCACGTCAATTTTCCTGTTAAAGAATAAATGATGATCACGGAAGGTCATTAGATATTTTTGCAAAAGGAAAGGAGCCCTCCTGGTTGAGCATTAACTCATCAGTGGCTCACGTGCTATGATCATACATTTAAAAATGAGTTTGTACCTGGGTAGGTTTTCCTTCCCAAAGACAGTGGAAGTTTACCAGGACGGTGGTGCCGAGACTGGGAAATGACTTTGAAATGCCCATCCGAGCCCATCGATCCGTCGGCGACCCCAAGGCCTCGAACCAGGTATTTCACAGACGAGTGTTAGGTCTTGGACGTGCTGCAGCCCATTATGAGCAGAGCCTTGGAACTGGAAAGGTGGGCAGTGACCCTTTAACACTGTCCCCTCACTGAACTGCTGAGGAAGCCGAAGCCCCCTACCCATGCCCCCGCCCTGGGTTGAGAAGACAAGAAGAGAACCCACACCCCCTGGGATAACTCCTGCTGCTTTGCAAAAGCCTGACTCAGGTCTGTGCGATTTAACGCATGCATTGGAGAGCTGCCGCTGAACCCACGGGCTCCCCGACTCCGAAAAGATGTATAATTGAAAAATTAGGAAAAAGGGATCATAACAAAGCCATATAATGATATTCTGTACTTGAGTGGGTTCGAAGTATGAGCGGAAAAGAAATCTCCAGGCTGCTTGGCAGCAGAGCGTTTATCAATCTCTCCAGTAATGAAACTGGCTCAGGGAAGCTTGCCCCGACTGCCCGGCTGAGCGGCGGGCTGTGAACTCGTGCAACGCATGTTTTATCTTTTTATAACACCTTGACACTCAAGATCTCTCTCGTTTTAAAAAATTTTAAACAGAATCATTTTCTTGGAGGGGAGAAGTGAGCTCGAAGATGTGTCCAGGTGGTCCAGGGGTGTTGGTGTGACTTCCTACATGAAAACCCGCCGCCGAAAGCATCATCATTTTGGGCTGTAAATATAGCACCGTCGTGTGGGACAACGCTGCCTGTCAGCCTGTGGCTTGGAAGTTTGGGAGCTTGATTTAAACTTAGTACAAAATTACTTCTTTAAGCCGTGGAGTAGTTTTTTTTCTGTATTTCAGAATTTTTAATAACAGCTCAAATTAGATCTTTTACATAATCCAATCAAGATCATTCTGCGTCCAAGTACAAAGTCAGACAAGGAGTAGATTAAGATTTATTTTTACTAAAAGTAATGCCAAGGATCATTTTTAATCCTGAGGCCCATCTAAATGTCTTTAGGGGCTCGAATTTCCTAAGTATTCTTCCTGCTCTACTTTCTTTCCCCAAGGCTCCCGGTTGCTGAAATATTTAGGTGCTTATCACCGTGTAGGCCTGAACAGGACTTGGGATTTCTCTGTCGTCTTCCTCCCACTGGACACAATTCCCACTGAATAGGCAAGGAGCAAGATCACGGGCCACCCACTGGCTCCAGTGAGAGAAACTTCGGGGCGGGGCTTTCCTCGGCTACAGCCTCTCTTGCTGGCTGGCTGGCTTCCTTTATGTCCCCTCATCTTGCGAAGCGTCCCGGGGATCCAGCTCCCCTGTTACCTGTTACCTGTCTCCAGCAGAAGGCTCCACGCTGTGTTCATGGACCTCCACAAACCGGGAGGTTTGTATCCTAGACCAGGAGCAGCCCCGTCGTTTTTGTCCCGACAATGCGGATTCTCTGTTTTGCCATGGGCCTGGCGCAGAACAGCTTTCTCCTTCTCAGAGTGAACGGAAGCTAACGTGAGAGAAAGGGTCCTCTTATTTTCAAAAATTGGCTGCTTGTCTCTCATCTGTGCTTCTTATTAAGCGCGCACACACACACATATCTCACCAGACTATTTCACAGTATTTTTATGCTGTGAGGTTCCCTGTAGGATTTTCAACCAGGTTGTGTGTGTGTGTGTGTTTATGCTGCTGTTGGTCCTAGCCTCAAGATGATCTCCCCTGCTTCTCTAAGCCCTATATTGGACCAGAGGATTAGAAAAGATCAACAAGATGAAAGCAGCTTGCCTAGAACGTTAACATTGAAGCCAAGTGTGTATATTCCAGGATTTCAGCAGAGCCAGCTCTCAAACGGAAGCAGTGTCCGATTGTAGCGAAGAACCAGGCTTTAGCCCTGGGGGTGTTTGGATTCAGGTCTTGGCCTGGTCGCTTTCTAGGTGTGTGACCCCGCACAGGTTAACCAGTCTGCGTCTCAGTGACTTCACCTGCAAAACAGAAAATAGAACCTCACTTTACAAGAGCGTGTGGGCAGTGGTGGTGATTCGCACAGCATCTGGCATGGAGTAAACCCACAAATCGTCTATCTGCCTCGTGAGCCTTTTTACGCGCCCTGCCGTGGGCTAGGAATTCTTCTAGAGGAAGTGAACAGGACGACAGGTCTCTGCCCTCATGGGGTTTGTGTACATGTTTGAAGGGAGGAGAAGAGATCCCTGCTAAGCCAGAGCACAGCCAAGTTACCCAGAGAATTCTGGATTGTCATAAATGCCATGGGGACAGTGAGCAGGAGATAGACCAGGCCAGGGGTCGAGGGCGTGTGCGACGACGTGACAGAAAGCCATAATGTCAGGCGAGTGATTCAAGAGGAGACACCAGGGCCGAGGCCCAGACACCCCGAAGCGCGTTCTCTCACGCCAGCTTGCCGTGAGCAGCCTGAGCAGCCCATGTTTTATTTAAACCTTAATTAAGGACTTGAGCTGAAACCCTTGCAGACTTATAACCATAGGTTTTTACTCTTTTTTTAAATTAAAGATGCCGCACTTTATTAATCCATATAGCTGATCTTGGGTGCTGTTCTAAGAACATGCATTTTCAAAAGTTTACACTTTAAAACACGTTTATCATGACTGTCACCCGTCCTTAATTATTATCTTAGCATCTGAATACGCAGGGTTAGCTCCTGGTCTAGCTGGGAGCTGTTCAGCGCCCCCCTCGGCTCCCAGCAGCACCGTGTCCCAGCTGTTCTGGTAGCCAGGGGAAGCCTGCGACCGCGTCTTCCGGGACCAGGACCTCTGCTTCCTTTCTCTGGGTAAGGAAGCAGCAAGAAAGAGACAGGCACACACAGGATGTAGTGACACCAGGGCACAGGAAATGCAAAGCCCCTCGGGTATTTGTCTGTCACCTGGGTAGAGTGAAATCCAGAGCTGCCTCCATTCCCTTCTCATTTGACAAGGCCTTTTGCTGCAAGCCTGCCGCAGAAACACGAAACGACTCCTCGCTCACGAGCTGATACCTTCCTAACTTCCCCTCTGTACTCTGGTAGGGGATTTCCGTTACAAGCAGACCTAATTGAATGGAATGCACTCCTTGCAAAGAACAAAAGGCCTCCCAAAAAGCCAATTTTTTAAAAAAATCTTCGAACAAAGGTTTAAATGGCTCTTTCCAAATGCAATGAGAATTGAGCCTGTTTTGCAGTGAAATAAGTCAGTGAAACAAAGGAAGGGAACATGTCCACCTGTGCCATTGACAGCTTAACGCGTTGATTTTAATATCTATTATCTTTTTCTTTAAGATTTTATTTATCTATTTGAGAAAAAGAGAGAGCATGAAAGAAAGGAGGGTCAGAGGGAGAAGGAGAAGCAAACGTCCTTCCAAGCAGGGAGCCCGATGCGGGCCTCGATCCCAGGACCCCAGGATCATGACCTGAGCTGAAGGCAGACACTGAACCCAGTGAGCCACCCCAGCGCCCCTATTATCTATTATCTTTTAATATAAATAAACCTGTAAAGGTATTAATGACATACGAGACCTTGAAAGGCCGTGTAAATAAAACCAAACGTTTTCTTGCCAATCTGAAAAGTTACAAGCCTTTTGCCCACTGGCCTGATGAAGTTTCATAGGACTTGAAATAATAAAGAAGTTACGAGAAGGCAGAACTGACTGACACTGTCTTCGAAACATACCTGTGCGTTCGGGTCTCCGTTTCAAAGTTACGGGTTCCTCTGACTCTGCTCATTCCGCTGTCGAGCAGTGACAGAAGAATGGTGGAACATGCAGATCCAGGGGCCCCCGTCACCACCCTGTAAAGAGTTTTCTTGGGGCATCATCCCTATACCGTCATTCTGCACCATCTGAAAGAATTATCTTCACTCACTGTCTCCGTGTCTTCACCTCTGCCTCTCGGTTATCAGCCTACTTACTCATCGTGCCTTACAGCCCCACCGCGCCGAAGACATTGCTCCCCCTAAATGAATCAGTGGCTTCCCTGTATTGAGTCCAGCAGACATTTTCAATCCTTCGTCTTTTTTTCCTTCTGCAACATTCAGTGCTGTTGATCACTTTGTCCTTAACTACTCTGTGTCTTCTTTTCGGTGCCTGGGACATGACACTCCTGATCTCCTCCATCTTCATTGCTCTCTGTTTCCTTTGAGGGTCACTGGTCTCTACTTGGCTGTTAACCAGTAGAGCGTGACAAGGCTTGGTTGATTCCAGGTCCTTCCTCATATAAAACCATACCATCTTCTTAGATCATTTCAACCATGCCTGAGTTTTAATTATGTAAGCTGGCTCACAAGTTCGTCTTCCCAGTCCAGGCAACTCTCTGTCTTCCAGGCTCTTAAACTTGACATTTTCACTCTAACCGTTCAAAGCACTTGAACAACGTGCTTAAAGCAAACTCATGATCTCTGTCCCAGTCTCAGCTTTCTTATAGTGTTCCTGATCTTCGTGTGCTCTGTATTTAATGTGCAAGCCAGAAATCTAGGCATCAGTCCTGACATCTACCCCTCTCTCACCTTCTACATCCAATCCATCAACAAGCCCTGTTGATTTTCTTTTCCCAATATTCCTAGAATTCAACCATTTCTCACTGTCTCTACCTGCGCCTTCCCACCAAAGCCATCATCCTCTCTTGCATATGTCGCTCTAGGGGTCCACTGATTAGTCTCCTAGCATTTACATGGTTCCCCTCTAAGTCAATCCGTATCCTGAAATCTTTTCAAAACCACAACTCTGAACTCTGAACATAAAAACCAGACGTCTCACCATGGCCTGCAGGCTCAGCATGATCTGGCCCCTGTGTGTCGCTCCAGCTTCGTTGTATGGCCTACTCTTTCTTACTGTCGCTACTCGGCCATCCTGGTCCTCTCTCGGTCCCTCATGCTGGCTGCGTGTACCAGCCAGGTTCAAGTCTGGAGACAGAAGCCACAGTTTATTTGAATGGGAGGAAGGTAATACAGAGAATTACTAAAACACTAGAAACACCAGGAGGTGGTTAATTACTAAAAGGGATAAATGAGGACTCTGAGAGATCCAGACACGCAAGAGAGCAGTTCCTATCTCCAGGAAGGTTGGACAATCAAGAGCCGTCCAGTCCAAGACTGAGATTGTGATCCCGTCAAAGGTATGTGGCCCTCAGAGGAACACGAAGCCTTGTGGTGACCAAACAACAACAAAACCTTGCGGAGCCAGGACCAGGCTGCTCTGTAGACTGTTACCAGTGCCAGAGGGGGTAGGCAGACTGGCACTGCTCAGAGTCACAGGGGACTGGAGCAACTGGAGAACGAGGCAGGGGTGTGGCCAGGAGCTCCTGTGACGAACAAGCATAACAAAGAACCAGACTCGGAAGAGAGGGGCATGCCTGCCCTTTTAGCCCTGCATGGTCACCTCATTCCGCCAGCAGGCAAAACAGGGCCACCAGCTCCAGCAGCACAAAATGAGGCAAAGAAGTGGAGATTTGAACCAAGAGACAGTAACTTGGTAACTGGCACAAGATACTTCTTCCTGCCTCAAAAGCCTTCTTTGCTGGACTGCGCTGATTGGCCTCCTTACCTGATTGGGTAGCTCATGGGCTTTCAAGTGACCGGAGGTAATGGCTGGGGAATTACTAGCATGAAGTCAGCTATGCCAGTGACAGATTTCAGAACACTATGCACTTCTCTTTCATAACACTTACCACAGTTGTAATTCCATATTTGTTTGTGTGGCCATTTGATTTATATGTCTTCGTAACACCCAGAAAGTTCTGGAAAGACTGAGAGCACATCTGTCTTTGATCACCCTTGTAGTTCTGGGGCCTAAAACAGCAACTGGACATTAGAGGCGCTCAGACAAACAAGCCTTTTTCTGTTGAAGGATTAGCGATAGAATATGTAAAGAAGTGTAGGTTAAATTTTGTTAAGTCACTATGCTGCTTTTTAAAGACAATTTTGAACTTTGTATTTATTATTTTTAAAAAATTTATACTAATGAAGAAATTTGAAAAATGAAGTAAGTTTTAAGGGATCAAAAGTCCTACCTCCCCAAAACAACCACTATTAAATTTCATTTCAGAATTTCTTAACTGCACGGATGTATGGGATTTTTAAAAGCAAATATCCTATTAGCATGTGAACTTTTGTATTCTTTTTACCTAAGGTGACATTATAAACATTACCTCGTTTCTTTAAAAACATGATTTTAATGGCCACCTTGTGTTTTTATGAATTTGACGTATTTTTAATTATTCCCAAACTATTGTCCATGTGGATTGTTTCCGTTTGTTTGCTCTTGTAAATAATGCTCTAGTGAACATTTCTTATGTATAAATCTTTATAAACAACTACGATTTCCTTGGCATATTTTCTTAGAAATAGTATTTTAAGGTTCAAAGAGTATGAATATTTCTGAAATTCTTAATATATTGCTGTCCAGAAAGATTGTGCTTATCACATTGTTTTTATTTGTAAAACTGATGGGCGATGGCACACTTTAAGATGTTTCATTTCCATTTGCATTTCTCTTTTTGTGAGTACTTAAGAACACTAAGATTATGATCAAAGACCTATTATTATTATCAGGTATCATTAAACACTAACATATTGACTTAATTACTTTTAAGTTATGTAACACGTTTTTAGTAACACAGACATTAGCGATTTTAGGCAGAATTTTATAACAAAATTATACTTTATTTCCTTTCCAGTTTTTTTCTTTTTTAAAAATTTTTTTTAAAGATTTTATTTATTTATTTATTTGACAGAGAGAGAGATCACAAGTAGGCAGAGAGGAAGGCAGAGAGAGAGGAGGAAGCAGGCTCCCTGCAGAGCAGAGAGCCCGATGCGGGGCTCGATCCTAGGACCCTGGGATCATGACCCGAGCTGAAGGCAGAGGCCCAACTCACTGAGCCACCCAGGTGCCCCTCTTTTCCAGTTTTTTCTAAGTAGAACTACTTCATAATACCATATTAATTATCAGACAACTGTTTTACTATGTATAGGAGTCGGTGTTTTACAGTGTATAATAGGAACTTAATGGGTTAAAATAATTTTTTTAGACCTGCTCTTATATATAACACATTTCTTAAACTTAGATTTGAATTCCATGTATACTTCCTTCAGTCTGGTTATAGATACATAAAGCTTTCACTGGAAAGTAAAATCTAACAAGAAAAAAGAGTTTTCAGAAACTTTCAAGTCTGAACACATACATGACTGTACATATATTATGAAAATCTCTGAATCCTAGTCCTTTATTTCTCCCAAGATGAAGATTTTGGTTTTTTTGGTACTGCTAACAAAAAACAACCACCACAGTTTCTGTTTTGCTGTATAAAATAAATCCACACAAGACGCAATCAAATATGACCTACAGTGAAGACAAAGATTAGTCATTAGAAGCAGAACAATATCACTCTAGCAGAACTAATTAGAATTAGAAGCAGAATATTCCACAAAATATTAGGTTGGAGTAAGCAATTTTATCTTTTTATAAAAAGATAATGCACTATGACCGAGTGTGCTTTTTCCCAAGAATGCAACTTTGGCTTAACAGGTCAAAACCGATTAATGTAATTTGCTATACTAATAAAATATGATCATCTCAATAAGTGAGGCCAAATAAAATCACTTGGCAAAATAAGAAAAAATCCCAGAAAACTAGGAATACAGAGGATTTCCTAATAAACATATGAAAAACCTGCTCTACCATTAATATCATATTTAATAATAAATATTGGATACAGTTTGCCTAAGATCAGGATTGTATTCTGCATTGTACTAGGGTTCCTAACCAGTTTAGTAAGGCAAGGAAAGACTGGAAAGAAAGACGCTAGACTGTATTTACAGATGTCATTATTGCCTACATGGAAAATTTTTAAAAACCTACAAAGACCAAAAAAAAGATAAGGAAATTAGCAAGGTAGCTAAATATATAAAAAGGCAGTTGTATATCTGCATTCTAGCAGCCAACAATTGGCAAATGAAGTTTTTAAAAACATTATATACAATAGCCTAAGACATCTAAAATACCCAGGAATAAATCTAACTAAAGATGCCCAAGACACTATGAACTGTAAAACAGTGCTGAGACCAATTAAAGAGAAGCTAAATAAATGGCGTGATGCATCATGTTCGAAGATCAAAGTATGCAATATTGTTAAGATACTAAATATTTCCAAATTGAATTAGAGATTCAACTCGAGCCCAATCAAAATCCCATCAAATTTTCTGTAGAAACACACTGATTGTTTTTGTAAAAATGAGCTGATTCTTCAATTTACATTGAAACGCAAAGGACCTAAGTTAGCCAAAACAATCCTGAAAGAGAAGAGCAAAGTTGGAGGACATGTATTATCTGATATTAAGGCTCATTATATAGTTGCAGTAAAAAAGTGTGGTGTTACAGGTGAGGATAGACAACTGCATCAGTGGAATAGAATGTAGTCCAAAAAGAGACCACACATATATAGTCAATTGATTTTCAACAAAGGTGCCAGCATAATTCAGTGGGGAAAGGTGAAGTCAGATTTACTGCTATGGTCTGTTACTTTTTCACATTTTACATATTAGTTGTTAAGGGTAGCAAGACTGTCCCATTTATATCCTATGAATAAGCCAGGGCTAGCACTTACTGGGCACTCCATATGTATCTGTTGAGTTAGAAATCAGAATGGTACTCAGGAAGATATATACCATCTATGTTGGGACTTGATAAGTATTTTTAATAAAGGGAAGGCTCAGGTAATAGTTAAATTCAAAAACATATACCCTTCTAGGAGCCATTTTTAGGATTAAATTAAAATGTATATAGTATTTATTGAAATGTGGGCAGATGAGGTGTGTCCAAGATATAACTACTCTGATTCAAGAATTTGATGAATATTGGATAATGACGCAGCCAGAGACCCATATCAAACTAGGCTCCCTATAACAAGAAGGCCCCCAGTGTGGAAAGTAATGCTGATTCATTCATTCATTCATTTGTTCATTCGTTCAGTAGTCATCATGTACTAACTAGGCACCAAGCATATAGTGTTGAACAAAACATACATAACTCGGTCACCGCTTTTCTCATGTAGAAATGCAGTGGCTATTTTAAGATCTCACTAAAATCAGTACTCTTTTAGTCTAGAACATAAATGAGCAGGGATGCCAGATTTTAGATCAATAATCTCATGCTCTTTCTGATTTATAGTAGTGCTACCCAGTAGAAATATAATGTGGGCTACATGTATAATTTTAAAATTTCTAGTAGCAAAATAAATAAATAAATAACATTCCTAGTAGCCACATTAAAAAGTAAAAAGAAACAGATGAATTAGATTGGTTAATATATTTTTTCTAACTTAATACACACAAAATATTATTTTGACATATCAGTATTTTTTTAAATTATCAAAGTAATATTTTTAATTCTTTTTTTGGTACAAAGACTTCAAATCTCAGTGTGTATTTTACACTTACAGCACATCTCAACTTAGTGAAGCCATATTTCAAGTGTTGAATGTAGCTAGTGGCTACCTTCTGGGACAGAGATAGGAATCAAATCTGAGTCAGCTGCAGTCTGTTGAAGTTTATAAGTAGATTCCAGAAAGATAGAGAACTGATGGTACTTCTGGTCATAATGTTACAGGGAAATCGCTCTATCCAGGAAAGAACCCCCATTATTCTGTTGCTAGAAATATCAGGATTTGTGGTTAAGATAAGCCTAACTCTGTTGTAGCTGAATAACTTCCACCAGCTTTCTTCTGAAAGCGCCCCAGAGTTTTACTATATTTGGAGACAGAGCTGTACAGCTAATGTGCAAATATATCCAAGCCATCTTTGAGAATTTCAGATCTTTCCAGTGTGCAGTGATTTCCACCAATAAGACAGCTTTTCAGGACCCTAAAAAAAAGAAAACCCTGCTCTTCATATTTCTCAATGAATTTTTGTTGGATGAATGATGAAATGAACCAAGAGCCCACATGCCAGTTCTCTGAGACACAAAATATTTTCAGCTCTAGGTTAATGAACCCATGCTCATTTGCATGCTTGCCTTCCATTTAAAATTCTTGGGCATCCAACAGACTAATGCTTTCCCTTCATTCTAAGGTCATTATTTCCATTAGGCTAAAATATAAACCCCCTTATTTTCAAGAATAAGACTAATTTACTACACTGTGCACAGTGATCTCTACTTTAGATTCTCAATTTATAATATTTCATCCAGGCTGAATCTTTCACTATGATTTAGAGGGGGAGTGAGTTGGATTCAGCCTGTACTTAATCACTATTTTAACAAAACATTCACTGACTCATCAAAAAATCAGTTTTTCATTTTAAGCAGGAGAGCTTCTTTAGCTGTGTGTGCCATCCATCTTCACCCCAGCAGAATCACCTGGCAAGTAGGATCCTCAGCCCACTGCTGAATCAAAATCCCTGGAGGTGTTGTCTGGGAATCTGCATTTGTAACAAGTACTAAGGGAGAGTTCGATCTCACTAAATCTTGACAACCTCTTCCCTAAAGTTCCACGTCAGTATAGCTAAAGATAAAATCGCATCCTACCATTTAAATCTGTTTCACCACTGGAGGAAATGTTGTTTTTAGTACCTAATTTGTTCACTACCTTTGTTGAACATTTCACTGTGTATTGTAATTTCCCTTTAGAGAGTACTCATCATTCAGCCCGTAAACTGTATGCTGTGTTTTCTTTCTTTCTTTTTTTTTTTTAAGATTTATTTGTTTATTTATTTTAGAGAGAGGGAGGGAGCACAGCAGGAAGGGGAAGAGGGAGAGGGAGAATTCAGGCACATTCCCTGTTCAGCCTGGAGCCTGATGCAGGGCTCACTCTCATGACCCTGAGATTATGACCTGAGCCGAAATCAGGAGTCAGACACTCAACAGACGGCCACCCAGCCACCCCTTTGCTTTCTTGATGTATAAGTTATGAATGATGGATTCAACCAAAGTCAAATTTACACTTCTCGGAAATGTCTAAAATCAGACTGACTAGGACCCAGGTGATAGTCCTTTGCACCTTCCAAGTATAGTCTCCATAATGTTTGTGGCAAATGTTAAGAAAGGCTCTTCGTTTTCCTATAAAATCATTTTAAGAGTATTTTAATTCAGGCACAATTTCACAGATAGCTATCGAGGCAGACCCAAGTACTAGGGCTTCAAAAAGGAATCAAACTTCAAGGGAGTTCTAGCCTTCTCAAGGCAGGAACGAGGGGCAGACACATAAGTCTTGTGTTCAAATATAATGCAGTAAGTTTTTATGAGGCACCCTGGGAGTAGAGAGAAGGGAGGCAGGGCGCAAAGGGGCTGGGGTTCATAGAGACGATGCTGTGCTCTGTTTTGAGTGTGAGCCACGGGCAGCCAGAAACGTGGAGTCATTCCTACAGGCTCACCCAGGACACAGGCTCGGAACATGGGATCCTGGATCCCCACCTGCCCTCTCTCTACTACACTCGGCTTTCTCCAAGAACCTGGCCTTCAATAGCACACTGGCTTCCCTTTTTTTACACCCAAAGCTCTCTCTAGTTGTGAGTAAGATGTTAAGGGGGATACATTTCCTTTTCCAGCCACTAAGGTGCCATTTAATTCACTCCAGCAATAACTAAATAGAAACCTACCTTTAAAAGATGCTGAGAGCAATGTGCTGCTAATTTATTGCCACATCTATTAAAGCTCTAGAGAGAATTTGACTCCCTAGATTTTAAATATAGTAGAGATATTATGTTTCCTGATTTAATCCCTCCATAAATTAAGTGAAATGATTATAGTACCTGTTGTCACTTCATTCTTGCCCTATCTCCAATCCACTCTTCTGCCTTCATTAATTCAGAATAAAATACCACAAGACATTAATGTAGCACTTGGAGATAGGAAGACTGCATTTTTATAGTCTCAATATGAAACCATACTTAAAGATGCTTATACCTTTACTGAATGAGGGGAAAACAAACAAACAAACCAAAAACCTCTTCGTCTCCTAATAACCTTCATCATGAGTGGGGAAACCAAGGCTCAGAGATGTGAGGTGGCTTGCCCAGGGCCACCGTATAAGTAATTACCAGAGCCAAAACGCCCACCTGGGTCTTCCAACTCCCAGCACAAGGCTTTATTTCTAGGATATCCTCAAATCTTCTAGAGATTCTATTAAAGCAGTTTCTTCACTGTTTGCAACGAAGGGCATTATTGCCAACATGGAAACAAAAACAAAACTCTTGGCATTTCCCCATCACTTTCTCATCAGTGTTTTCAGTGTATCACTTCACAGTCATTATTTGGTGTTTTCTTACAGAAGGCAACAGACCACTGCAACAGAAACTATCCTTAGATGGGAACCCCAAACCTATACATGGAACACCAGAGAGGTCAGATGGCCTACAGTGGTCAGCTGAGCAGCCTTGTAACCCAAGCAAGCCTAAGGCAAAAACATCTCCTGTTAAGTCCAATACCCCCGCAGCTCATCTTGAAATAAAGCCAGATGAGCTGGCAAAGAAAAGAGGTAAAGTGATTTCTTTTGCACAAATGATTCAACACATTTTGCACACCCAGAGAAGTGCCAGAATGATTGAACGTTCCAGAAGGATGCTGCTTAGTGAAGAGAGATGCACATGTAATTGCATTTCTCTCAGTGACCCACATAGCTTGAAAAGTAGATGTGATTCCTCCCATGTGAACCAGAGGTCTCGAATGTTGACGAGGAATCACATCTCCTTTCTCTGCCCCTCTGGGGTCATTCCGCTCTTCGTAGGCGTGGATAAACTGGCACCACGAGTGCTTTCTACCCTCGTGTTTCATGAAGCGAACGTGAATGCGGGAGCCCTTTTAGCAGAGGGAATGCCGACTGATTGGGCCCGCGAGTTCTTCCCTTGCCCTGAATGAAGACGATTTTAGAGGCTGATCCGTCTTCCTCAGATGCGGCCTTCCTCACGGAACCTCAGTTCTGTGCTAGAACTTGCAGACAATGTAACCCCGAAAGAGGATTTTGTATTTGACACACTATGTTTTTACTAGTTTTTGAGCTTTGTCATACTTTACACTGAACTGGTATTAAACATGAAAGGGGCTAAATCGCTTCCTTTCTGGTTCCCAGAGGATGAAATCCATGATATTCTTCGCATTCAGGCTTGGTTGTATCTGATTTCCTTGGCTTTGGTTTGATAGACTTTCTTACTTCTCTTGAGGGAGAGTTCTTTCTTCTAAGAAACATGGCCTTGTTGGGATCAGTACAATTGGCCCATTTGCTCTGCCCTATCTGTGTACCTTGGTGACAGTTTCAGGAAATCAGGCGAGACTGGCAGCCTTCGAGCAGCTCTAAGTGCTGCTGCTCTAATTACAGGCCTGGCTTGGGACCGCTGGGGCGGGAGCCAGCGTACCTGGCACCAGAGCTCCCTCCTCTCTCGAGCTCATTTGTACCTCTCCAAGCTCCATGTCCTTTTCTTCATCCAAAAGCCCTGCTGGCTTTTAACCACGCAGAGTGGTGAGAGCCAGCAGCACACAGTCTTCAGACATATCAGATTCTACGAAACTGGAGTTTGCAATAGAACATCATGACCACAGCCTCTTTCCAAAGCACAAAGGAGGCGTGGGTGCCCCAAATGGCCCACCCACAGAGCCCCTGGTCAAATCCCAGCAGTCCCAGGGGCCGCACCAGTCACTCAGTGTGGATTTTTACAACTCTGGGTTATAAACACACAAACATCTTCTTGATGAAACTTTTTTTTTTTTCCCATTGAGAAACAAAAGATAAATCTCTCTCTTTTTATTAGGGGTAGGGGAGATCGCTGCTTTTGTTGTTGTCGTTGTTTAGCTCAGATGTAAAAAGATTAAGTGTTCAATTTAACATTTTTTCCATGACATTACTTTTAGGCCCAAACATTGAGAAATCGGTGAAGGATTTGCAGCGCTGCACTGTGTCTCTAACGAGATACCGTGTCATGATCAAGGAGGAAGTGGATAGTTCAGTGAAGAAGATCAAAGCTGCCTTTGCTGAATTACACAACTGGTGAGTAATTCAACTTAGAAACTATAAACTTACGGCGCTTGAGCTGTTCCTACAGGTAAAAGCATCTGATGGGAAATGTTGTTTATTTAATACATAAACATCACAGAACAACTCCTCGGCAAATTTTTTTAAGTCCTTCAGGCAGAGGCCTATATCTTGGGAATAAAAAATGAAGGGAAAATGTTTGAATAAGAAGAAACCTGATACACATAATTCACTGGAGTTTGAAGTTGGCCCCAAAGTATATGAATGATGTAGAACACAACCTCAACAAATGATATTTTTGACAAATCCCTGGAAGGCTGATATCATGAATGCTAGTGAGACAAAAATATTTTCCGGCCTTATCGTTGTAAAATAAGAAAGACTCCCTTAACAAAACTCAGAAACATCTTGGTGATTCCTGGCAAGCTTAGTGATGGAATCCCATCCTTGGGTGTTTTGAGGACTGGAATTTAGGAATGGTTCACTGGTATGGTTTGAGTCCTGCCCCGCCCTGCTCTGCAACTGATGTTGACGGGAGACAGTTCTTTGAGCTGTGTATATGTGCTTACATGCACAATTGAAATGAAGTCTCTACTGGTGAAGGTTATTATCAGTAGAAAAAGTTCTCAGTGTATCCATCAAGACTCTTCCTGTTTCGTGTGACAGAAACCCAAGTCACACTAGTTCACGACAAAGGATAGTTTACTGGCTGATGTACATGAAAAATCCAGAACATTCCTTTAGGCAAATTTGGTTCTAAGCCTAAATTGTGTTCTGAGAATTCAGTTTCCCTCTCCCTCCCCTTCTCCTTTTCTCCTTCTCTCACTCCTTTCCTCTCTCAGCGTCTCCTATAATCTCCTGGCTCTGCTTATTCTTGGCTTGATTCTTAGGTATGATCTCTCCATGTGGTAGCAAAGATGACCCCCTAGCAGCTCCCAGTTTGCATAATCCTTAGTCCCTGTGACCTGAGAGAGAGCTTTGTCTCCAACAGTTCCAGCAAAAGTCCAAGGGCTAATTTGCATTGGCGGGGCTGGGTCACATATCTGTCCCTAAACCAGTCACTGTGGCAAGAGGGACAGTCTCTCCACTAGCCAGGCCGGGGCCATGTGTCCACCACAGAGTTAGTGGTTGGGTGAGCCCCACCTTCATCCCACAGACTTAGAGTTAAAGCGCTGTGGTATCCTGAAGGAAAGTCGGGGTGCTAAAGAGAAAAAAGTATAAAGACAAGGAGAACCTATCCACAGTGCCCAGGCTTACCTGTGTTCTCTGTATCTCATCGCTCTCCATGATTCTAGAATTTGATCCCATGTTTTGCATAGCTTTCCTTTCCAAGTCCTTCCTTTGACACAGATGTGCTTTTCAGCAGACTAGAGAGGTGTGTAAAACCAAGGATTACACTTGACACAATCTAGAAGTCTTGAATTTTCAACCATCTGCTACGTATAAGATCCCAGTGTGCATAAGCTATCAGAGACTTGAAAGGAAACTGTCTCCATCACTGATCACTCAGGGAGGGACCCTCTCCCCTCCACCCGGTCATGTCACCTTCACTTAGCGGAACTCTTCTCTGCCTGATCAGACGCTAAACTAATTGTTCAAAGTAAACTGCAGGAATATGTTTGAAAGTACTTAGAGAAGATAAAGATGCTATATAAACGAAAGGCGTTAGTAGTATTACTGATTTTTAAATCTTCTAGTTCTATGATTTTTTAAAGATTTTATTTATTTATTTGACAGAGAGACAGAGATCACAAGCAGGCGGGGGCGGGGGAAGCAGGCTCCCCGCCGAGCAGAGAGCCCGATGCGGGGCTCGATCCCAGGACCCCGGGATCATGACCTGAGCCGAAGGCAGAGGCTTAACCCACTGAGCCACCCAGGCGCCCCGAGTTCTATGATTTTTTAAATCTATCCTTGTTACCCATATATATATATATATATATATATATATATATATATGCACACTCAACTTCCAGGCCTGTTCTCCAGAGCCAGAATCAGCAACCTTTATCTATAAAATGCCAGCTAGTAAATATTTTGAGTTTTAGAGTCAGTCGTGTCTCTGTTGCAACTACTCAACTCTACTATTCGGGCACGAAAGCCGGAGAAATGCAGAGAAGCAGTGGGCCCAGTTCAGCTCAGGGGGGTCGCAGGTTCCTAGTCTCTGGAGGCATTCATCAACTGCTCAGAGAAGACCCCTCTGTCTCACTCTCTTGTGTGGCATTTGAGAGTCAACTCTTCCTCTGGGGCCTCTGTATGATACCTTCCCTCCGAGTGACTCACACACTAATTGACAAAGTGTAGCACTGACCTCGAGTTACCTCTCTCCTCCAGCTGCTCGGAGTCTTTTTTTTTTTTTTTTTCCTTAGTAAAATGAACACCACATGGGTCACGAGACATCTGGAGATTTATAACAGACTCTCGGAGTGCTTCACTCCTCAAGAGCTGAAAGTGTGGGCCAGGGAAGCCGGGTTGTGTATCTTCTCTCTGCTTGTGTGTCACACTCTGTTTTAAACTGATGGGTAGGATCGCCTCTGAGTGAGCTCTGCCAAGCAGGACCGCTGTTTAAAAGTCACCTAGTAACGAATGGCACCTTTTCTCCATACAGAAGAAGAATAAGTATAGATTAACCATTTTTTATGTGCTGTTGCTACAAAACGCGTAAACACCAGCGCTTGTTTTCCGATCTAACCTTTACTAAAAATGATCCCCAAATAAGGACATTCGTGTCAACTTGAAAATAAAACAAAAGGAATTCTTTCTCATCAGCCTTTAGTAGACATTTCTGCCAAACGAGAAAACGTTACCTCTCTGTTCCAAACAAGCCTGCAGCTTCGCCAGCATGGTGATTGATGTACTTGGATAAAGTCTTCCTCTCGTCTTCTGAGGGGGAGAAACCGATGAATTTTAGGGATCGGGCTGCTCTTAAAAAAAATAACAGGTCACAGAATGGAGGAATGCAGCTTACACGTTTTCAAAAATAAAGCTTTCCTCTTGGGGGTGACGTGGCAGACTCCAGGCACTGGAGAAAATTGCGAATGCAGCGCCACTCACTGAATAGAATTAGAACCTCGGGGTTATGTTGTAAGGCATATCCAGAGGTGGACCATGTGGGACAAGTCCTCTGGAGATTTCCCAAATGAGTGATGGTCCTGAGACAGACGTTAACCTACCCGGTGCACAGGCCTCATTGCGCTCCTGACTCCGTTCTCCTTGCTTCAGGCCGGCTGGCACCCTCACCAGACCCTTCAGCAGGCTTTGTGTGTAGCTTAGAGATAAACAGAAACTCTCAGGTAAGACATTCTAAACATTCAGCTGGCTACCGGGCTTCAGGAGGTGAATCCTGCCCCATCCAGTTGTCCACAAGCCCGCTGGGATGCACGGGAACCGAAGATTTGGGGAGGCGGGGAGAAAGCACTTGCTTGCACACGCCCAGCCCCCCAGTGAGCGCATATCTGGGTAAAATGAACCCAGTGCTTCTCCGACCCAGTCTGGCAGTGGAGAACGCTTTGTTCAATCCAGTTACTGAAGAAAACCGTGATGTGGCTCAAAGCT
This sequence comes from Mellivora capensis, assembly GCA_004024625.1. Lineage (NCBI taxonomy): Eukaryota > Metazoa > Chordata > Mammalia > Carnivora > Mustelidae > Mellivora > Mellivora capensis. The sequence continues at coordinate 42,479 of PISX010000592.1, forward strand.
GGCCTGTGACCAGGACACAGTTACATAAGACTAAATGGCCATTAATGGATCAATCTCATTTTCCCATAAAGAACTGGGGATCCGAGAGGGCAGCAGAGATGACACGATGCTCTCACGCCGTCTTAGCAGAAAATAAATTTTGCAACATGAGTGTCTGTGTGAAAAGTCACATCAGGAACTAACATGAAACAGCTGGTTTCCTTTCTATATGATTGGCCCCCTACCACAACTGGAAAATATTCATCCTTTGGAATCCTAGCTGCCAGATTTAATTGCTTTGTGTGCAAACTAGTCTAGCTTCTCATCACAAATTGTGTGTGTGTGTGTGTGTGTGTGTGTGTGTGTGTGTCCAAGTTGATGGTGCAGGCTTAAAATGAACAATAAACATTAAATTCCAAAAACATTAAGGAAGGAGAATAGTACTTGATGGCTCTGCCATATGCCGGGGGAGGAAGGATTCCAAAATCAAGCTGTAAGAATTGCTAGGTGCCATTGTCAATTTAACATCTAATTAAAAGCACTCCTAAAGGAAATGGAAGATGGTAATGAGCCAGAGAGTAGAGCTTGTGCTGGGGATGGGGTAACAGGGTCATAGAGAATGGAGGCTGGGAGAGACAATATTTTTAGGCTGCTTTGCTTTCATGTAGGAAAGGGAAATCAGTCCAAGCCTGCGTCCTTATACCTCATGTTTATTTTTTCCTGAAGCGCCGCCAGATCGTACTTCAGCGGAATTTGGAGCAGGTCAGGAGTTCCGGGCCCTGCCCTGCCCCGCCCCCCTCCAGCCCTTGCTTTCCTCTTTCCTTGCACCTTGGAGTTTCCTCCCCTAGAGCAAAGACAGGTGCTCCCCACATCCCAGCGGCTCCTCCCCAGAGCACCAAGCACTACCACAAGATAAGCTTGCACTGGATCCCCATAGCACTTTCCTTTTTTCCTCATTAACAACTGACACTCGTTCTTGTGTCACTGATAACCTCATCCTGCTAATGGCCGTGGGTCCTCCTTCCCAAAGTGTCCTATTTAATTCGGATGTTAACAGTGCTGAGACCCTCTCCATCAGCCAAAAGCATAACCCTACAAGGGAGAATTTGAGGCTGCAGAAAAGCCTGTCTTCTCCCAGCATTCCTCCAATCCCACTCCGAAGTGGGCCTCTCGCCTGCCCTGGAAGCTTCGGAGGTAGCCAAGCAAAACCACGCCCGGACCACCACGGTAGTCAGCAGGGTGACCCTACACCAACCAGAGAGCCTGCCTGTGACATTTTAAACATTGTGTCCTTTTTCTGAGAAGGCCTCCCGAGGGGAAATTGCCAGCGGGGACTTTGAGAGCAAGCGAGGCAGCCCTGTGTCCCACAGTCCCAGTCTGCTGCTCGTCGGGCACCCAACTCAGGTACAAATCTCGGAGCATACAAGGCTCGGAACGACTTCCGTTCAAGTCCGAGTGAGACCATTTTTCTTTCCTAGCAGTTTTATCACACAGCAGGATTCCTTCCTCCTGGGTTGGTTCTCACCCCGTCCCGCAAACCCCCCAACATTCCCCAAACTTTTAGCTGATTTTTGGTTAATACATGGCTTTCCATTTGATGCTAGAAGACCAGTTTTCCTGTGCTCTTGGAGTTTTTTAATGTGTTCTCTTTGTGAATAACGTACCATTGACTGAAAAACGGTGCTTGTAAATTAATATTTACTTCTCTCCATACCCAAGGCCATGTCGTCCACTAGAATTAAAAGCCCTAGAGCTTTGCTGAAGCAGCACCGCCAGAAAGGCGGACGCTACTGGCCTGAGGGGAGCTCAGGAATAGGTGGTGGGTTGTTTGAAGAACTCCAGGTGATTCTTTTATGCATCTGTGGTGGAAAGCCACTCGCAGAGAGCCCTCCAAAGGGAGTGCCACGTCTGGAGCTAGCGCACTGTTAGCCCCCAGGAGACAGTTGACATGTCTGGAAATATTTTTGTTTGTCACAGGTGCTGGCACCTAGTAGGTTGAAGCCAGGCATAGCCCGACATGTGCTAGAATGCACAGCACAGCCCTCTCCCCACTGCCCATCACAAAACACTGTCTGTCCCAGGACAACAATAACCCTAAGAAAGCCTGGCCAGAAGAGAGGGAGAGGAGTCCGTCCGCCCTTCTGCGTATGCTGCCGTAGCTCCTTGAGGGAGGGATGGCGATTCCTCACTTGGCAGCACTTCTGAGTCCTGTCTGCCCCTCCCCCAATGGCCCTCCTGACCCACGGCCGGAAACGCGGGAGAGGACCTGCCTTTCCAGTCAGCTCCATACCCCAAAAAACATAACCATATTGTCCTCTTATCAGTGCCATAGGAAATTTTAAACCTAAACTTTCTGGCTACGTTACATTACATTTTTGTCTCCTCAAGACCAGACAAACAATTATGTGGAAGTGTAGCAAATTTGAGGGCTTGGCGGTTTTTGCCTATTTGACATGGCAGAATTCAACTCAGAGCTGGGGAGAAAAGGGGACAATGAAGACCCGGAGGTTGTTGCTAACACCAGGCAAGCACTCTCATTAGCCGTTCTTTTTCTCATTCTGCAGTAAAACCAAATATCACAGGGGCTAGGGCTAGGATGAGGTATGTAAAGAAAAATACAGAAAAGAGTTGTTTCACCGAGTGTCTGTTTAGAGGATCGTTATTTCTGTTTGGCTTCGGCCAGGCGGCAGTAGTCCTTGTTGCTCCTGGGCTCACGTGGCCTGTGTCCAGCCGCCGTCACGCTGGTGACATCAGCAGCCATGCTGGCCCTTGAGCTACTGAAGCTGAAGGAAGACAGGTCTCTCTGTCCCTTACGGGGCGGTCATGGTGGAGCGAATCTTGGTGACCATCTAGTTAGCTGAATCATGGACACTGTGGCGCTGTGTATGCCTCGATAGCTGAGTACAGGGAAAATATGTATTAGTTGAAGCGGTTTCTAGAATCAGAGTAGATGCCATGACAACAAGTTCAGTCACATGGAAACATTGACATAAGCCCAGATAATGAACAGAGACTCCGTTGTTGTTGTTTTTAAAGATTTTATATATTCATTTGAGAGAGAGAGTGAGAGAGAGCATGAGAGGGGAGAAAGTCAGAGGGAGAAGCAGACTCCCTGTGGAGCTGGGAGCCGGACACGGGACTCGATCCCGGGACTCCGGGATCATGACCCGAGCCGAAGGCAGTCGCCCAACCAGCTGAGCCACCCAGGCGCCCTCCAGTTTAAAACCATGGCTGAAATGGTCCTCATTCCTCGTGCGCCGTGCACATGATGAGTTCTGGAGGTGTGTATCGCCCATGAACAGAGTGATGCTTTTCTCTAGGCCATTCCACAGGGGTTGCTCGTAATGGGATTACCTGTGGGAGAGCTGACGTGGGGAACCTCTGCAGCCACTTGGCGTTGTTACGTGATGCCGTACGGACTCTGGTTCCCTGTTAAATGGCAGCAGCGTGTTCAGTGATAGCTAAATTTTGCCAGCTCCTTAGATTAAATGTATAACGAAGACAAAATCAGGAGTTTGCTTTGTCCTTTTTTATAGTTTTAGAATGAAATTTTATAAAAGGTCTCCCTGTCCTTCTGCTTTGGAAATAAATATAATCCTCCCGTTGATCAAAACCCGCACTAACAAAGACTTTCCGACCAACCTCTTTCCTTCTCATTAAATGGCTTTTCTAAGTGCCCACCTGCTTGTGACTTGCACAAAGAGCTAGACGATGGAAATCAAACAAACCTGTACCTTCTCCCCACACCCGACATTCGAGAGTCTGCCAGCATATTTAAAGAACTCACAGTATGGAGATGAACTTCACCTGCAGGGGAAATCAAGAGGCAATGACAGAGGAGGCTAATAAATATATTTATGCCTCAGGAGAGCCCTATGTATGGTTTCTGTCGCTGTCCTCGCTGACAGATTGCCCAAAATGACTCCTTTTCCTCACTCTGCACCAGTCCAATAAATAGAAATAAGCTCCGGGATCCATTCTGAATTGTGAAAAGGGTAAATACCATAAACCACGGAGAAACTCAAGGTTCCTGCGACTTTGTGACTACGGCGAGTCCCTGCGGTACACTGTATTTCAAATCTTGCCTCGTTCGTGAATATGTGTCATTCTAAATAGGCGTAGCTCCCTCTTTGGAAGTGAAAGCTTCTCTTTTCCTATTTTCTCTCCTCCCCAAGGTTTTTGTGTGCATTAGATGTTTCCCTCGGGCCGCCGCAAGGACTCAGAGAATGAGTCGACATGAAGGAAGAGCAGGTTGATAAACACAAAAAGTACAGAACTGGCCTTTTCGGTTGGGTAGAGTCCCCAGGAAACCAACATAAATAGCACCTTGTATTAATAGCCTTGCCGAGCTCCGGGCGTGATTACCTCCATACATTACGTCCGTCATACACTTGGCACTGGAGGTCAGCTTTGCTTTCACCGCAGACCTACAACAAGAGCTGGAGGACAAGACGCTGACTGTGATTTCAGCTTGAAATCTGAAAAGATCTCTGAATCTTTGCAGCAAATGAAGGCTACCCATCCCACCGGCTTAGCAGCATGCTCCTGAATAGGGTTAGTTTTCCTGATAGAATAGAGATATAAAAAGGAATGAAGCAGATTGTTCTTATCTGTACTATCCCAGATGGAGAGTATGTGTTGTGTGTGTGTGTGTGTGTGTGTGTGTGTGTGTGTGTGTTTTAATTTATAGTATAATCCATTTTCACTGGGAATATAAGACTAATTTTTCCCATATATCAGTGTAAATATAAAATACACTATAGTTTCCAAACTGGGATATCCTAGGTCACAACTTCAGAATGGATCTTAGGACTTATTTCCGTTGATGGCACTGATACAGAGGGAGACCCTGTACTCTCTTGGGGTGAGACAAAGGAGTCATTTTGGGCAATTTGTCAGCTGGGACAGCAAGAAATCCCGTAACAGACTGTGCCTGTCCGTAGAACAGAATTCCTTCTTATGTCAGTTACACTGTTCTTCCGGTGACTGTAGCCATATTCTCACAAAAGTCACATCTTCCAAGGCTTATTAACCACATAATAGGAGGCATGGTGCGTGGACTTAGAATAGGATTTAAATCTCATCGTCACATATTCTAGCTCTGAAGATGGTTGAGTTTCTTCACTTCTACTCTGCTACGAGAAGGCGTATATTACTGTCAAGGGGTTTTATGAAGATTTTGTGTGCAAGATAGGCACTGTTCAGAGCATTCTAGAAAATCTCTAGCCTGACCCATCTAGGTTGGTTCTCTTTTCTTCCAGGTAAGTATTTAGTCAATTTTATTCTCTCCGTACCAAGACAATGGGAAGAAATTCTCTTTCTCCACTTTTCTGTTCAGCATGCAGAGGATCCCAGCTTTGGGGTGTGGATGTCTCATCACACAGTTTTACTGTTCATTGCTTGATGGAGAGAGAAGTGAGGCAAAAGGACCCTGATTCTGAATGGCCACCATGGCCACCAGATCAACCCTCCTTCCCCTCACACATCTTGCCATGCCCTCTTTCTGCCTTCTCTTCTCCCTTTTCCGTCCACCCCTCCAGGAGGGAGAGGAACATGTCATGAGCTGGTGCTTCCCAGGGGCTCTCATTCTGTGGGTGCAGGGGGAGCCCAGGAACCTGCATGTCATGAGGACAGTGGGGGCCAGTGTACATGGTCTGAGGACCACACTTGAAGAAGCGCTGCTAAAAATACTGAAAGATAAAAGACGGTGTCCTTCCAAAAACTGTCCAAGGTCTAGTGGGAGTAGACAGAAGGGTGTGTAATGCAGTATGGCAAAAACCGGGAAAGGGAGCGCACATTGGAGAGGGTTGATGGCCGGCAGGAAAAGAGTCCACTGCAGAGGTGACATTGGACTGGCACTCGGAGCGAGGCTAGGAATTGGCAGACTGAGAAGGGAGGGAGAGGATCCCTGGCGGGAGGAACAACACGAGGAACCCGAAGCAGAAAAACCACAGTGCACCCTGGGAGGAGTACATTCGCTGGGTCTCGTGCCATTAATAAATGAGTTATGAACACATCCCTCTCAAACCAGAAAACTCATTTATAGGTCACATATGTATACCGCTATTAATCTGTATCCTAGAAATTAGGAAAGTCTGCTTTCTTAAATAAAGAGTAAGTACATGAAGTTTGATATTTCATTTGTCCCCCGTACTTCCCTTGGGAAGCCAGCGGACTAGAGCAGGTGCCCAGCAGGAGTGGCAGGTGCCAGCCTGGAGATGGTGGGTAGGAAAGAGCCTCGGGGCCCAAACCAGGAAGCTCGGGCCCTTCTCACACAAGAGCCCATCAGGAGGCCGGGAGCCCCGAGTCCAGGACCTTGGGCTGGACGTGGGCCAGCATCGCTGGGACTCCTTGTGCCGCACCCATCCTTTCCAGCTTCCTTTTGTCTTCCTTGTGTTCAACAACCAGGATGGCTTCTTCATAGACGACTCCCCTCCCCGCTGAAATTAGAGAGAAATGCCACAGTGTTCTGAGCGCTTGACTCTATTTGGGATATGAAACAAAGAGATAATTTGCCTTGTTTCATTTTGAAGTTGGTTTTATTTTATCCTGCTTTCTATATTTTCCCGCTTTTTTAATGAGCATGTAACATGAAATAAAAATGTGAAGAATGTTAACTCAGTGCCTTAAAAGGCACCCTTGTGGGGCTGCCTGGGTGGCTCAGTTGGTTAAGCAACTGCCTTGGGCTCCAGCCATGGTCCCGGGATCGAGTCCCACATCAGGCTCCCAGCTCCATGGGGAGTCTGCTTCTCCCTCTGACCTTCTCCCCTCTCATTCTCTCTCTCTCTCTCTCTCTCAAATAAATAAATCTTAAAAAAAAAAAAAGGCACCCTTGTGTTGTAAGACTGTTAACGTCCACAGATACGAGTCTGCCTTCTTTTCCATAGTGGTAGTCTTAGTTTGGGTTTGTTTTTTTTTTAAGGGGGTGTGAGTAAATGATACAACGTTTATAGCTATAGAAACTGAAATACCGTTAAGTTACTTTCCCTGATTAGTGATCTCCATGGAAAGAAACAAAATTAAGAAGTAATTAGTAAAGATAAGAAATTATATTATTAAGTGAAATCATACGTAAAATTCGAAATGGAGGTATACAAGGATAGATTTTTTTCAGCTGAGCATGTGGTATTGTGACATTTGTAGAATTGGTAGGATTGTGCAACTCTGATATCACTTTTTAAACTCCAAGAAGAGAAGGAATCCCTGTGTTGTTGTTGTTTTTTTTTCAATTAACTGTTTGCTTCTTGAGGAACTCCTGGATTTTAGAAGTATTGGGCATCAGTCCTTATGCTAAATCTGCATGAGTCTCACTCCAGAAGTGGCCCTTCTGGATGAAATATTCATTGACTGTGATTTAAATTATTGTAGGATTCTAATATGAGATATGCAACCAAGAGATATTAACATTAACAGATGATATTACTTTGGATAAAAGAGAAATAAAACAGGCCCACCCTTATTGGCAAATGGAGCGTGGTTACTGCGTTCGTTGGCAGCCAGAGGGATTTAGACTGCTTTGTAGTTTAAGCATGATTCGTGCTCAGAGGCGCTTCCGCTTCGTTTCCCCGATAGTCGCAATCACGAGGCACCCCTTCGAAGGGCGGTATCCCAACCCCAGTCTACCTGCCGTAGGCATGTCTGTTGAGTTTTGCCGTGTTCGCCAAATAACCGTGTGGAATTCAGGAGACGTTTAGAAAGACCAGTTTGTCGCCACTGCTGCACTCAGAAGAGTTCCAGTTATAAGAAAGAAGCCAGGGGGTGGTAAAATCGAATGGAAAAGGTACAGAATAGAAGGCGACAGACCCAGGAATCCCCACAAAACCACAGAATGAAACATAGCCAACTACTTAATAATGCGCGGGGAGTGAAACTGGCCAGAAGGGTAGGAGGGTAGGAGAGACTTGTCTGCGGTAGACTTTGGAGGCCGTGATCACGTGGGAAGTGAAGGAAAAGGAGTCACACAGATCACATGATACCAGTAACCAGCATACAGGGTACAGGAGAGGGGACAAGATGGGGGTGGACGGCAGGACAAAGAACTTCCCGCCCACCCTCCAGGGTTTGGGCCGAGATCTCTGTAATAAAGCAGATTAACAAGAGAAACACGAACAAAAGTTTATTAACGTGTGTACCTCATGGATACACGGGAGAGACCCAGGGAAAACTCAGGAAGCTCCCTAGGGGGCTCAGAATTCAGAATTAAATGCCATGTCAGCAGTGTTGGGGCAAGGTCAGGGGGTGGGTGTAGGCCTCTCAGAGGAGAGTAAATGGTTTTGAAAAAGATGAGAGGACCCTCGGAAGGACAGACGGGAGGTGTGATCATTTGTAACAGTGTGTCTGAGTGTGGTGTCCACTTCTAGGCTCCTCTCCTGTGACCGGAGGCGGCGGCTCACCGGCGTGGCAGAACCCTCGGGAGGGGATTTATGACAATTGAGTTCCTTGGAGGCTCTGTCTTCAGGCACATGAGGGGAGTTCAAATACCGCCTCTCCCTGCCTTGGCTGTTTTTCAAGTGCCTGCAGCTGGCAATGATCCATACACCGCAGTTCCGTATTTGAGGGTAGGGGGCGAATTCTGCGACCCTTCGGAAAGCAGAGCGGAGAGAGCAGGAGTGGGGAACTGGCAGCACGCGAGATCACGGGCGCTGTCCGGGTGCACCTGTTGCAAGCGGTCCAGCTGCCCACCCTCTGACCCAAGGACGAGGAAAGCACCCGCGGTCTCACTGCCCCTGTCGGGCCCACGACAGAAGCTCTGTTGACCACAGCAACAGTTGAGAAATGGGTTTTGCCCTGGGCCCACAAATTCCTGGGAATGTTCAGGGAGTTGGACTAGAAATGGCACCCATGGGAACAGGATAGTACCCCTTCAATGTTTAATAAAGGGAGTTTTCCTGCCATCCACCTGCTGGGCGGACAGGCTGCCTCTTCCATCAGCCGGGGCTCCTCAGCTCGAGGCCCACGTGGTGGCCACTGGGCCCTGAGGCTGCCGGGAGCCCAGCCGGCTCACCTCAGGGCCTTCACGGTCCTTCCCCCGATGCCATGGGCAGGAGTGCAGCCCACAGTGGGGGCAATGATTTTACCTTATTCTTTCTCTTACTGAAGGAACGAGAAAGCCTTAATACAGGAAATCTGGCTTTATGGCTTGCCATTCATTTGCCTGCTTCACGCTCTTCCGTACAGACCAGAAGGAGCGGAGCATCACCTCCGAGCTCACGGGCATCCTTTCTCCCCAGCCATTCCCATGCTCTCGTTCTCTGCCGGGCTGGGGGACAGCGCATGCTGGCTTCGCCCCCTCCACTCCACCTGCTTTGTCCTGCTTGGCAACTGAGGAGTTAAGGAGGCTCTGAGCGGAAGCTCTTCGTCCACAAGAAGGTCCTGAAGCCAGATTGTCTGGGATCAGATGGTCCCAGGGAATTTCTCTCACTGCAGCCTCCCTGAGGCAAACCCACCGAGATGAAATGTGGTCTAGTTTTAACTCTTCTTAACATCGAATCTGGCTGCCGCTGCAGATTGATTTCTTGAAATTCCCTTTGAAATTCTGCTTTCATTCTTCAGTACCCACGAGCAGGTTCTGCTCGCCGGCTTATCAACACTGACAGTCCCGGGGCTGCTCCCTATCCCAGTGTCTTTATTTATGAAGGACACCGGACTCGATGTGGCTCACCCCTGCTTCCAAAGGAAGCAGTTTTGTCCCTCAGTGCCTTCGTCTCCGGGTTTAAGGAAAAATCTTCCAAGAGCAGAAAATGATAAATCTCTTCCTGCTAAAGTGCCTTTCTGATTCTTTTTATTATTGTCATTATAACTTCTCTGTAGAAAAGAAGCAAGACAGTAGAAACGTTTTTATAAAATGACACTTTATCTCTGTGATTAACTATACAATAAACCGTAAAGGCTTTGCCGTGGTAACCTCCTCCTTACACCTTATTGCTTTAATAATCAAAGCTTTTTTATGGCAATAGAATAAAATTTTACTATCCAGACGGTTTAGATAAAATGGGAAGATGTGTTTTGGGAAGGATAAAGGGCACATCTGAAACATGTGAGGTCAGCATAGGTTTTACATGAGCTCAGTTGATAGAGAACGTGTTCGATGTGTCTTGAGTCTGGTGCCCTCCGGAGGACTTTATCCAACCATTTAAAGAACGTCTAGTCGGGCATGCCTTGGTGGCTCAGTTACCTGAACATCAGACTCTTGATTTCGGCTCAGGTCTGGATCTCAGGATCCTGAGATAGAGCCCTGCGTGCTCAGCAGGAAGTCGGCTTGTCCTTCTCCCTCCCGCTCTGCCCCTACCCCTGCTCCTGAGCATGGTCTCTCTCTCTCTCCCTCTCTCTCCCTCTCAGATAAGCAAATAAATAACCGTGAATTCTAAAAAAGAGAACTTAGAGTGGTTAGTGAAAGGCTAAAGAGTTCTGTATTTCTGTCAAGTACAGAAGATTACTATTTCAAAGCAAAAATGTTCAAAAGCAGGAATTACGACCAGTGGGGGAAAGCACAAATTTCAATAATTTATTACCAACCTAATTTGCATACAGAAACATCAACTATCTGTTTTGATTCTGAGCCAAACCCTGTGTGGTTTGGTGATTATCGTTGCACTTTTATTCATAAGCTTAGGTCTCAAATGATTAGATTCCATCAGTGGCAAAAATTATATAAATTTTTGCTTAAACGTGATTTATATGCAAGCACACAGTATAACGATTAAGAAGTTTCATTATTGTTCTCCCACAGAAAAATGAATACGTTGTCTCCCCTGCTCATCACTGTTGGGCAGTTTCTTCAAGTTTTTGTTTAAATTCCAGTTAGTTGATATATAGTGTCATGTTAGTTTCAGCAGTAGAATTTCATCACTTACCTATGACACCCAGTGCTCATCCCAAGTGCCCGTCACCCATTTAGCCCCTCCCCTGCCCACCTCCCCTCCAGCAACCCTCAGTTTGTTCTCTGTGGTTAAGAATCTCTTACGGTTTGTTTCCCTCTCTTTTTTTTTTTTCTCTTCCCCTATGGTCATCTGTTTTGTTTCTTAAATTCCACATATGAGTGAAATCATATGTTTCTTGTCTTTCTCTGCCTGACTTATTTTTCTTAGCATTATACTCTCTAGCTGCATCCATGTTGTTGCAAACGGTAAGATTTCATTCTTTTTGATGGCTGGATAATATTTTATGTGTGTGCGTGTGTGTATACACACACACACACACACACACACACACTACATCTTCCTTTCATCAGTTGATGGACATTTGAGCTCTTTCCATAATTCAGCTATTGTTACTACTGAGCAGTTTCTTGTCGAGCAACCCGTAACAGTCTAAGACCATAAAGTTGAACAGAAGTTTTTAAAACTCAGAGTTTCTCCCTGAAAAAGTGATGACTTAGTGAGACCTGAACGAAGACTCACAGTTAATGAAACAAAGAACAGCAGGGTTGGGGAAGAGAGTTGTCTTCCAGCAGCAGGAAGGGCATGTGCCAAGGCCCTGTGGTGAGGAGAGAGCAGAGCAGAGACCTTGCGGGGTTTCATGAAGCTGGTGCCTAGCACGCAGTAGGCACTCAGGTTGTGTTAGTTATGATCAGCTCTCATTCTGAAGCAACTCGGGGCTAGCATCTGTCTGCAGAGGTGTACCTAAAAAGCAAACTCGTGACCTTTCTGCTCCTTGGTAGGAGTGTGGTCTGTGACGCTGCCTGTGATTTCTCTGTGACTCCTCAACTCTCTGATGTCATTCCTCTCAAGACCCTCCCTCCCCGCCTCCGTATCTGCTAACCCCGTCCCAGGGCTTTGCCCAGCACGCTCTGTCCTTGCCAGCCTGCAATGTTTCCTGAGGCGCACTCGGTGTATGTATCTATCCCAGGACCCCTAAGGAGATCCAGCAGGGCTCACACATGGCGCTGAGGCACATGCTCCTGGGGCTGGATATGACACCAGGCCCTGGAAGGTGTTGGATGCAGCCTTTCCTCTTTTCCTCCTTTGGTCTGGCTCCTCGCTGTCTGACCTCTACTACGGGCCTTTCCTACTACCGCCTCTCCATCCTCCGTATCTACTTCCCACGATGTCCTTCCCTTCCACAGTCCTGCCCCCTTGAGACTGAAGCCCAGAGAGACCCGCAGGCGTAGCTTACTGAGATCCCGGAGGGAGGATCGGAGGGCGCTGCTTCCACTGGCACCGAACCCTGGTCTGCGTTCGGTTCGTGGGTTCTGCACAAGGTCTGGATTCAGCAGGGATCCCTGGCTTGCCTTCGTGCACATGAGTTTTGAAAGTACTCAGACATAGCGGTACTTGAATTACTAAGACGCTTGAGGACAGCCGTTTGTTGAAATACCCAGAGGAATGGAAGCACGGTTTGATGCCAACTTCACGGACTCCTTCACATCCTCAAGGGGGCATTAAGCCGATTAACAGTTTACTGTGAAAACCTTCATCCCTCCTGTTGCTGGCCTGGAAGGTCCGAACTAACCACTGTGTCAATATCCAGCTTTGTTGAGGATATGTTGGGCCTGGGGATAGGTCTTATACCCCTGATGTCCCATCTTGTAAACTCTTTGGGCACATAATTATGTGAACAAATTTAATCAACAAGAATTTACCGCGATCTTGCAGCTGGCAAAGAAATTAGCAAAGGCCCCTTCCTCCTCCTTTCTCCCCTTCCAACACACACACAGGCGGCAGGGCTCCCAGCCTGCAGGCTCTGGCTTTGTTTGGGAGCTGGGTGGGTGGGAAGGACCATGGGAGGCTGCCCTGGCACTCACCCTGGGGAAGCCTGACCACACCCACTCTTGTATCCTGGGCATGAATTTCCTTTGGTTCATCCCTTGCATGCTCTCGGATCCCAGAGACTCTAATTAGAAGCCTACGGGTTGGTTTGGGGGCCGGGGGGAGGTGGAGGTTTTTCTTCTTGCCATCATCATTTTCTTCCCTTTCCATCTGGTTTTTCGCTTTTTCGCTGGCGGGTCCTCTCACCTTCCTCTCCCCTTTCCCGAAAAGCCAGTGGGCTGCACGGGGATGGCAGGGCGCCTTCCTGCCCAGCCGCATTGCCCTGCCCCATCACCCTTGCCGGCACAGGGCAGGCACTCAGCAAGTGCTGGTGCCACGGCTGAATATTCTGTGGGTCTCCGCGTTGCCCGTGCTCGCTGTGGCGTAAGCCCGAGCGCCCAGCTGCACCCCGCAGGCGGACAGGGGAGCTCGTGTTAGCTGCGGGCTCGCACGACCCGTGGCCCGTGATTCCGCCGCAGTAGCCCCGCCGCCAGTTCTTCGGGCTCCTGTTGGTGTCCAGTGGAATTCACACCCCTTCCTAAGCTTTGTGTCCGACCCGGGGGCGGGAGCGGGGGGAAGGTGGGCGGGATATCCGCGAGCTCAGTCACCTTCCGTCCCTTCGGCCTCATACTGACCCGAACGTGGAAGGCGGCCCCCTCCTCGGCGTCTGTGCGCGCACCTGCTCGCGCTGACCCCGGCTCCCCGCACAGTGCCGATCCGGAGGGCTCACGTCACTCCTGGCCGCGCGCACCTTCGGCCTTGTGGCTCCTGGAAGTTCCTGTGCCCCCACCACCCCCCGCCCCACCGCTGGGGTATCTCCCCGCCTCTTCACCCCGCACGGCCCCCACCCTTCTTGCTGACTCTTCTCCCTCCCTTTTCTGCCTCTTCCTCTAGGGGATAAAAATTCAAAACGTGTTCTCAGGCAGAGAGGCTGAGTCCTATCTTTGTGACTGGGGCTCCTGACTCCAGATTTCTAGGTTCTCACCTTGTCTCTCTAACAGCTCATCTTAGCCTCCCTTTCCTAAGCGAACGTGAAACTGCCCTCTCGCGGTGAGCTGGTAAACACAAACACAAAAAATTGCTTGGCCCATATTGGCTACACGTGTGAACTTGACAGAGAAGCTAAATATACCTCATAATCACAGGCGCACAAGCCTCTTTTGACTTAACTCAGCATTTCATGTGATTAAGAAACATATGCTGGTTTATGAGTAGATGGTCTCTGGAAAGAAATGCAAGAAGCTGGTGTTGGTGGAGACCTCCAGGGAAGGGAGCCAAATACACGGGGACAGAGCGGGGATGAAGACTTTCTTCTGTATTTCCTATATTTAAAACACATCGAGATCATACCTATTTAATGTCAATAAGAAGTTGCAGGTATCCTGATGTGCTGGTCACACCAGCGTGACCATATCCAGTGACCGTAGCCGTATGCGACATGGGGACAGTTAATATCTACACTTACGGATTAGACTTAGCGCCCAGTTCTGGAGAATTTGCCACTCCCTGGACACATCAGTTCTTTCCCTTAGGATTTCCTTGTTGGAAGGAGCTGAGCTTCTCAGCACACAGTCCTGACTCACCAAGTGTTCAGGTTCCATGGTCTGGATGAGGAGCCCCAAAACTCCTATAGACATATCCCAAAGACACTTCTTACCTTGACGAATATTACAAAATATTCCTCCTGAGAGAAAATAAATTTTAAATACACTTTAAGTTTTAAAAGTACACCTGATGGGGGGAAAAATACATCAGTTGGAACAGAGAGGTAATAACTATGGATGCTTACTGCCGTGTATTGAAGCACATTAATTATGAGTTCACAAACTATACAAACAAGCAAAAAAATCTCATTGGTTTCTTCGGAGGGATGCTAGGGAACCAACTATCATTTTGAAAACAGATCTACCAGCATTTATCCCGCTTACCTATATAAATTGTACTACATGTTAACCCAAAGAGCTGGTTAAGGAAAGTTTCTCTTTGTGCAAGACTTCAAGGTAAATAAATGAATAAGGAGTAGTAGAATTTGAATAGCCCCATTTTTAAAACCCTATTTATCCAGGTAACCATCATCAGTGATTGCTGATAATCGTAAAAGATAGAGACGCCCTTTATATTTTCTACAAATTTGTTATGAGATGTAAGAATTGGAATACATTCAGGTTTGGTTTTTTCCTAAGAGGAATATTTATAACTGTGTTGGGTCATTATATGTCTGCTGATGGAAGTAGATAACATAGGGTATCCTTCCTGGAATAAAAACAAATCTGAATCTAATCAGATTTATATATCTCATACCATATTCATAGGAAAATTAAAAGAAAGGGTTAAATAATACCATGCAGTACAATCAGCAAAATTAAGACCTTGGACAACCTAACAGAAAAAACAACCTGCTTTCTTCAACAAATGGGTTGCAAACAGGGTGGGGAGAGATAAAAACAGATTTCCTAGACAATCAACCAATTGCAGTGGCCGGACTTACTTAGATCCTGGCTCAAACAAACTGTTAACAAATACGTAGGGAACAATTAGGGAAATTTGAACATTGAGTAGATACCTGATAATATTAAATTATTGTCAATGTTTGTAGGTATTCCACTAATACTATGGTTATAGTCCCACAAGTCATTATCTTTGAGAGATATATATTGAAGTATTTATGGTTGAAATGAAAATTTAAAAATACCTCGCATCTACCTTTATATATACATGAAAATCTGTGAGAGGATATACAGCTGACCATTGAGAAATGGAGGGTAAAGAGTTGGGGGTGTCCACACAGTCTAAAGTCTGCGTATAACCTTTTTGACTTCCCCAAAACTTAACTTATAGTCTCTTACTGACCAGAAGCCTTACTAATACCATAAAGGGTCCATTCACACATCTCATATGTTATATGTATTACATAGTATGTTCTTACAATAAAAGAAGCTAGAGAAGCGAAAATGTTATTGCAAAAATCATAAGGAGAATACACTTGTGGTATTGTATTGTGTTTACCCAAAACAACGCGTGTGTCAGAGGACCTGCAGAGCTCAAGGTGTTGCTCGAGAGTCACCTGGATGAGAGGATTCCGTTGCTGTGTTCTGTTGTTCAGGGAACTCGGAGTCAGGATGGGAGAGAAGTGACCTATTGGACAGATTATTATTTACGCAAAGAGCTAACCAAAAAGTAATATAGTGTGGGGGGAAACGTTGATTTGAACTTGAAATGCTTCTTTGGGGGAATGAGAACATATAGAGTCCTATTATAGAACACGTAGATGGAGTGATCCAGGCCCTACTTCCCAAAGCATGTCCCAGGGCCATCTGCATCAGAGATGCGCCCACCTCCCCGCGCCCCAGCCAGTATCTGGGGGAGCGAGGCACAGAGGCATGTGAGAACTACAGGGCTAGATCCCCTGAACACCAGCTTTTCGAATACTCTTCATATAGTCGTGGAACTTCAGAATTCATAGGGCAAAAATACTGCCAAATTTAAATTCAAAGCAGCACAATTCTGAAAGTCGGAAAAGGCTTTTTTTTTAGATTTGCTGACGAGGATTTAATCAGCAGATGTCACTATCAAATACTTGGGAGCAACCCTTCCGTGCTGCCTCATTTTTGGAAAGGCAGAGGGTGCTGCTGGCATTGTAACATAGAAATATTTATGGTAATTTTGTATTTTGTTTAATGAAAATAATTTTTCTTGTGCTTGCAGTGCTTATTAAAAGTTTCTCTTTGATTAAGCATTCTTTGCTTTTGTTTCTGTTTTTCCCCTCCCAGCATCATTGACAAAGAAGTTTCATTAATGGCAGAAATGGATAAAGTTAAAGAAGAAGCCAGTAAGTAGACACGCGGTTGTTTGGTTAGGCGCCTCCTAGTCTGAAGCAATCCGTAGGTCCGCTGGCAGTGATATGGATTCTGAGCGAGGTCCTAAAATTCACCCCGAAATCCTGGCTAATGAGCTCTGTGAGCTCAGGCAAGCCACGCAGCCCCTGGAGACCATGGGAACCTGGTGTGGGCGTGGCCCCAGGGGCGCACAGCGGAGCAGGTACTCAGCAAAGAATAGGTGTCCGGCTGAGTTACTTAAAATTGGGGGCATATAAAGGGCTACTTACAGGTAATCGGGTTTAAAATGGCACTGAATTTAGAATTAAATTTTCAAACATCGGTTTTATGCTTTTGCAACTTCCATATCTTGCTATGTGACTTAAAGCTTCCCGCTGAGCAGAGAGCCCGATGTGGGGCTCAATCCCAGCTACCTCGAGTTGAACACCTCACATTCCTCTAAGAAAACGGTCCATTTGAAACTTTACTTAAATTCCCCTTAACATTTTGAATCACATCTATAAATGAAACGTGTCTGCTTCTTTTCCCGAGCACTTCGGGTGCCAGACAAGGCAAACTTACCAGCCTAAAAGCAACATGTTCCAAGCTTTTAAACAGCTCTTATAAGATTAATAATTCAAACGTGGAGATGTACTAAGTGAAGTTTTCTTCAAACACTCCCGGTTCTGTTTACAAACTCAGTCATATCTGCTGCCAGCCTAACACCTCACAAGAAAATCAATGACGGGTTTTAAGTTGAAATCACAAATGAGACTATTTAATGTCCCAAATACCCTGTTTAAATAATAAACACCCTCAGACAATCTTAAAATATTCGTATACCCCGGGTTGGATTTATTGTATTATCTTTATACTTATTTCTAGTTCTCAGTTTGTCCAGCGGTCGTAAAACCACTCAACAGATAATAGGGCACATTTAAACTCCTGCAAACAGGCTGGGGTTCACGGGTGGGACATTGTGAGACCAGATTGCTTGTCAGCGGCAATAGCAAGCCCCAGGTGGGGCTGCTAAGCCCTCTCTTAGGATCAAATGCAGTCCCCTGTCATTGATGAGAACCCTAAAACCATAGTTTTCACCTGGGATCTAGTCTTACAATTCTTATCTCCTGTGCATTTAATTTTTTTTTTAATTTTTTAAAAGATTTTGTTTATTTATTTGACTGACAGAGATCACAAGTAGGCAGAGAGGCAGGCAGAGAGAGAGAGGGGGGAAGCAGGCTCCCTGCTGAGCAGAGAGCCCGATGTGGGGCTCGATCCCAGGACCCTGAGATCGTGACCTGAGCTGAAGGCAGAGGCTTTAACCCACTGAGCCACCCAGGCGACCCTCTCCTGTCCATTTTAAATTCTTTATCCTTACCCAGATTTTTCCTCACTAACTGGATGAGTGGCTCTGCACCCCAAGCACCTAATACCTTCCCCTTCGACACCGGTGTCTTTCTTTTTACCAGAATGAAGGATCAGACCAAATTCTTCATTCTTTTTCTGTTTTTCTTGTCTGGCCCTTGGTCGTAATTCAGTAGTCACTTTATGAAAAGTAACGATTGGTATTGTTGTTACACAGTTTTTAAAAAATGATTTTAAGCAACGTCTGAGAATTTCAAATAACAGCAAGTTTTATGAAATAAAACTAATTGCGATCCAGGGTTCAGCTGTGGAATATTTAGGCAGTTACAAAATCCTTTTGAATGTGAAATTATTTTATTTTATAAAACGTTTTTATTTTATAAAATAAATATTATTTTATTCTTATGAGGTTTGTTGATTTCTTCAGTAAAGTTGCTTTCCACGTCATCCGGGATTTCCCCCATTTCTTAGGTATAGCTTATTCTTTCTTGTTAGTTTCATGTCCTATTGATAACAATGTGAACAGCCAACATGGACACAAAAGAGTCTCTAGCACCAAAATACAAAGTTACTAGCACATCCCCTCCTAAGAGGTTAATAGTAGACCTCAGATACCATGTGCTCACTCTATCTTCTTCTTCTTTTTTTTTTTAAGATTTTATTTATTTATTTGACAGACAGAGATCACAGTAAGCAGAGAGGCAGGCAGAGAGAGAGGGAGGAAGCAGGCTCCCTGCTGAGCAGAGAGCCCGATGCGGGGCTCAATCCTAGGACCCTGGGATCATGACCTGAGCCGAAGGCAGAGGCTTTAACCCACTGGGCCACCCAGGTGCCCCTCATTCTATCTTCTTGAGAGAATAATATTAGGATTCAAGACCTGTGGGATTTGGAGCATCTCTGGAGAGCGTCCCCATTTTTAAAATTCGCTCCATCAATAAACATTTACTGTGCGTTCGCGTATGTGTTACGCACTATCACAAACTGGGTGTGACAGCAAACAGCAAACTCTGGGACCTGCACACACGGAGTTCTCAGCCTAGCTAAAAGCGTGAGATTGGTTGGTAGGGTTTGCCTAACTTCATTCAGTCACTGGTGCCAAGGCTCCTAGTTTGAGAGCTGCCCAGAGCCCCGGGGAAGCCATCTTGCTTGCACTGGGGACAAGCAAGACTGAGTTCCGATCCAGATTCCACCGATTTACTGGCTGTGCGCCTTTGAGCCATTTTGTTAAACTCCTCAACATCCACGCTTATTTCTCAGAAGAGGCGGCATAAGAATAGTATCATCTCGGGGTGCCTGGGTGGCTCAGTGGGTTAAAGCCGCTGCCTTTGGCTCAGGTCATGATCCCAGGGTCCTGGGATCGAGCCCCACATCGGGCTCTCTGCTCAGCGGGGAGCCTGCTTCCTCCTCTCTCTCTGCCTGCCTCTCTGCCTACTTGTGATCTCTGTCTGTCAAATAAATAAATAAAATCTTTTAAAAAAAAAAAAAAAAGAATAGTATCATCTCAAATAGTTACTGTAAAGATAAAAAGAGAAAATATATGCCAGGCACTTAGCACAGTGCCTGACCCAGTATGTGCACAAAAAGGGAAAAGCACTCACTAGTGACGGGGTCCGTCCAGCCTCCTCACGTGACCGCCAGAAAATGGAGGCCAACAGAGCTCAGCAGCGTCTCTCAGGTGACACAGATGTGTGTCTCCACAGGCAGAGGGAACCACTGGATTTCCCTCCACTAAGAACTGAACTGTCTTTCCAACCACCGTCTTGAGATGGCTCATCTCTGGTCTCCGGAGTACTTCCCACATTTTCTATTTGCTGCACATGTTACAAACCTTATTTCCTCAGCTATAACATAAGCCCCTCTGTCCGTCATGGCGCCTGACATAGTGCTGAGAAGACTGCAGGTACTTCATAATACCTGTTAAGTGAGTTATTGTAATTAACTCAGTGTCTGTAGGTTGTGGGATCCAATATCAGTAATTGCAAAAGAAAAAAAGGAAGTATATTCTAGGTGAACATATCTCACTTTATGAATATTTGAGGTTAGCGTTTTTTAGTGTATGATACTAAACACGTCACGTAGGTTATTTCATTTAGTTCCACGGTAGCCCTAAAAGTAATATGATTATTATGTTTATAGACGAAGAAGCAAAACGTGTTTAGTGCTATGGTCTCAGACTGTTTGAAGGAACTGAAGGCCAAAATAGGTGTGTTCTTGGAGCATCAAATCTATTGGAGATACGGGAAGAAAACATATTAACAGAAGCACAGATCTATTGTGAGGTGAAGGAAGGACTCACAAGAGTAAAAGGGGTTTCAAAGAATCTTCGTGCTTGAAACAGGCTTTGTGTCCCAGCTTCTCCCCCAAGAATTTCAAGCCCACCCTCTGCTAAAGAGTATTATTTGAGAAGCCCTAAAATTTTCCATGGTTCATGCAACAACAGCCAGCTTCCAGCGTGTTCCAAAAACTTGAAGGAATTCATAAATCCTACTGTGAAAGTGGTTTTCAGGCTACCAGATACTGTTTATAAAAGTACCTAAATAATATTTTTTTAAAGATTTTAATTATTTATTTATTTGACAAGAGATCACAAGTAGGTGGAGAGGCAGGCAGAGAGAGAGGAGAAAGCAGGCTCCCTGCTGAGCAGAGAGCCCGATGCGGGGCTCGATCCCAGGACCCCGAGATCATGACCTGAGCCGAAGGCAGAGGCTTAACCCACTGAGCCACCCAGGCACCCCCCCTAAATAATATTAATGAAGTCCCGAATGCAGTGAAAATGAAAGCTGCATGAAACTGTCTCTCTACAGATTTCCAAAAGGATGTTGCTTTCAAAACATACCTTATTATTCTATTTTAAGTTTTAGGATCAATGAATCTTAGGATCTGGTCTGGTTTTGTTTTTGCTTTTTGTTTCTGTGATTGATGTTTTTGAGGTGAACACGTTAGTGTCCCCACAGAAAATTTGCTTTAGATCTCCAGTTTTAAGGCTTTTTCATAATGAAAGGCTTTGAAATGTTAATGAGACTGTATGTAAAACTCATCCCAACACTTGAGGATGCAAAAGTATTCATTTTCGTGCACATTTGCAGGCGGGTAAACTCAGAATTTATTGGTGATTTTGCACCTGCATTCCTATTTCAGGACCCATTTATATCTATTTCTACAAACTCTTTTGTGCGAATGCCCAAATTCTTCTCAAAAAGTACAATTATCCCTAATTGTCACCAGTCCCACAAATGATCCATTAAGAAAAGTCAGATCTGTTTAACTGTGTAGTCATTCAGGGTCTGCTGACCACTTTACTATCGGCTCACCAAGTCTAGGCCTTCAGAATTTCTTTTTTTTATCTTTGTAAGAGCAAAGCACTTTGTTTCAACTCCCTGCTCAAGAATCGTTTTTTCATCCTACAGACTTAGTCCCATTCCTATGTTGAATTATCATGGCAAATATATAAATAATCAAAGGTATAAATGTTAACATGCCTCAGTGGTCCTTCTAGAAAAAGAAACTCTGTCCTTCTCTGTGGATTCTTTTTTTTTTTTTTTTTTTTTTCAAGATTTATTTATTTGTTTGAGAGAGAGCGCACTCATGGAGGGGAAGGCCAGAGGGAGGACGAGAGTTTGAAGCAGACTCTATGCTAAGCCCAGAGCCTGACAGGGGGCTCGATCTTACGACCCCGAGATCATGACCTGAGCCAAAACCAAGAGTCGGACACTTAAGCGCCTGCGGCACCCAGGCACCTCACCTATTGCTTTTTTTTTAATAAGTGGTTTTTTTTAATTTTTTAAAAGATTTTATTTATTTATTTATTTTGACAGAGATCACAAGTAGGCAGAGAGGCAGGCAGAGAGAGAGAGGAGGAAGCAGACTCCCCGCTGAGCAGAGAGCCCGATGTGGGGCTCGATCCCAGGACCCTGGGATCATGACCTGAGGCAAAGGCAGAGGCTTTAACCCACTGCGCCACCCAGGCGCCCCCACATACTGCTTTTAAATAATGGATTGATGCATTCATTCAGTCCTTCATTCAGCAAATGTACATACTGGGCACCCACTTTGTACCAGGCCCTAGGCATTATAGACACGAAAAACTGTAAGTGCCATGATTGGAGATGCCTCCAGGGGCCAGGCTGGGATCATTAGTGAGCCGGCAGGGCAGGGACTGACCACGGCACGATGGGCGCCACGCTCCAACCATAAAAGGTGACAACTCAAGGGTAGCCAGTTGTTGCCACATGGGGATGTTGGCCAACTGTGGCCAGAAATTCCAGTATTTTAGGAGAAGCCAGAAATCCAGCTTCTGAGTGGAATCTCCTAATTTTCAAATGTGGACAATTCATTTGTATAAGTAAAATGTGGACCAAACAAAACATACGTACTCTGTGGCCACACATGATAGTAGGCCACCTCTGTGTGCCCTCTTGTGTGACTGCGTAACCGGGACATCATTCAGTAATACAGGGTCTGTACTCAGATGGATTCTTTTCACAACCATCATGGGAACTCGTTTTCCACTAGCTCCTCTGTTCTGAAAGCCTACGGGCACACATCAGCTTCCGCTCAGCTACGTGGGTTTGTAAATGGGAGGCAAGGGGAGTCCTGGTGGGTAATCAGAGCATGATTAGAGGAGTTTAGCAAACAATTAGGCCTTGTGAGTTATAGATTACTGATTCTATCGACATCTTAATATTTGTATCAGCACTAAAGATAATGTTTCTCAGTCTGTCTGCAGAATGGGTTATAGTTTGCAGGAAATCTTAACTCTTGATTGCTTTTTAACCTTTCGAGGGGTTTTGAAGTGGCTGTTTTTGACATTTATACATTAAGAACCTTTACGGTGAGAAATCATTGTTCGGCTCTGCGTGTATGCTGTGAATCTGGTCTAATAAAGCAGTTGGCTTTTGTTGAGCCAACAAAGGAATGTGACTCCAACATGTGTAGCATCTTCACTGGGTGGACTTCTTTCTTCTCATAACTCAAAATGCTTGTCCAAAAGAAATGAAGACAGGTCGTCTGTGACTTCAAATTAGAGAACAAGCTATCTCTCGAAAGAGGAAATTTCATACTTAAATCTCACACCATGTGATTTGTATGCATTGCTTTTGAGCTATCTGTAGAATCTTTTGGGAAACACAGACACATGCACACAAATTCACCTGGGGACTGCTACCTTTGCTTGAACCTTCAGGCCATCCGACAGACGTGTGAAATGTGGCACCAGAAAACTCCCTGGTGTCTTCTGCGTGGATGCTAAAGAGGATACCCAAATCCAGTCCAAGCAGGCTTTGACTCACCCTGGACATTTTTCCATGGGGGACACTTAAAACAAGGCGCTCTGGTCTAGAACTTCTCTTTGGTTGCAAAAATGGAAACAGATCTGCAGAGTATCAAAAGCAGAGGCATTTTTTAGCTCACAAAAAGCTAATAAAATAAAACTTCGATGTCACATTCCAGTGATACAGTCAGTGGCTCTAAATGAGTAAGTGGTAAAGTTCAGAAGGTCTGACGCTGTTAGAATTTAATAGTCCGGCACATCCAGGAGAATGGTTTTTGCTTCGTGGCCTCCCTATCTTTGCGATATCATTCAGACAGGATTTCACCAAGTGTCTTTTTTTGGTGATCGTTGTTCTGAGTAATGCACAAGTTGCAAAGACTAAATTAAGGAAGTGAGGTCAGACGGCAGTGAGGAAAACGAGGAAGACTGTGGGTGTACAGTGAATCCAAAGGGACCGTGTTTGATTTAGGAGTTGGTGGATAAGGACATATGGAAGTGATCAGTCCCGAGCACTGAGGGCCAACCCACCTCAGTAACCAACTCGGAAAACCCAGTCATGGTCCAACAGAGCGATCAGTAGGTGGAGGGAGAACCGATCCCAAGAAATAGGTCATTTAATATGTTTAGATCGCTGGCCCTAACGCATTATTCTCTTTTACTCGGCAGTGGAAATCCTGACTGCTCGTCAGAAGAAAGCGGAAGAACTAAAGAGACTGACGGATCTGGCCAGTCAGATGGCGGAGATGCAGCTGGCTGAACTCAGGGCAGAAATTAAGGTCAGTTCTAAAATATCAAAGCCTGAACCCGGAGCCAGAGATCTGATCCCCAATACGTTTGTTTTGCATCGATAGAGTGAGGCTCTCTGAGGATCTGATGTAATGCACCCAGCTTTAATGTTCTTTCCCAGTGCTGAACTAGAGAACACAGAAGGACAAAGAACCCACTAATCACTGTATTTAAGTCTACTATGGTTTGCAGGGATATATTATTACAGAGGAGAAGTATGAGCTCTTTTCTTAGTCAGTAGAGACTGACCCAAATGAAATGTATTCAACCACGAATTAGAGCTGGAATGGGGGATCTTATTTTCACCATATGTAATTCAGGTGTATGTATATAAGCACTCAGACATGGGAACACACAGCGAGTGTGAACCTGGTAGAACAGTAAGGATGCTAAAGCTTACATAATACACAGCGACTTCTTTCTTGTATCCTTTTCTAGCTGACTTGCCCTTTTATTAAGAAGACCACCCACAGATATGTATTTATTGGATCTCTATAGTGGCAAGCGATAGAAGCTGACCCTGGCTAACCTCGAGAATAAGAGGAGGTTGAAAGAAAATGAGTGCAGCTCACCAAAGTGATCGGAGGACTCCAGGCTGCACTAGGCAGAAACCCAGGCAGCCTCCGGGTGACATAGACAGCTGTAATTACCAGACTCTCCTCAGGGCACCGTTAGAGTGGGGGACCTTCAGATGTCATCACCCTTTGTGCCACCCCAGCCGATTCACGTCCCAAAGAAAGAGATTCTGATTGGCCTCAGCCTGAATCACAGACACCTTTGGGCTAAGGGAGGCCTTGACTGACAGACCCACCAACACTGGGGATCTTTGAAACTGCATTGGGATACGGTTACCAGGAGGAGAGATGGTTACCAGAAGGGCAAAACGAGTGTCTACAACAAGACGGGAACTTACAGTTTATTCTTTTTCCCCAGTGCCCTGAACATACACACATATACACATGGGCTCAGCGTCTGCCCAGCTTCTAGGGTCTAGAGTGCTTTGAGGACACAGTTGCTACTCACTTTCTAAGTAGGACTGTCTGCTCATCCAGGCATAAAAGTTGTTGGGGTGGTAGAAAGTGGCAAGTGACTTCAGTCCCCTCTGCCCTGGTTAAGCATGAAAGGGAGCCTCTTGGGGATAAGGACCTCCTCTGAGGGTCCTGAGAAGTCCTAATGGCCTTTCCCTTCTCATCTGGTCTTTGTTGTTGCCAACCAGTCACTTGCAATGTCCTCCTACCCAGCCTTTCTGCCTCCACTGTCTCCCTCCAGCCTGGTCATCCACCCTAAGACCAGAGTCATACTCTAGAGCAGATCTGGCCTCCCCCATTATGGTCTACCCTTCCCCTCAGAATGAAATTCACAGCTGGATCCCATCATATATATATATATATATATATATATATATATATATTTATATTTATATTTATATTTATAATTTATTTATTCCAAGCTCTGTGCCCAAGGGAGGAAGGCGAAGTTGCCAGCTCCAGGTCTGGTGACATCTGTTTACTTTCCAAGTTTCATTTCTGCCTACCCAGATGCCACTCATCAAAAAATGGTTAACGGCACAGTCTTTAGGATGAAACAGTCCAGCTCCTGTGACCTTGGGTAAATTAAATTCCTCTCAGATTCCTAGAACCCTGATTCCCTCTCTATAAAATAGAGATAATAACAGAACTGACTTCATAATAATGCGATCAGATGAAAACGAGATTATCTGTTAAGAATTTGGTCCACGTCTGGTAAGTGATCAATATATTTCTTTTAATGTTCCAGCACAAATGTTCCCTCTCACGTAACACTTCCCCTGTGCCCCTTAGGAGGAAATCATTCTTCCTCTTTTGTATTCCTCAAGCACCTACCACATTCTACCTCGTATTGTGTTTAGCGGTATCTGTTTCCCTTGTCTTGGGGTAAACTCCCTGGCAGATTCAGAAGGGACTGAGTCATAGTTATTTCTGTATTTCTCACTCTGTCATCTACACTCAGATCTTAATTTTAAATGAATTGAAAAGTAATCTCTTTCCCACTTCCTTTAGCAGCACTTGAAATTCTACCATTCAAGATGATATTTTCTAGTTACTAAAGGCTTTTTGCATGTCCCGCTTCCCTGTTAGGATGGGGAAGGATAACGCGTCTTCTTTCAAGAGTGGGTAACACCTTAGCAAGTCATTGGCCAAATCAGAAAGACTGCCAGAATGCAATCCTGCAATCCCAAAATCTGTAATGGGACAGAACATGCTAGAAGGAGGGCGAGGGGTGCTGAGGGTTAAACACGGGAGTCCAGACGTACATTTTGCCCGATCACAGTTTTCTCCAGGTCCGCGCAGGGGAAAGGCAAGACCCTCGCAGAGTCCCGGAAGGAGAAGGTGATGGATGTTTCTCCAGGCAGGTCAGACCAGGCCTGCTTTGACGGAGCCTCCCAGGGACAGAGCTGGCATGCCCGGCCTCCTGGTTAGCAGGGACAGCGGCCGCTGAAGGGCAGCGCGAACGCATCCGCTGAGTGCCCGGGTCCCTCCTGTAACCGTGGGGCTCTTGTCTCCTCCAGCACTTCGTCAGCGAGCGGAAATACGACGAAGAGCTCGGGAGAGCCGCCCGCTTCTCCTGCGACATCGAGCAGCTAAAGGCCCAAATCATGCTCTGCGGAGAAAGTGAGTTTTGCGTCCTTGCTAAATAATTCTGTGTGAGTTAAGCTTGGTGCTATTTGGAGTTGATATCGGAAATGTCAGGCGTGCGGTCCCCCAGGGGGGTTAAAGCGAGGTCTAAAGAGATTTAATGATCTAAGGTCACGACACAAGTCACTAGAAATGTCAAGATTTGAACTTAGAGTCTTCAAATGCCACTGCCCGTCCGTAAATCCCCGGGATTTATGAAGCAGAACAGAATGGGTCAGCTAGTCTATATCTTTTGCAAACTTTCCTTAAGCACCGCCGGATGAACTGCCTCTCTGATTGCCAACAGCCTGGTTCCACAGAGACCGGTTACCCTGAGAGCCGGTCTCCCTAACAGGTCTGGGGACAATCGGCTCTTGTCATGAAGGGCCCAGCTCTTGTCTGCGAACTGCTCGCTGTGCCCTGACTCTCTCCCCCTGGTCGGGTCTGGGTGCTTGCGGGGGACGTCTGCAGATAATGAAGGACTTCACTTCAACCATTAGCTTTAGGCTTGTTCGCTATTAAGCCTTAATTAGAGCCGTTAATGTGCAACAAAATTGGCTGATCTTTTTTTCTCCTACTCCAGCCCACCCATGGGGGGGCGGGAATGAACAGTGAGATGGCATTAAGGATGGGAACAAGGAGGAAAGGAAGGACTGGAGAGGGACGTGGATTCCCCACAACCTCAGAGTCAGCTGGAAATTTGTGATGTGGCTGCACTTTTGTTTTCAAAGTCGAAAGTGCTTTTTTTCCCCCTAAGTATAAAAAAATAGAAGCTTGATCTAAAAATTAGAGAACTGTATTAAATAGAACATGCCATTACTTTTATGTATCCCTCACTTTTTTTTTAAAGATTTTATTTATTATTTATTTGACAGACAGAGATCACAAGTAGGCAGAGAGGCAGGCAGAGAGGAGGAAGCAGGCTCCCTGCTGAGCAGAGAGCCCAATGCAGGGCTCAATCCCAGGACCCTGGGATCATGACCTGAGCTGAAGGCAGAGGTTTTAACCCACTGAGCCACCCAGGCGCCCCTCCCTCATACCTTTTATGCACGTTTCCATTTGTGTAAGTCATATATTACCTCTCTCATGATACTGCATGTTATAATGTATTATACTATACTACATAATACAAAGTAATTGATTCGTTTTTATCATTTCACAACATATGGTTGAGATTTTTCCGTGTTAACATATTTAACTCATAATTTATATGAATATAATGGACACAACCAGTCCCCTGATTGTGGACATTCAGGTTGCTACCAACTTTTTCACCGTTAAAATAACACCACTGTGAGCATCCTTGTTCACGTATCTTTGGCAATTATCTGATTTCCTGACTGAATGTCCTTTTTTTTTTAAGATCTTATTTTTGAGTAATCTTTACAGACAACATGGGCTTGAACTCACAACCCCAAGATCAAGAGTCACACGCTGTACCAACTGAGCCATCCGGGCACCCCCCTCCCAATGCATTTCTTTTCAATTATTTTCCTTTTTTTTTTTTCTATGTGTTCCCTCCCTCATGTCATAATCTACCCATTTATCATTCTCTACCCCCGCATTTGCCCCATCTGAAAAACCAACGAGCGGGTTCACAGTTGGCTATTCAACTGTCCATGCAACTTCAGCCTGGTGATGAGTGAGACCCTGAGGCCAAGTGACTGTCCCCATCTGAGGAGGGATGGTTGGTGCAGCTTCACCCCCTTTCCTCTAGAGCACTTCCAGGGCCATCTCGTGGGAGGAACCATTCCGTACCAAACAGCAAGTGTCCACACGAGAGACAGCCTCCCCTGTTGGAGACAGTCGTCATCCAATGGAGGACTCCTTCCGGCTCAGCTTTGTTGAGAGCACACTGGAAACCCACAGCTAACGAACCAGAGTCATCCCTGAGCTGTAGGAAATAATAACCACTCCCCACCCCCCTGAAACCGTATCTAGTGAACACAAGAGCCACTGAAAGCCCCTGGTCATGTTGGGGCTGTCACACCTTACTTATAAATAAGGGGACTAGAGATGCATCCCTGTCCTTCCCATTTCTAATGTTCTGTGATCCCTGCTAGTCACTGCTGATCCTCCGGAAAAACCCAAGGATGAAGTCCGAACCAACACAGGTAGCAAAGAATGTTGCTTTTAAAAAAATTGTTGACAATTTTAAGATTCAAAGGTCTGATTGTCCAGCATGGCAGTCACATTCTGGTGAACAGTGAGAAGGAGGTCATAACTTCATCCTTGAGCGGTTCCCTCCAGCCCTGACTCAGCACCATCCCACAAAATCATCCCACCCCAAACCACCCCATTCAACACCGGCGGGGCTGGGGGTCCCGAACATTGAACAGCCCAGCCTGCTGGGATCTGTGTGATGAGACACACCACCTTGAGCTTTGAATCGGTACCCGTCTGCAGATGAGCTGCAGAAAATGGCATCGAGGAAAGAGTCCGGATCTCGTGGGATATGAATAGTGCTTTAGGGCCTGTTTGGGGCTGGCAGGCCTGGCTCCGTCATCATAGAATGTGCATGACCCAGGGTGACACGATTCCTGACACCCAGCAGAAGATCAGCCGAACATCCACGTGTCCACATGCCTCCTGGGCCTCCTGTGTCTCCGCAGCCCGCACTGGTCTAGCGAGCGGTCGGCAGGCCCCGGCTTGGGAACAGGGAAGCCGAGAGGCAGAACACCCTTGTGTGCACGAGAGGGTACTTCGAGACTCTGCTGTCTCTCTTCCTTCTGCGGTCGCTCAGACATGTCTTCTTGCCGACAAGTGTTTCCCAACTTGTATGATGATGCTGTCATCACTGTCCAGTGACTCTCACGGAACTTTGCTGGTCTCCCAAACATGAAAGTCCCCTTTCAAATGACATCTTTAAATATATATACGTATACATATACATATACATATGTTTTTGAAGCTCCTGTGTGTGTATATAAACATATATGTATGCATACATATATTATATATATTTTAAGAATTTATTTATTTGACAGAGACCACAAGTAGGCAGAGAGGCAGGTGTGGGGGGAGGGGAAGCAGGCTCCCTGCTGAGCAGAGAGCCCGATAAGGGGCTCGATCCCAGGACCCTGAGATCATGACCTGAGCCGAAGGCAGAGGCTTTAACCCACTGAGCCACCCAGGTGCCCTATGTATATGTATATGTATGTGTGTGTATATATATATTTTTGTTTGTTTGTTTTTAAAGATTTTCTTCATTTATTTGACAGACAGAGATCACAAGTAGGCAGAGAGAAAGAGAGAGGAGGAAGCAGGCTCCCCACGGAGCAGAGAGCCCGATGCGGGGCTCGATCCCAGGACCCTGGGATCATGACCCGAGCCGAAGGCAGAGGCTTTAACCCACTGAGCCACCCAGGCGCCCCTATATATATGTTTTTTGAAGCTCCTGCCAGTGTCTCCCATCTGCTAAGGGCTTCCTCAGGCGGAAGGGGTCACGGCGCAGCCGGTAACCCCAGGCGCTTTCTCGTTGCAGTCACACACCCAAAGAACAGCTATTCCTCAAGAACGCCCTGCAGCTCCCTGCTGCCCCTGCTGAACGCCCACGCAGCAGCCTCTGGAAAACAGAGTCACTTTACCCGAAAATCGACCAATCACAACAAGCCCTCGGAGGGTAAAGCCGCTACCCCCAAAATGGCCAGCAACCTTCCCAGCGCTGCCGACAGCCCTCCCCAGGCCGTGCCAGCTAATAAGCAGGTGAGCCTGTGTGGGGAGGCCAGCGTGCGCTGCCCCCGGGGTCCCGCAGACCCTGGTGCCCGGAGGAAACTACCTGCGGGGCTGAGGAGGCCTCTGGCCGCTGGGGTGGGGGGCGGGGGCGCCTCCCCGAACTCCCCCGGGTCCGTCCATGCACGCTCCACGGGCCCTTTTCCAGGCCGACGAGGTGGCCTGCATCCGCGCGAAGGACCCAGCCCTTCTTGTGCCTTTGAGGCCACCTCCCCACCCCCCCCACACCCCTGCACAGCCCCCACCCCCCACACCCCCACACCCCCCCGCCAACACGGGACATGGGACTGCTCACTGACACTACTGGTGAAAGGAAGTCTGGCATCTGTTTTGTAAGTTCCTTGAATTCCCAATTCTGTGTAGTTTTCCAGTACAAAGTCAGTTCAAACGTCCCTGTCTCCGCTTGGGCTCTGGGTAAAGAGAATATCTTTCAAAATGACATTATTAATTCCTCTCTGTCATGGCTCCTAAAAATAGAAGCGTCCAAAGGTCAGTCTTCCTTCTTTCCTTCTGTTCCTCCATTGTATGCCTAAGAAGTGATTTCCCCCTGGTCATTAGAGGATGAACAAGACATGGGATTTGATGATACAGACGCTGGGCATGGTATAAAGACAGCTTTCGTGGTCTCTAAGAAAGAGAGCTCAAGTAAAGAGGCTTTTTTAAAGCATTCCAAAACCCTGGTTTTCCAGCAGGTGCCCTGTTGGATTCTGTGGTCTAGGGTTTTTAGCATTCTCATAAATCACACTGACGGGCATTTCTCTGGGCCCAGACGTCTTTCCCAACGTTAAAACAGCACTTCGACAAGGAGCATTTCATGTATTCATGGGCTAAAGATCATTATCGGGTCTGTTTTACTTGTCATCCAAACACATCTTCATACCTTTTGTTCTTTGGTCATTATTAAACCCCATATGAAAAGTAAGTCTAAAATTTAGGCCGGGTTTCCCCTTCACTTTTCTAAAAACAAAATAAGCCAAATTAAATGCCAGCGAATAGATACTTTTTCAGCTCACTGTTACCATTTCCAGTAAAACATTTCAGGGGAGGGCTCATTTAAGCTGAAATATACTTCCATAGGGAAGCCAGAACACTGCAGACCTGGGCAAGAAGGGCCCTTGGGCCAGGCCCTGCACTTGGGAGTAACCCCTCCTGGCCCTCTCCCAGCCATGGACCTCGCTATGGAGCAAGACCGAGGAGATGCCAGGACTCAGAATCTGTACTCTCCCTTCTGGAAACTGCTCCAAATACTCCAGATCCTGAATTCTAGTCCCAAAATGGCCCCAAGCCTGCTCTTAGGGTTGTTTGGACCGCTTTCCTGGATATGGCACCCTGAGAGCCAACCATACCACCGGTGTGCACACCCCTAGGTCCAGAGCAGGATTATTTGTGGGGAGTGAGGACGAAGCTAAAGTGTGCAAGCTGGAGTGCCCACATTCATGGGTGCAAGGCCCACTCACAACATGGGAAGGAGTCAGAGCAGGGAAGAGACAATATTCACTCATGCGGATACATGGGCCTGCCTTTGTACTCCTGCCCTGGGTCCTGCATGACGAGGGGTGGGTCTGCCCTAAACCTATACCATCCAGTCACCGCGTACAAATTTAGAACTTTGTATCTTTATAAGCCATAAAATCACACATTTTAATAATAGAAGTTTGATTTTCAGTAAAGGTTTCTGTTCATGAAGCAACCTATTTATGGATCTTGTCAGGAAGACCATATATGAAATGGGAATGTCTCTATCGTTTTCTAAATGTAGACCTTGGGCAAGTCTCTTAAATTCATTATCCTCATCTGTAAAATGAAGCAAATAACAGCAGCTATCCTAAAGGGTCAGTGTGAGGATACACGAGACGGTCCCTTGCGTGAGGCCCGGCATGCTACAAGCGCTCAGTGAATGTTGGCTGTTACTGACCTCAAGGAGTTCAGAAATCCTTCCCCTGTACAGGGACAGACACACTGACCGTTGCTTCCTCTCTACTCTTCCATTTACGTTCGTGGCTGCTGATTTGTTGAAGGGTGCCAGTTTTCCAGTATGATGCTTCAGAAAAGTTTATTAGAAGAACACATCACCTGTAGGAAAATTCACGTCACCTCTACACCCTGCCAAGATCTACCAGACAGACCTCAGGCTTGTGTTTACCCAAGATGATGTTTCTAAGCTATGATAGTTGTTTTGAGATAAATAGAAAAGCTGCTTTAGAGAAGAAAACTTACAAACTGAATTTTGAGCAAAATTTTACATTTTGCATCTATATCTAATGAGAATTCCTATACCTAATCCATTTAGAAGGTCCAAGAAATTTTCACGGTAGAGAATTATCATTATCCTGCCTCTGTGTTAACATTTCATTCCATGATATTTTAAGTGTATTTTACGGGGTTTCTTTGGTTCTGGCATTGTCTCTCTTGGACTTCTGAGACCTCTCTTCCAACATCAGTCATTTTCTTGGAGTTCCACTCACAAGACGGTCCGCTATTCTTTTAAGCTTGAGGATTGTATCAGCTTAACCCCATTTGCATGTTGTCATTGTCCTCTAGGGTATAAAAAAGGTTACCTGTGGCTTAGAGGTTTGGGTGCCCTGATGTCATCTGGAATTTGTTGGCATCTAATACCCATCTCTTTTCTTTTCTTATATTCTTTAATTTTTTTTTATTTTTATTTATTTATTTATTTTTTTTTTTGGGCAGAATGGGTCTTCTAGCCAAAGACGAAGATTCAATCCCCAGTACCATAACAACAGGCTGAATGGCTCTGCCAAGCCACAGGGCAGTGGAAATGAAGCTGATTTGATGACGAAGGGCAACAACCGCCATGAACACAGAAGACAGCCGCACAATGGCTTCCGTCCCAAAAACAAAGGCGGCGCCAAAAACCAAGAAGCCCCCTTGGGGACAAAGACCCCCGAGGCCCCAGCCCACTCGGAGAAGCCCCGGCGAAGGCAGCACGCTGTAGACAACCCGGAGGCCAGGCCGTTCCGGGGGAACGTCGCTAGGGTTTCACAGTGCAATCTCTGCCCCACGAGAATAGAAGTTTCCACAGACGCCACGGTCCTCTCAGTCCCAGCGGTGACACTGGTGGCCTGAGTGAGGAGGAAGAAAAAAAAAAAAAAAAAGCAGTTTTCACTCAGTTTTGGTTCCCTGCCCGAGGTGCTGACCCAATTCGCTGCCAAAAGAGAGTCAATCAGAATATACAGACCCTGTATGGTTGTGTCATCCTCTCTTCATCGTTTTTACTAATTCTAATAATCAGCTCTAGCTTGCTTTCATAACTTTCATGGCTTTGCTTGATCTGTTGACGCTTTTTCTCATCAAGACATCGCAGCATTTTAGCCCGGCAGTATTTACTCGTTTGTTAGGAAAATCAAGATGTGGCTACAGATCGGAGGCTCGTTAGCGACCTGTGTTGTAGCAGTGACGTCAGTCCATTGATTGTCTCTAGAGAGTTCATGTTGGGAGAAAAAAAAATCTTACTGATCAGACAACCATGATCTGCTGAAGACACATGCGCTTTTGTAGAATTTAACACCTGGTGTTTTTCTGGAAAAAAAAAAAAATATATATATATATATACATATATTGCTTTATTTGAAACAAATT
The DNA here is from genome assembly GCA_004024625.1 of Mellivora capensis. NCBI lineage: Eukaryota > Metazoa > Chordata > Mammalia > Carnivora > Mustelidae > Mellivora > Mellivora capensis. The sequence continues at coordinate 76,425 of PISX010000592.1, forward strand.
AAAATATGCTGCATTTGACACCTGGCTGGCTTTTTTTTTTGAATTATTGATGCCCACTTTGTTTGTCAATGTACGACCTCCGAAGAAACTGGAGGGAGTGTGGCTCAGAGCTCTCCCCAGTACTCTTGCTCTTAGGACAAGTACCTCTTCAGAAAAAATAATGCCCCACATATAAATGGGTATGCACCCCAATCATCTTAGACACCATGTGGTGGTTCGGAAGCCTTGGTCACAAGAAACATAGATCTCAGCTCAGCCTCGTTGAAACAATATAGACAATTTATGGGTTCAATGACTGAAAAGTCCAGCAACAACGTATGCCTTGGGTCCAGGTTGGTCCGGACTCCAGCTCATTTCTCTTCATTAGCTCAACTCTCCTTCCTCCTTAGGCTGACATTGTGTTCAGAGGGGTGGCAAATAGCTACTTTGCTCCTAGGGTTCAAGTCCATCCGCTGCCCTGTCCAGAAGAAAAGAGATGCTGTCCAGGTAGCATCCACATGGAGCACGTGCCCTTGTCAGAAGTCTGCGAGGAAAATCGATGGCCCAGATTGCTGGTAGGCCTGTCACTCAGCCAATCACAAAATGGGGGGGGGGGGCAGCAAAGAAGATTTACTAATTAATATAAACTGGTCGGATCCCGGCCTTGGAGCTGGGGTGTGGCCAGTTCCCCAGAAGCACAGGGGCCTATGGGAAGGGCTATGGTTTCCTCAGGAAGGGAGAATGGACGCTGGGGACCCCAAGCCCCAAAGAATCCCAAATCCCCAATCTTTGACTTCAGGGCAGCTCAGCGTGGGCCCTGCTCGCAGCAGCTTCCCCATGTCCTACAGATTGGTTGGCCTCTCTCAAATGCACACGCTGACTTCCAGCTCAATGGTAACGTTTTTTCTGGTAACCCAGCTTGAGGGGTTCTCTTGCACGGAGCAGCCCAGAGCAGCTGAGCCTACGGGCCACGCGAGCATCCGTTTCTTTGGCCAAGAGCAGGAGGATGTTTGCTTTCTCCGGAGAGAGCGTTCTGAGGTCTCTGGATGTACCAGAGATTTAATAGGAATTTTAAATGTTAAGTCACATTCCAGGAAGGAAGGAAGAGTGAGTTTGCTCATCCAAATAAGAAAGATAAATGTTCAGGACTGAGATCCCCGTTTCCTCCATCCGAGGCCCTGAATTTATATTTTACAAGACAGAAAGACGAAGCACAAATTTTGAGTAGCGAGGTTTGGCCTACCACTGAGAAATGTCAGTGTGTATGTGACAGCTTTAAAGAGGAGTCAAATAATTGTTGCAACAGAAAAACAACGGGTTTTCCAGATCAGGGGTGCGCCTTCCTTTGTGGGCTGCGCTGGCCCCACCGGCTAGGCCTGGACTGACTCACAGCTCCTGTCGCTCTCAGCGTGAAGGCAGCTCAAACACATTCCCGAGCACAATGCAAATGCGCCCAGGTCACAGAAAAGAAACCAAAAAGAGTGCTAAAATGTGTTCAGACCTAATTTTGGTTTTTCCTAGATTTTGCCTTTCTCAGGAGACCCCAGGGCGTGGGAGCCTTTACTAATTCCTGTGTTTGAAATGGTAATTTCAATATTAGAGTGCCACTGTCGGGCCATTTGAATACTACAGGACAGCTATTCTAAGATCACCATTGTGATCTTAGCTGGGTAGTAGACCGCCATTCTTTTAAAATGTTTTAAATTCCTTTAAAAAAAAACCCACAGTCACGAGCACTTTCATGTCTCTGCTTAATGCACAAGAACCCAAAGAATAGATTCCTCACTCTTAAAACATGTCTCTAGTGGAGGTTAAAGCATTTTAATACCCATGAAGATTGAATCACTTCAAAATTCACCTACATTGTACCAAGACTCCATCTGTGAAATCCAACCTCCCTGTTGGGTTCCCATTACATTCCAAATTTACATTCCATTTGAGAGTGTCTGCCTACTCCAGCTGGGTCTTGTTGAGCCTCTCCAAGGGGTGCCGAATACAGCAAGGCTTAGAGACTTAAACACAAGTCATACAAAATTTACCCTCAATAAAAGGCGTAGAGGAGTTGGAGGAAGAAACTAGAAACGTAACATATCTGCTTTAAAGCTCAGTTCACAAGTAGTTCAATGCTGCTGGCATCAGAAAAAGAGATTCTAATTAAATATTACTAGGGAAGCGACATCAAATGAGGTTAATGGGAAAAGTTGCCAGACCAACAGCGACCTGCAGATTTTTTTTTGCCGAAGTAAGAGATTTGGGAATCCTGACTCTGAAAGCCTAGATCTGAGCTTCGGTTTCAATTTAATCATGAGAAGAGGGAATCTAGGATCCGGTCAGTTCTCTTTCCTAGAGCAACTGGGGTGCCGGTGGAGAAGGGGGAGCTGAGAAAGCGACCAGACCCCCGGATGCCTAAATTCAGCACCGCCTTTGACTGAGAGCTTGACCCTGGCTCTCTTCCTCCCTCCCTTTTTGCACTGTCCCCCACCCTGTCTGTTTCGAGTGCCCTCTTGTGTCTAGAGATGGTAAGATCTTCAACTTCCCTACGGTCGCTCAAGAGGGCATCCATGAACTAGGCAATGGCACCTTACTCCACTGGCTTCGGAGGCCTTACCTAGAATTCTGGCACAGTTGGGCTAGGACTCCAGATTTCCCCGCAGACACCAAAAAATGACACAAAAAGAGAAAGAACCAGTTACCTGCTCCCACAATTTGTGACCAAACTCATCACCTCCATCTAAATTATTCAGCTGGCTAATACACTGCTCCAGTACTGTACTTTTCCTGAAAGTACTGAGCCATTGTAACTGCTCGAATCTGGTGAGAAAAAAATATGAAGTGTTGCTAAGTCCCAGGGATTCTCTTCTTTTTTTTTTTTTTTTTAAGATTTTATTTATTTATTTGATAGAGAGAGATCACAGTAGACAGAGAGGCAGGCAGAGAGAGAGAGAGGGAAGCAGGCTCCCTGCTGAGCAGAGAGCCCCATGTGGGACTCGATCCCAGGACCCTGAGATCATGACCTGAGCTGAAGGCAGCGGCTTAACCCACTGAGCCACCCAGGCGCCCAGGGATTCTCTTCTTACCTCAGAATTTGGAGGACAATTTTAATACTATTCATTGCAAGCTATTACAAGGAATTTTTTTTTTCATCCTTTTGCTTTTTCTAACAAGTCTTTCTAAATCCTAAGCAAGTTCTCGGTCTGTTCTTAGTATCAAAGAACCAGGTCCCCAGTCCTTGGCAGTAGATCGGCCCAAACCAGTGTTTAATCACAATACAGTGGCCCCTTGAGCAAAGGCACTCTGGTCTGGATCTCGTCCTGCTATCTGAGAAACATACAATGTTGCGCTCCCCAAGCAGGTTCTTATAAATTATTTTCAGGGGTTGATTTTCCAGAGGCCCCCTTGTTTGTGAACTCTGCCTCTTCTCACAACTCACAACAGCTTTTGGTGCCACCGCTAAGTTCAAGTCTCACAGGTGACATCGTCACACACAGTTTTTAGGGAATAAATTGTAAACAAATATTTTTCTCCGCTTGAGAAAATATGTAGATTTCTCACAAAAAAATATTTCAGAACCACGTGTGCAACAATGACCAAAGAATTTCTACAGAAAATGAATGTAGAAAGTACCTCCCGTCAAAACCAGAAAACTATCCCATTTTTTAACTTCAGATGCTTACGTTTGAATTAGATTTGCCTGTTTCTAGTCCTTTGTGAGAACTCACTTTCTATAAATTACCATCACTCTGTACCGAGTTGGCTAATAATATTATTACCCCTCTGTCGATGCCTGACACACAGTAGGAACTCAAGAAATACAAGAGAGCAGATAGGAAAGAGTGGTCAACTCCAATACCCCTAGAAAATTCTGGAGACCAAATGGCTTTATGCAAAATAATCCAGAAAGTCAATTCTAGAGAAGATGGGAAGACAGCAGAGCAACAAAATCCTGTCCTTGGTGGCAGACTGCCTAGATTCGCTTCTAGGCCTCACCACGGCCCAGCTGTGGAAACCTGGGTATGGTTCCAAACATCTCCCTGCCTCAGTTTCTCTGTGGGCTGATAGCCACACTTATAACAAACCTTGAATGTTTGTTATAAGGATTGAATAAGTTCATCTTTGCAAACGACTTGGAATAGTTTCTGGCAGTTTGTATGTATCAGGTTCCAATTAGGGGATAGTAACCATAAAGTAATTTAAATGGGGAAGGTTTATGAAAGTGTATGTGGAAACTTCATATGTGTGTTCTTTTTTATGTGTGTCTGTATATGTTTATAATTGAGAGAAGAGATAATTAGTAACAAGGGGTTAGCTATGAAAGAATGCAAGAGTAGCAGATAGAGGGACAACTGGAGTAGAGACCAGCGTCTAAGGAAAAAAGTAAGTTTGGGCGAGCTTCCTACCCCTACTCACTCAGGGCCCCCAGGTGGCTCTTCTTGGAGCAGGTCCTCTGTCTACATGATGTTTAGGCCATTGAGGGGGAAGAAAAGAGCTTTTTCTGACTCTGTTTGGTTCTGATTGCTTTCAACTCAAAATAATCTTCATGCCCAAGTAGGCCATCTTGAGGCAGCCTGCGGTTGGCTGCTACAATACCAAAACCAAAAATGGAAGTGGAAGCTAACAGGATATGTGTCTTAATTGGCAGGCATGAGACACCCCTTCTTTGGTATCATCCCCTCCCCCAGTCCCCAAGGCTGTGATTGACAGCAGGGATGTATCTTCACACACCCAGGGCCAGCAATTAGGAGACCAATTATTTTGCTCAGGTTAAGACACCCAACTACAACAATGGTTCTCAACTGGGGATAATCAACTGTGTGCCCACCCCTCACCCAAAGAAGACACTTGGAGAAGTCTGGAGGCATTTTGATGACAAGAACTGGGACAGGGGTCACTGGCCAGGGATGCTGGCACAGTTACCCACCATACAGAATGATCCAAGATGTCAACGCTGTTGATGTCGAAAAATCCTCATCTGGAGGGAACAAGGGATTTGCAGAAAGGGAACAGAGACAGAGCTGGTGAGAAGGTACATGTTGTCTTACTCCCCCAGCTACGCTGGGCTCTTGACCGGTTCAGCTTCGCTTACCAGTTAACATCCAGACTGTCTGACCCACTGCCGAAGTCTAAATGTACCGTGTCTCAGGTCCTTGGGCTGTTCCCGTCATCTACATCAAAGTCGAGTTTCCACATCTTCCAAACCAAGAATTTAGGGGATGAGTTCTTGAAAGAGCTGTTATTGAAGCAGAATGTCCAAAGTTTGAAGAAATCTTGGCAGATGGAAGCAATATTTGCCTTTCCCCAACCTCAGCAAATACACTACCTTTTGCTTTCTGTAACGTGCTCTCAGTTTAAAACAAGCTTCTCTTCTACGCTCCAGGCCCCTGGTTCATCCCTATAGCTGGGCACAATCTTACTAGGTAATGAGGGCTTCAGGGTAAAGGAAGGAAATCAAAAGTACGAGACACAACAGTACAGAATGAGAAGTTGTTAAATAAACAAGTCGGGCTGAATAGTGACTGCCAGTTACTATACAATTCGATTTATCTCGGTTACAGCCTACCCTAGCAACCGTCTAGCTCGCAAATATGAACCGTCTATGGGCTGTCTCGGGCAACACATGTGAACAAAGAAAAATTAGCTTTTCTGGAACAATGTGGAACAATGTGTAAGCCATGTGTGTCTCACCAGGCTGACAGGACTGTAAGTGAAAATGGCCCTTCTGAAGGCTGCACCACCAACCAAATTCCATGAATAGGAAATTCTGAAAACAGCTGGAAACCAGTGTTTTTTTTCTTTCCCCCTGTTAGCTATTCATGTTTGCTTTTTTGGCTGCACTACAAGCCTGAAATCCTGCATACTAACTGCAGCCCTCGACAAAGAATGCCTCATCCACTCTTCAGGGAGGGATCAGCAACTTGTTGACAGTTTTCAAGGGAGTTTCCGCATTTGGCAAAATGATATTACTTTCCATCAGTACTTTACTTTAGGGATACACAGTTACTTTAGGAATACACAGATGTAAATAACTTGAAAATACTTTCCATTTGCTATAGGAGAAGTTCCTTCCCTTCATTTTATCAACTTTGTACTTTCCACTTTGTCTCTAACCAACATCCTACCAGATATAGACTGAAGCTATCCAAAGGAATTGCAGGTAGAAGGCGGCCCTTTCTGAGGTAACCTCATCTTCGTACAAATATTAGCACCTTCCCCTTTACAGAACAATTTACTACCACAAGTCTTGGTGCACATTCAAAATGTTGTTTGTTTTTTTTAAAGATTTTATTTATTTATTTGACAGACAGAGATCACAAGTAGGCAGAGAGGCAGGCAGAGAGAAAGAGGAGGAAGCAGACTCCCCGCCAGGCAGAGAGCCTGATGTGGGGCTCGATCCCAGGACCCTGGGATCATGACCTGAGCCGAAGGCAGAAGCTTTAACCCACTGAGCCACCCAGGCGCCCCTCAAAATGTAATTTACATAAAAAATGTTCTATGGACAATTTCTCAGGTAAACTCAAATATGCTTGCATGTTAATTCCTTCTTTAAAAATCCAAGACTAGCTGGATAATTATACTATATTTAACCACAGACTGGGAAGTGAGTCAACAATTTTTGCAGTGTTAGCTCTCAAATAGGATTAAGTCTGTGAATGAAAAAGAAATTGCATCAGCAATTCTAGCAGAAACAATGAAGCCGGAGGAGAGAGGCCAGACTTTTTTTCCTTTCTCAGAAGTCAGACAGCACTGGCATCGACCTCCCTGAGATCTCGTGATCCGTGGCTCTGGATTACTTTAAACAGCTTGACAAGTCCTGTAACTGTTCTGGTCATTCCTGACGGTAATTTTGGTCATTAGCAATAACCATCCTACGAAGGAACTTCCACTACCACTTCTTCTGTTCCAACAGGATATACTCTGCAAGGTCGGAAATCAGTTTCCACAGCTCCTGAAGATTGCTACCAGACACGTTTTTAAAAATAAGTATGGGGGGTAGAGAACAGGGGATTGCTTTCACTGTTCAGAAATTTACTGAAGGGGGCGCCTGGGTGGCTCAATCCTTAAGCATCTGCCTTTGGCTCAGGTCATGATCCCAGGGTCCTGGGATCCAGCCCCGCATCGGGGCTCCCTGCTCAGCGGGAAGCCTGCTTCTCCGTCGCTCACTCCCCCTGCTTGTGTTCCCTCTCTTGCTGTGTCTCTGTCAAATAAATAAATAAAATCTTTAAAAAAAAACTGACTGAAGGACTACCATGTACGGGCATTGCACATAGAGAGGCAACAGAGTGTAACAGACATGTAATCCAAATACAATATTAATACTTCCCTGCTCAAAAACTTTAAATATTAAACAAATTCACATTTTTAGTCTCCTTCCTCCATCTACCGTTTCCTTTGGTCAGTGATGTTGTGTTAGTCTGTGGTTATCAGATTATGGGCCTAAAACGTGGGGTTGAGGTTGGCGGGAGGGGGTGTCACTATCATACAGCCTTTATTTTATTCAACCTCATTTTTTTCCTGATCTTGAAAGAACTGGGAAAGACGACCTTCATTACGTTGTTGTTCTGAAACTAACAAGCAAAATGAACACAACCAAATAGAATATATGAAAATACTTTATAAAACTGTAGTGTAAGGCAATAGTGAACCAAAAAGTTACTATTTACAAATATGAAACATAAATTGTCAGCCTTAGGCTCTCCATGATATAACTAACCAATTTTAATCAGGCCAAACCAGTTTTCAACAAAGATTACCTGTAAGGGCATCATAGTCAAATGTCTTTTTTTGATATGAGCAGTAACTAAATATCCTTCACTCACCATTAAAAATTTCTATTGTGTCCTCTGACCCAAGAACGGCACAAAATTATATTCCCAGAGTAATGACACTGAACCGTTATTTATAAAGCATACTTTCCCATTTCTTTCTTTTCATTTTCCAGGAAGAACAGTGGGCTATGATGAGTTATTCCTTTGTGTCTGCAGAATCTTGAGAAATGTGTTTTCATGCAAAAATTCCTAATCCCCAGGGAACCACTCCAACTAATGTTCAAGTTACTTGAGCATTCGGAATTTGACTTTGACTCCTGATACCCAAAAGGGGCCACTTGTTCCTTTCTACCTCAGCAGCACCACGGCCTGGTAGCTATTCCAAAAACTCTGCTTATAAAGATGTGCTAAATAGATTTCCTTTAAACTGTTAGCGGCAAAGAAGGGCAGGCTGCTCACAGAATCACCCAGGAGCACAGGCACACCTCGTTTAATTGCACTTTGCTTTATTGTGCTGCATAGAGGGTGCACTTCTTACAGACTGAAGGTTTTGTGGCGACCCTGCACCAAGCAAGTCTATGGGTATAAAATATTCTTATATGAATCAGCAATTCAAAATGCCCTAGATCCAGCAATACTAGCAAAGTCTGAAATGGAAGTTCCCCAAATTCACTGTGATCTTTGATTTTCAGAATGCTTGGATTCTTTACAATAGTATTTTTCAAGGTGACTAAATATTTTTCATATTCTATAGGGAAATGTCACTCATGGACCATCAGTTGAATATTCGCTTTTTTCTAGCCAGATAAAACACCTATTTTAAAAGGCTGCTGGTATCTGGCTAGCTATCCAAAATCGGTTTAATTATTTCATACATTATCTAGACAAGAAAGCAATTTTGTAACCAGAAATAGATAAAGCATTAAACAAACAACCTCTCAGACTCCCAAAGGGCTCTAAGGCTTAAAAATAAGCACAGTCATGGAAAATGTTACTTTTTATGGAAAAGTTTTAATTTATTTTGTAAAAAGTAATGCTTTGAGTATATTTACTTTACCCTTTCAAAGTAATGCAAGTACAATGATAAGCACAGAGTAAAAAGTACCCTGCTTTATGAACTTATTTTTTTTTAATATTTTATTTATTTATTTGACAGAGAGTGAGGGATCACAAGTAGGCAGAGAGGCAGGCAGAGAGGTGGGGGGAAGCAGGCTCCCTGCTGAGCAGAGAGCCCGATGCGGGGCTCGATCCCAGGACCCTGAGATCATGACCTGAGCCAAAGGCAGAGGCTTAACCCACTGAGCCACCCAAGTGCCCCTGAACTTATCTTTAATACACTGAAGGCATACTGCTTACTGAAGGCAGAAATGTGGGATCCAATTATAAAACTTAACATGTAAGAGTAGACACATACAACTGAATAGTTGTGAAAAAATAGAGGATTAATCAAAATATTCTGTTTAAAAATATTAAGTTCAAAGTAAGTGGGAATTTTATGCATAAAAATCATATTGTATAATCAGAATGACTCCTCATTGGTCATTCCTGAGAAACAAGTAGTAACTTTAGTTAAAAGTTAATGCTTAACTTCCTTTTCAAAGTACTTTCAGAATTTCACTGTTCAAATGAAAATATTTTAACAATTCATTCTGAAGACATGTTACATAGTTCTCATCCCAAGACATCTTCTTACGATGTATAAATAAATCTACTAGCAAAAGAGGGTAAGAAAAAAAAATCTAGTTAAAGAAAATAGTTCAATAGAGTCAAAGTGTGATTTTAAATTACTACTTCTCCCCCCTCGTCATTTCTTTTCACGAAGACTTCTGAGACTGAAAGAAACCTGCAGGGAGCTCACCTGGGTCTGAATTTTCTCTCAAATCTCTTGGCTGTGACACAGCACAGGGAAACACTAATGTCACCCTATTTCACCAGACAGGAATATCTAACCCCATTCGGCCCTGGGCAGCAATGAGTAACATTACAAAAGTGCCTAAAGTCTATAATTATTCAGCAACAAAGTGTACTTCTGTAGTGATGATTTTACTGTACTATTTGTTGCCTTAAGACCACTGAACCATCAAAAAAAAGAAAAAATTTAAAAACCTGAAATTCAAACCGTCAGTAGACAACATTCCAAAGTTGAGACAAGATCGGCCCAACCATTAACGTCTCCCTCTTCCATTCCTTGACACAATTCATCTTTCCCGTAACGATCCTAAAGAGAAACCCAGGTTTCCAGCCCCACAGCGCCACGAAGAGCAGCGCACGCTCGGGCACGCCGGGAGGTGAGCGGGACGCTTCCGTCAATCAGCCTGACCCCGCCCATTTTCAGTCCGCGCGTGCGCGCCGGGGGCTTCCGGGGCCGGCGCGGGGGTCGGCGCGGGGGTCGGCGCGGGGATCGGCGCGGGCCTGGCTGCTGCGCTCGCAGGCTGGGCCGGCCCGGCGGCGCACAGTGGAGTCCGCTTCAGTTTTACCACGCGGGGCGCGGTGGCCTTCTTGTCGGAGAGCAGGACCTTGGCGGGAGGCGGGTGCGCGGCTCCGTTCTCCGCGCTCCCGGCCCCACGAGGAGCCTGGGGCTGCCCCGGCAGCGCCGCGCCCCCCCGGGACGGGGACGGCGCCTTGGGCGGCGCAGGGCGCAGCGCTGCCTTCCCGCCTGCCGACTGGAGGGCGCCGGCCGGGGACACCCTGACCGACGCCGAGTTCTTGACTTTAATTTGGGTGCTGGTGGAAGGGCCCAGGAATCTGACCGGCTTGGGGCCAGTCTTACAGTTCGCACCTTCGTCTTCCTCGTCACTGAACGCCATCAGTCGCCTGTGAACACAGAAGCATGTCATGGTCAGCGTTTACGGGGCTGGGTGACCCGTGGACGCGACTCCAAAGTTCTGTCTTCAGGGCCAAAGTCGTCTTCCTCAAGAATTTGAGTCAAGAGGTTCGGGGGCATCAGCCTACCTCATCTCCTCTCCCACCAAGGTCAATAAATAAATCATCAGTTTACATGAGATTGTTCCTACTTGAAAACCCACTCTTTAAAATCACCATAATGTTAATAAGAACGACAACTTGAAATTTACTGTTACACTAGAATTACACATCACTTGGTTCCTAGGAATCCTCAAGTGATCCGGAGGATAACCAGGATGATCCCAAGTTGTTTTGTTTTCCCAGAACAACAGTTTTTTAAGAGAATTACTGAGGAAATTTACTGTTTCACAGTCCAATAAACTCCTTGAGAAATGCTATTGCATACTTTACTCTCCTCTTGAAACTCTACACTCTAATTTAACAAAGTTTCTGAGGTCTAAAGGCAACCGTTTAACTTTGTTGTATCCATATTTCCCAATAATTCTGTAATGCAACATTTGGCACCCACTAAAATTAGCATTTCTTGAAATGCATTTGGGGAGCTGCTGGAATGGTCAATTTGAGAGGTACTGGACAAACCTTCAAAGATACCTGGATTGCGTCTGCCATTCATTATAAAAAGTCTGAAGGCAAAGCAGTGTTTCATTTAATTTTTTAAAAATTCTATTTATTTAAACAAAAAAACCCACCCTAATTTACCCATTTCTTCCCTCCCCCAACCCTTGCCTTTGGCAACCTCTATGGATGAGTTCTTTGTATCTATCAGCTTGGAATTGGGGCGGGGGGGTGGTCCATATGAGATCACACCGTATTTGTCTGTCTTTGACTTATTTCACTTATTTCCCTCATGGTCCATCCATGTTGTCACAAATGACAAGATTTCATTCTTTTTTATGGCTGAATAATATTCCACTGTGAGTGTGTGTAACACTTACATACACACACATCTTCTTTTTCCATCCATCAATTGACACTTGGGTTTTTCCATATTGTAAACAATATTGCAATGAACGTAGGGATGCATATATCTTTTCAAGTTACTCTTTGCATTTTCTTCAGATAAATACCCAGAAGTGAAATTGCTGGATCATATGGTAGTTCTACCATTAATTTTTTGAAGAACCTCCATACTATTTTCCATAGTGGCTGTGCCACTTTACATTCACCATAAGTGCACAAGGGTTCCCTTCTCTCCACATCCTTGCCAACATTTGTTATCTCCTTCTTTCTGATAATAGCCATCCTAACAGATCTGAGGTGGTATCTCATTGTGGTTTTGATCTGCATTTCCCTGATGATTACTGATGTTGAGCATCTTTTCATGTACCTCTCAGCAATCTGTATGTCTTCTTTGGAAAAATGTCTATTCGGATTTTCTGCTCATTTTTTAATCTTTTTTTTTTTTTTTTGGCTATTGAGTTGTATGAGTTCCTTATATATTTTAGATATTAGCTCCTTATCAGATATATGATTTGCAAATATTTCTCCCATTCAGCAGATAGTCTTGATTTTGATAGTTTCCTTTGCTGTGCAGAAGTTTTTTAGTTTGATATAGTCCACTTTTTTTTTTTTTTTTGCCTCTGTTGTTTTTGCTTTTGGTGTCAGATATTAAAAAAAAAAAAAAAAAATTCATTGCCAAGGCCCATGTTAAGTTACTTACTACCGCTGTTTTTCTTCCAAGAGTTTAATGACTTCAGATCTTATGTTCAAGTCTTTAATCTATTTGAGTTAATTTTTGTGTCTGGTGCAAGATAGGGATCCAATTTCATTCTTTTGCATGTGGATGTCCAATATTCCCCAACACCATGTACTAAAGAGACTGTTTCTTATAAGTATCTTTATTTCTGGGCTTTCTATTCTGTTCCTCTGATCTATGTGTCTAGTTTTATGCCAATACCATACTGTTTTAATTATTATAGTTCTGTAATATACAGTAGTCTGCCCTTTCTGCAGTTTCTGCAGTTTAAATTACCCACAGTCAACCATGGTCTGGAAGCAGACAATCCTCCTTCTGACTATAATCAGAATGTCAGTACTAGCCTAACACCATGTCACAATGTCATTCATACTATGACTACTAGCCTAACGCTATGTCTATGTCCTTCACTTCATCTCATCAATATGCATTTTATCATCTCACACCATAAGGGTGATGTACAATAAGATATTTAAAGAGACCCCATTCATGGGACGCCTAGGTGGCTCAGTCGTTTAAGCAGCTGCCTTCGGCTCAGGTCATGATCCCAGCGTCCTGGGATCGAGTCCCACATCGGGCTCCTTGCTCAGCAGGGAGCCTGCTTCTCTCTCTGCCTCTGCCTGCCACTCTGCCTGCCTATGCTCACTCTCTCGCTCTCGCTCTCTCTCTCTGACAAATAAATAAATAAAAATCTTTAAAGAGACCCCACTCAGATAACATTTATTACAGTTATATTGTTATAATTGTTCTATTTTATTAGTTATTGTTATTAATCCTGTGCCTAATTTATAAACTAAACTTTATCACAGGTATGTACATATAGGAAAAAACGTAGTACATATACAGTTCAGTACTATCCGTGGTTTCAGGCATCCACTGGGGGTCTTGGATTATATCCCCTGTGGAAAAGGGGTGGAGGGGACTATGCTAATTTGAAATCAGGGACCATGAGGTTTCCAGCTTTGTCAAATCTTCTTTCTCAGGACTGCTCTGGCTATTTGGGATGTTTTGTGGTTCCATACAAATCTGAGGACTGTTTGTTCTATTTCCATTAAAAAAAAAAAATGCCGTTGGAATTTTGATAGGGATTGCACTGAATCTGTAGATTGCTTTGAGTAGTATGGACATTTTTACGGTATTCTTCCAATCCATGAGAACAGAATATCTTTCCATTTATTTATGTTTTCTTCAGTTTCTTTCATTTCTTTAATATCTTATAGTTTTCAATAAACAGGTCTTTCACCTCCTTGGTTAAATTTATTTCTAGATATTTTATTCTTTTTGGTGTAATTGCAAATGGGACTTTTTTCTTAATGAATCTTTCTGATAATTCATCATTAGTGTATAGAAATAAAGATTTTTGTGTATTAATTTTGTATCCTGCAAATTTACTGAATTTGTTTGTTTTCTCTAATAGTACTGATGGTTTTAACATTTTCTATGTATAATATTATGTCAACTGCAAATAGTGCCAGTTTTACTTCTTCCTTTCTAATTTGGATGCCCTTTATTTCTTTTTCTTGCCTAAATGCTCTGGCTAGGACTTCCAGTACCATGTTGAGTAAAAGTGGCAAGAGTGGGCATCCTTGTCTTATTCCTGACCTTAAAGGAAAAGCTATCAGCCTTTCACCATTGATTACATTGCTAACTGTGGCCTTGTCATATATGGCCTTTATTATGTTGACGTATAGTCCCTCTATTCCCACTTTGTTGTGAATTTTTATCATAAACTGTTGTTGAATTTTGTCAAGTGCTCTTTCTGTATCTATTGAGATGATCACATGATTTTTTATATGATATCAAAACCCAATGAGACATTTGTTTCAGTTCACAATAGTGATGTTGGAAAATCTTGAATTACCTCCTCCCATGGATACACTGAGTTTACATCTACATACAGAACAATTTCCTCTTAAAAAATAAAATAAAATCCTAAAGAATAGAATAGCTGAGTGACAACTACACATTATTAGTAGAAGGAAGGAAATAAAGATTAGAACAGAAGTAAATGAAATAGAGACTATAAAGACAATAGAGAAGATCAATGAAACTAAGAGCTGGTTCTTTAAAAAGATAAACAAAATTGACCAACCTTTAGCTAGACTCACCAAGAAAAAAGAGAAAGGACTCAAATAAATAACATCAGAAATGAACAGATGTCACAACTGATACCATGGAGATACAAAGGATCATAAGGACTTCCTATGAATAATTACATACCAAAAAATTGGACAACCTAGAAGAGATGGATAAATTCCTAAGTGATTAAGAGGTACAAGCTTCGAGTTATAAATAAGTCATGGGGATGAAAAGTATAGCCTAAGGGAATACTGTCAATAATATTATATAACACTGTATGGTGACAGATGGTAAGGAGACTTAGCATGGTGAGCAATGCATAATGCATAGAATTGTTGATTCACTATTTTACACCTGAAACTAATATAACATTGTATGTCAACTATACTACAGTGTTTTTTTTTTTTAAAGGAAATAAGTAAATAAATTTTTAAAAATTCTTAGAAACATACAACATACCAAGACTGACTCATGATGAAACTGACAATATGAACAGACCAACTAGTAAAGAGATTGAATCAGTAATCAAAAAGCAACCAGGGCACCTGGCTGGCTCAGTCAGTGGAGCATGTGACTCCTGATCTTGGGGACATGAGTTCAAGCCCCACACAGGCCCGGGAGCTTATTTAAAAACAAAAACAAAACAAAACAAAAAATACTCCCAAAAATAAAAAGTCCAGGACCAAATGGTTTCACTGGTAAATTCTACCAAACATTTGAAAATTTAATACCAATCCTTCTCAAACTTTTCCAAATAACAGAAGATGAGGGAACTCTCCCAAATTCTTTTTATGAGGCCAGGAGCACCCTGATACGAAAACCAGACAAGAATGCCACAAGAAAAGAAAATTACAGGCCAATATCCCTGGTGAACATAAATCCAATAATACTCAAGAAAATATTAGCAAACCATATCCAACAATACATTAAAAGGATCGTATACCAAGACAAGCAGGATTTATTCCAGGGATGCGAGGATGGTTCAACATCTGTAAGCCAGTCAATGTGATATACCACATTACCAAAATGTAGGAACAATCAGAGGGAATATTGTCGGAAATGACCTTAAAACTGCCAAACGACCACCGTAGAAACCCTGCCTGCTCCTTCTGCTGCTTGCATCAGTTTCATTTCACAAAGATCGCCTCCTGAACAGAAGTGTAATGGCAATTCCCCTAGTCTTCTCCCTCTTATCAGCACTGGTGCATGTTCAGAGGCAAATAAATGAAGTTTGATCCTGGAAATAGGATCATAATGGCATGGTGATCTGAACACTGACATGTAGTGGAGAATACAAACATTTTCAACCCTAAAACTACTAAACATAACTAAATTTTGTTAAGTGAATCAAGTCATTCTTTGGGACCTCGTAGTTGCTTCTAAGTCATCAATATCATTATCTTATCCATGAATCAAAAACCATGCTTAATAAACCAGAGATAAGACAAACAGAGGAGAATCTCCATAAAACCATTCCTGCTTGTTTTTTTCTGTCCACAACTTCCACTAGACTCTTGACCAAGTTTTCTCAACCTTAGCATTATTGCCATTTATGGCTGGATAAATCTTTGTTGTGGGCGCTGCCCAGCGCATTCTAAGATGTTTAACAGTGTCCCTGGCCTCACTTACTAGGTCCCAGTAGCATCTCCCACCCGACTGTGTCTCTGAACATTGCCAAATATGCCCTGTGGGACAAAAGTGCCTCCATTTAAAAAAGAGAAAAAAAAGTGCCTCCATTTGAGAACCACTGCTCTAGACCCAAACAATATTTGCTAACTATAAGCCCAAAAAGCAAAATAAATAATGATAATAAAAGGAGAGTGCTTAAGAAAAAAGATCACTTAACAAGAGATAATGAACTACTAAAAACTGAATAAAATTCTCTGCATTTCTGTGGAAGATCCAAAGGGGAGGAAAAAAAAAAAAAAACAGAAAACAATCAGAGATTCTATAGGGACACTGAATCAAATTCTAGAACAGATGATCAAGAAATCAGAACATCTGAAAACCATGAATAATACCCAGTGAAAAATACGATTTTAAATGTATTTAAAGTGAAAAGCACAGATGTGGAATGAAGTTAATGCTAATAATTTCATAGAATTATAAGAAATACCATTAAATTAAAATACTATTTGAGGTAACAGGAAGTAAAAAGGAATTCAGAGTAAGTCAGAAGATCTCAAATATTAAGTCTAATAAATACGTTTTTGTCTACTACCAATAAAGCCTAGAATTTCACTTCTATAGGGAAAAATACCACAGCATTCGCACTGTACCCACTAGTATTCTTAAAAACACGCTCTCCCAAAAAGGGCATACTGTAAGTCAGTTTTAGAGAATTATTTCCAATGTTTAGATAGTTTTGATAATTTTGAATTTATCATGATTTATATTTTGATGGTAAGGCAAAGCACTTAGCTCGGTGATTAGTAAGTTTCGTAAGGTCAAGAACCATTATTCGTTTCCCTAGTAAAAGCAGTAAAAATACAGGTTCAAATTCATAAAATGAAAAACAGTATCAAGAGAGCACAGATAACCTCTTCCGAATCGGGGCCATGTGACGGAGGCTTCCAAGTAAGGGCCGCTCTTCCAGAGTCCAACATTCTATGAGCTCATGAGGCACCCGCCAGTAGCTAACACCTGGAAGATAAAAAGGCATAATTAAGAGAGCCACTGTCCCCTGCAAAAGGTTCAGCAGCACTGTTTTGTGTAAGACTAGGCAGAAGAGTTTGAAATTCAGGCCTCTCATCTGAAGAAGGTAGGTGTACACCGGAAGTGTCCCCGAGAAGAGCCAAGGCAACAGCGGCCCAGCTCAGGTGTAGGAATGGCGGGCCACCAGCCCCAGCTCCACCAGTGATCTTCTGCAGGTGGTCATACAGGTCCTGCACAGGAGGGCGTGCGCTGTTAAAGGCCAGGGCTCCGGGGCCAAGGCTGCCTTGGTCTGAATGCCACGTCTGTCACTCACTGACCATGCGACCTTGGGAAAGTTACTTGACTTTTCTGTGCCTAAATTTTCTCATCTGTGAAATGACAACAATGGTACATACTTCATAGGTTGGTTGTGATGATTAAATGAGTAAATAAATGCAAAATGCTTAGTTTATGTATTGGCACCTGAACACTTAAGAGACATTAGGTGCCTTTATTCTATATCATAGCGTTGACAGTCATGTAAAGATTGGACAGTGAGGGTTCTAACTGCCGCCCTATCTACCTCATTGGGTTGCAGTAATCATCAAATCAGGTTCAATTTTGTGAACCACTCTCTAAGAGGCAACCACTATAAAAATATGAGCTATCACTACCTTACAAGCTCCTTTTCAAACAAGAATAATCAGAGCTAATGTGTTAGGTCAAGATGGTGGCCAAATTTTAATTTTTCAATCTGGTTAGGTTTCTGAATGGAAGTTGGGAGTGTATTTTTATGAACCTCAAAAACATTATGCTGAGTTAAAAAAGACAAACACAAAAGGTCACATATTGTACGATCTCAATTACAGGAAATATCCAGAATAGGCAAATGCATTGACACAGAAAACAGACTGGTGGCGGCCAGAGGCTGAAGACAGAAGAGAATGGGGAGTAACTGCTTACAGGTACTGCCTTTCCTTTTGGGATGATGAAAATGTTTTGCAACTAGATGGAGATGGTGGTTATACAACATTGTTGACGTAGTAAATGCCACTGAATATGCTTTGATTTTATGTTATGCGAATTTCACCTCAATTTTTAAAAAAGAATCACAAAAAATATATATAAAGATACATTTTAAAAAGACTTTTTTTTTTTTTTTTTATTTGACAGAGATCACAAGCAGGCAGAGAGGCAGGCAGAGAGAGAGAGAGGAGGAAGCAGGCTCCCTGCCTAGCAGAGAGCCCAATGCGGGACTCGATCCCAGGACCCTGAGATCATGACCTGAGCCAAAGGTAGAGGCTTTAACCCACTGAGCCACCCAGGCGCCCCATTTTAAAGACTTTAAAAATGACGTTAGTTAAAAAGTGATTGGCTTTTCTTTTTTAAAGTAATTTTGAAGTCCCAGGAATGGATATGGTGTCCTGGTTTTTTGTTTGTTTTTTTTAAAGATTTATTTATGAGAGTGAGAGAGGGAGAACATGAGCAGGAGGGGCAGAGAGAGGGGCAGAAAGAGAATCTCAAGCAGATTCCACGTGAAGTGTGGAGCCCAACGCGGGGCTCGATCCCATGACCCCGCCCTGAGCCAAAACTGACAGTCCGATGTTCAAATGACTGTGCCACCCACGCACCCCGGTGTCTTGTTTTTTTAATCATTAAAGATTTAGTAGTACATATTAACCAACTTAGCAAGTTGGGCATATAAGTTGTTATATATAATAGATATATCCAGTATTCACTTAAGACAGTAATTTTCTGGAACTGCTTCATCATGCTCCCAAACCTACTTACACTACAAAAATATTCCCAAATCTCATCCATTAAGACTTTTTTAAAGTCAGGTTTATTGAGATATAATTTATATAAAATAGAATTCACCCTTTTAAAGTATTCAGTTCAATGAGTTTTGACAAATGTATAGTTTTTTTGTATGTTTTTAAAGATTTTATTTATTTGACAGAGATCACAAGTAGGCAGAGAGGCAGGTGGGGGGGGGGGGGAACCAGGCTCCCTGCCAAGCAGAAAGCCCGATGCGGGGCTTGATCCTAGGACCCTGAGATCATGACTTGAGCCGAAGGCAGAGGCTTAACCCACTGAGCCACCCAGGCACCCCGACAAATGTATAGTCTTGTCATCAAAGTGACAGTCAAGACGTAGAACATTTCTGTTACCCTCAGAAGTTCCCTTGTACCCCTCTGCAATCAGTGCCTCCCCTCCATTCCTTAGTGTTACCTCTTCAGGGGTGGCACATAAATGGCTAGCTCCTTTAGCATGATGCTTTCAAGATTCAACCATGTTGCTATACACATTAATGATCATTTCTTTTTATTGCTTATATTCCATTATATGGATATGCCACAATTTAAAAACTTTTATTTTTTTTCCCTCCCTATAAAGTAATTCACTTCCTTTGTACAGAATTTGGGTTATATAGAAAAGTATATATATTAAAAAAAATAATTAAGATCACTTCTAATCCTAAAACTAGAAAACATGGTTCATGACACTTTGATGAATCTGATCCCAATCTTTTTCTTATTCATATGATAGGCACATAATTGAACATACTTTAAATTTCATTTTGTTTCCTGCTTTTGATCATTCCATGATAGCTTATTTTATCATGGGCACTCACCTATGTAAAAAATTATTAAAAATAGGGGTGCCTGGGTGGCTCAGTCGGTTAAGCATCTGCCTTCGGCTCCGGTCATGATCCCAGGGTCCTGGGATTGAGCCCCGCATCGGGCTCCCTGCTCATTGGGAAGCCTGCTTCTCCCTCTCCCTCTGCCTGCTGCTCTGCCTGCTTATGTGTACTTTCAAATAAATAAATAAAATCTTAAAAAAAAAACACCCTAATGGTTATTTTTTAAAAATTATTCAAAATAATGTTAATAGCTATAGCTCAACTATATCCCACAGGTGTACCAATATGTATTTAATCCTCTATTATAGACATTTATATTGTTTTTATTTTTTCTGTTATGAATAATGCTTCATTGAACACTCTGTTCATAAGCCTCTGTCTGCATTTGTATATAACCTTAGGGTAGATACCTAAAAGTAGAATTATCAAGTTAAAGAATATGAAAAATTTTGATGTTATTGATATATAATGATAAATTATTTCCCAATAAAGTGATATTAATTTTTACTCCTGCCAAGAATTCATAGATCTCTACTAATCTGGTATAAAAAAATAAGTCTCATTTAATATGTATGTCATTGGTAAATAATAAGTGTGAACCTCTTGCCACATGTTTATCTCCTTTCCCAGAAATTTTGTGGTCATGAACTTCATTTATTTACAATACATTTATTTATTACAATAGGGGTTGAATTGAGTTTCTATGTAAATAAATGACTTTCAATGTAAATAAATCCACTCTATTTTAAGGATATTCTTTGTCCAGTTAGTGTAATATTTTTATCTAAGTTTTTATTAGCTTTTTAATTTTATTTATACATTTCTGTTTTAAAGTTAATATATTAAATATTATGTAATTAAATTTATTCATCTTTGTCTTTATGATTTATTTTCCAATTAAGAAAACAGTTATTTGCTTAAGTTTCATTATCGTTTATTACAGCTTCATTTTTCATCCATTATTCACCTGGGATTATTTTGATACATGACAGGAGGCTAAGCTTGTTTTCTCCCAAGCATATTTCTCAATTACTTATTAAATCATCTATCTTTTTACACCGATATTTAATACTCCTTATCACATAGTATTTTGATTCTTACAACTTCATTGGGGTTTACTTCTGATCTCTGTATCCATTCTTGTACCAGAAACATATGGTTCTTATTATTACAAATTTCTATATAGTATTTTTACTATCACACAGTGATAGACTCATTCCTCTAATGACTTCTACTCTCCAAAATGTTCCTATTTCCCTGGCTTATTCTTTCAAAGGAATTTTAGAATCATTTGCTCAAGATTCCCTAAGAATTCCACTGATATTTTGGTAGGAACTGCATTAAACCTGTAACTTAATCTGAGAAGTACTGATGTCTTTATGATGAATATTATAAAAATCTATCTGAATAGACTTCCCATTCGGGAGCATGGTATGTCTCACCATAATCTTTGTCTTTTTTTTTTTAATAGGTGGATGGATGAATTGATGGATGGATAAACATATTTCAGCAGTTTTCTTCACAAAAGCATTTTTTTTTCCACAAAAACATTTCCTGATAGGTCAGTCCTAGTTACTTTGTTTATTGCCATTGTGAGCGGGATTTTTCTGCTGTAATTTCTAACTAATCTATCACAAGTAAGCTGGTCTCTGTTTACTTATATAGTTTGGTCTACTAAACTCATTGTTTAAAATACCTTTAGCTGATTCCTTTGGGTTTTCTTAAAGAACATACTGTCCCCAAATAATAAGTGTCTTCTTCCTTCCAATAATTCTTTATCCTACTTCTGTATCCTATCTGATGTCTTTCCATAGGCCTTCCAGAATATGTTAAAATACAAATGATACTTCATCACATGCTTTCAAAAAAGTTAAAATCAGTCTTACACTCCGTAAGTCGGGGATATCAGCTCTCCACTTCAGCTTCCTGAGTCAGTGGGGAGAGAAGCCCAGCCAAGGCCCTCCCGAAGGCTCCCGGGCCATTGGCCAGTCCAGAGCCACAACAGGAGACACAGAGAACACAGAGGGGGTGGGGGTGGGGGTGGGGGAGTTGTTCCTCAACTTAAGCCTAAGTGTCTCAAAGTCAATTAAATCTAAAATAAAAAGCTTAAAGAGAATAGCACTTTTTTTCTATCTGCTTGAGGGGTATGATTTAGGAAAAATAAATAAAGGAGGAAAAGTGAGGGGGACAAAGTCCAAGAAAGGAAGAAGGGTTGGTACTAGCAACCCACCCAAAAGAAAAACAGGTGATGGGAGAGTTTTTAAAAGCCTCCTCCTCCTCTCCTTTTATTCCATCTTATGTGACTTGCAGTGTCTGTCTCTACCAGCTTTTAAGATCATTTGAGGACCAAGATGTGTTTTATTTATCTATGGACCCAACTTTAGGGCTTCTTACAGGGTTTGGACCTAAGAGACATTCAATACATACTTGTTAATTAAGAAAAAAACTTAGAACAGTTAACGCTCTGTGATCCTTACAAGTGGCAGGGCCTCTCTCAGACTCAGTTTTCTCATCAGTACAATGGTAAACAGCATCCAGAATTGTTTTAAGACTAAGAGGTACTGAATGTAAGCCACTTACCGCACTGGATACTAAACAGCATTATTATTATCAAATTATTATCAAATGATATGAGCGGTTGGTAAAAATGGCCAAATTTCAAAGTGTGTATTTAAAGATAATTGTTTCTTAAGTGTTCTTCAGATATCTTTTGTAGTATTATTTTCATTTTCTCTTTTTTTAACTTTTCCTTTTTTTTTTTTTAAGATTTTACTTTTTTTTTTTTTAAGATTTTATTTATTTGTGAGAGAGCGAGAGCAAGCACACGCAGACAGAGTGGCAGGCAGAGGCAGAGGGAGAAGCAGGCTCCCCGCCGAGCAAGGAGCCCGATGCGGGATTCGATCCCAGGACGCCGGGACCATGACCTGAGCCGAAGGCAGCCGCCCAACCAACCGAGCCACCCAGGCGCCCCAAGATTTTACTTTTAAGTAATCTCTACAGCTAACATTGGGCTGGAACTCACAACCTCAAGATCAGGAGTTGCACACTCCACTGACTGAGCCAGCCAGGCGCCCCTCCTTTTTTCTTTTGATTGTATATTGCATCCTTAATTTAAACGTATATTTCCTGGGAACAAAGCTAGGTACACAATAGGTGCTAAATAAACTGTTGTTTAATCGAACTAAATAAGCATTAACAGATGCTGAAATTATAAACTATTTTTAGGTTACTAGATTATAAACAATTAGTAATATCTAGCAACTCAGGAATCTAAAGTTTTTTTTAAAGATTCATTTATTTTAGAGAGAGAGAACAGGGGGGAAAGGCAAAGGAAAAGGGAGAGTGTCCCAAGCAGACTCTGTGCTAACTCGTGACCCTGAGATCAGGACCTAAGCTGAAACCAAGAGTCAGATCCTTAACCAACTATGCTACTGAGGCACCCCAAGAGGTCTCAAGACTTTTTTTTTTTTTTTTTTTTTTTTAAAGATTTTATTTATTTATTTGAGAGAGAGGCAGTGAGAGAGGAGAAAGTCAGAGGAAGAAGCAGACTCCCCGTGGAGCTGGGAGCCCGATGCGGGACTCGATCCGGGGACTCCGGGATCATGACCTGAGCTGAAGGCAGTCGCTTAACCAACTGAGCCACCCAGGCGTCCCAGGTCTCAAGACTTTTAAGTAAACTGCCTCAATCAATGATACTACGAGGTGACAAATATACAAAGACATACTTGACCTATACAAAGAAATACTTTCCCAAAAAGAGAAATGTAGCATTTGAGCTTACTTTGTTTTATTAAGGAAAAGTCCACCTTTTGCCATGAAATAAGAGAATTGTACTATACCTTTTCCTTCCCAGGCATCAAAGGCATCCATCATTTTCTTCAGTTCAGCTACTGAATAATAGCTCCAAATGTACTGAACATTATTTCCCGCCTCTCTAGAAATATTGCAAAAGGTGATCAAAACATACTACCTAAATATGAATGTGTGTATGTACACACACACACACACACACACAACTAGAAACTCACCAAGTACTTGTTAATTAAGGGGAAAAATATGTTGGTATTGAATAACATTTCTTCTGTGACCCTCCCTTAAGTATGTAGATAATATATTTATTATGTATTATATACTATGGGTATAATGTGCTATACTCGTGCTAACCCACATTTGATCTCTTTTTACTGTGGTGAAGTACTCGTTAATTCCACAATATAGACTGTGCAGACAAATGAACAAATCTTTAAAAAAAGGTTCTCTAAAAAATTACCTAACCCCAGGAAAATTTTAAAAGGTTCACCTTTGACTAAAACTTGTATAGCATTAGGCCACGTACTCACATATCTTATATAAACATCCTGGAAAGAATTCAGAAAATGATGACATATTTAATCACCTAGTAAGCAAGTCATGGGGTCATTCATTAGTCACTAATATGTGACCCAATCCAGCCACCCAGAGAATTAAAAACATAACAACAACAAAAAACAGGACAGCTAAGTGAACTGACCAATGTTAAGTAAATTTCCAGAAAGAATATTAAGAGAATAACCCGTAAGAATTTGACATGTTTGAGTCATAGAATTTTAAGGCTGGGAGGGACCAGGGAAGCCCTTCGTTATTTCTCAGAACTGGTCACCAAGGCACAGGCCAGTCCTGGGTCACTCAGTGGGCCTGCTGACTTCTAAGCAGTGCTTCTGCTCCTGGACTATGTATGGTCCAGGGGAGAGAGCCAGGCAAGCAGGTGGCTTTGCTTTTCTTTCTTTTCTTTTTGCTAAAGCCTCAGGGGATTGTGATGCCCACTCCCAGTTGCGAGGCAATAGACTAGACCACTGTGGTTGTCCTGTGGCCTTCATGCACATCATGAAGCGGGCCGGTCTTGCCAGCCAGGGCTCGCGCTGCGCGCTGCCCGGTGTCGATGATCTCCCCTAGCCAACCACATACTCCACTCAGTGCCACCTCTTACAAGACACCAAGACTTTATTTTGTTCCTTTCCCTACTTAAATATGGACATACCTTTTAAAAATGCTTTTACTGTGAATTCTTCCTCCCAGCTGCTTATCAATAGCATCTGTTCCATCCGTTTTTGTGGAATATACACCGATAATTCTACTCTCACAGCTTGCACCAGATGTGTTAAGATAGTGGAGAACCCAAACTGTTGGCTTGTTGCAAACTAAACCATATGAATCACAGAAGTCTGTTAGAGCCTAGAGCAAAAAAATATACAGTGTTTGAATTTAATTCTAGAGTAAAGTAATAATGAATGTGCTCTACTTCATGTAAAGCTGCATTTTAGTTGGTCATACGGGAAATAAAAACATTATAAATTTCAGCCTAGTCTTTATGCCTTGAAAAAGCAAACATGCTTTTGTTGAATTTGAGGTGAGACACCACCCAAAATCCCAACACCTTTTCCTCTACCAAATCCTTACCCACAGAGAAATTGTATTTTCTTTTCCCCCCTCCTTTAGCCTCAATACCAACATTATTTTTAATTTTTCAATCTTCGTATGAAAAGACCTTTTTCTTTTCCCTTTATTTGCCCCCCAATTTCCCCTTTGACTCAGTCTTCCTTTCACCTTTGACTAAGCCTCATGGTTGACGCTTATTTTTAACTCCAAGTCCAATCATGAATTAAGCAGATTAACTTGTTCTTCTCCACTGAAAGATAGGGATACATGAACTCCATGCAAACTGCAAGAACTCCTTTGGTATTTATCTACCTATTCATTCATTCACTTGAATATTAAGAAGCTACCCATGAGATGAATGGTGTCTAAGGTCCTGGACACAGTGTCCCAACCCTCCTTGAGTTCATAGCTAAGGTAAAAGACAGAGAGACAGCGAGCCATCAGCACACAGTGTAAGTGTGACCAGGTGAGCCGGTGTCACTTGAAGGGACACAGAGCAGTAGGGCTTCTCCCACTGGAGTGGCAAGGGCCTTCCCTGGGAGAAACAGCATTACTCCTCGGAGTGCTCCGAGGACCGGCACTTTAGTGCCTTGTCTAGTACCCCAGGTGCCTGGAATCGTGCCTGACGCAAAGGAGACGTGTGTATTTATGGGCTCAGGTGAATGGAAATGGGACCCTCACATGTCTTACAGTTTCATTTAATACTGCTGTCTAACTGTATGTTGTATTTCTTTGTGTCCCACGCAGTCCCTAGAGCAGTGCTCTATACACCTAAGACATCGGAGATAAGTATGTGTTGGCTGACATGGTGAATGTCCTTTTTGCATACAAATCAGAAATAAAAGACTATCGAGTTGAGACTTCAGAAGATGAATGTCAGCCCACCCCAACTTTCCAGTCAGGTGTTTTAGCCCCATTCTGCAGATGTGGCAAACAGCACCCAGTCACTTCTAAGTGACTTCAGTAGCAGAACCCACGCAACCATGCAAATTCCTGAAGGGGATCTGGAACCAGATCACCTTTCTCTTCATGCCTCACACCTAAGAACCGGACCGTCAGCTTGCTCTCCTAAACCAATGTCCAAATTAAACCAATTCAGATCAGTTTTCACTATTATTAATTATCTAGGAAAAAGTCTTTTCCTTTTAGATCCCCAAAGGGGTTAAAAGTAAATATAATACCTATCGATATGACAAAAACAGGTAATGATGCTTTTCAAGTCATGTAAAGATCTTTAAAATGTGATTTAAAGGAGAAGCATCTTTAAAAAAAAAGATTACTGATCTCAAAGTAAATTAATCAATGTTTTTTAACTTAGTAGCAAACTGCTACATTCACTAAATCAGGTAGGAGATTTTATACAATCTTTTATTCATCATGACCATCCTTTTAAAAAGTCATTTCAGGAAATAAAATAATATCACTATACCCTTATATACTACAATATTGCTGTTAATTTACAAAGAACCTAAAGACCAGAATACTTTTAAAAAGCCATCAAAAGATATTAAATCTTCAATGAGAGAGAAAAACCCCATAAACCTCTGAGTGGCAATATAATACACTTTCCTAGACCATAGAATTTTGGCCTTAAAAAAATTAATAGGGGCGCCTCAGTGGTTCAGTGGGTTAAAGCCTCTGCCTTCGGCTCAGATCATGATCCCAGGGTCCTGGGCTCGAGCCCCGCATCAGGCTCTCCGCTCAGCGGAGAGTCTGCTTCCCTTCCTCTCTCTCTGCCTGCCTCTGCCTACTTGTGATCTCTGTCAAATAAATAAATAAAATCTTCAAAAAAAATTAATAGCGATTAAGAAAAGTATCTTCAAATGTTAGAAAAAGTAAAACTTCCCCACGTTTGGCTTATGTGGCAACACAGGCTATGCAAAATAACACACATTGCTTTGTGTATAAAAATGTAAAAATATATACACATATATATTTTTTAAAACTTAAGAAAATGCCAAGACCTTTTTAAGTTCTATATTTGACCTTAAAGAATATGTCTCCATTTCATTGGCCAAGTGGTCAGACAGGCTGTACGGATAAGGGATGCCAAAGTAATCAGCCTCTTCCTGGAGAGCAACTCGGGTGTGCTCATCTGTGGGAATGTGAACTTCTCCATGAAGATAATCCAAAAGGTATTTAAATAGATGTCCATCACGGTCAATAACACAAGCCCCTAGAAAACATTCAGTTCAAAAATCATTGCATAGATACACATGACCATAGATAAAATTTCAACATGTCCAACTGAAATCAGACTGAAGACCTCTACAATGAGAGACTTAGTAGCTATGGTTCAAATGGAGTTAATCAGATTTGGTGATTCTCTGTGTTTTCGCCAACCGTACAGGAAAATGTGTCCCAAGCTCCATTTGGGATTTTGGATGCAATGACCATATTCCCACTGTGGCCCTTTAAAAGCCATGGAGACCCCAGACTGCTCCTGAGATGTAAACTTACCCCTAACCTCAACCCTGCCCTGCCAGGAAGGATGTATGGAGCTCCTCCCTAATGAGGGCGTGCCCGTTAGCATGTCATGTTTGGCTCTAAGCCAGCTGCTGGCGTCACTGACAAATAAACCAGGGCTCCTGATGCTATGCTGGCACTATTTTATGACAACTTAGCAGAGTTGGTGGAAGGTTACTCGGTAATTCCTTTTCTCCCTTGAGTAGCTTAGAATAGAAGGGATTAAGAAGCTAAAACCTGGGGGGGGAAAACCCACAAGCCCTGCTTACCATCTTTTCACCAACAATCTTCCTGCCCTCGTAGCCATCGAGCCCTGGCCACCAGCCACTGGTGTTTCCCACTCATTCAACTGCCCTCCAGCTGACGACTCACTCTCCTAAGACCCAGGGTTACCAACAGTCCCTCGTGCTCAAGACTCCTCGCTCCCTCTCTTCGGACACAAAAGCAAGAGTGTGTTCTCTGGGCCCCAGAACACCGAGGAGGGGCAAAACGCCTTACTCGTGTGGCCGAAGTTTCTCGACAACCAGTAATTGGTTCAGTAAACACCAGAGAACTCCAAGCAGGGAGAGCAGCCCAGATCCCTACGCTTGTGTTTTACAGTCCCTTCTGGAACCCCAATGTTCAGTCCTCCCCCCACTAGGTGACTGACATTTTCTCGTGTGAACATGTCAGCCCACGCAAGGCTACGCAGCTAGATGAGGTGGCAAGTTTCACGCTAATTCAGCACTACCGCTGACTGCCCTGTGAACTAGATGGCTAGTTCACATCTAGAAAGATGGCTGCTTTCTCCAGAGAAATCGGTGTTTCAATCTGAAAAACAGAGGGATGCCTCGACACCTTCATCCGTGGAGTTACATGGATGGAACAACTTTCCAGATGCAATCAGTCCCCATAATGAGATCACGGTTGGCCTTTACACGCATCCGTCTTGTCAGCTTGTAGTGACAGCGTCACCGACTCTGGAAACTCATATTTCATTTCTCCATGGGTTTAATAAACCGCCATTCAGCCCTAATGGTCTCAATAATTAGTATACTGGTCGAATACACTCTATTGTAATTACGAAAACCAAAGGGAATTCAAACTAGACTATTTTAATGAATATTGATGATCATGCTTACAGACTTTAGGTATTTACCCGATTCATCTGTTTTTAGAGGAAAACGACCACTGAACATGGATGCCAGCATCGAGTCTTTAAAGCGGCACAAGGACTCACGTCTGGCTGTGTAAATACAGCCACCCACATTCAGTCGAAGAATATCTAACACCTTTTCTTCTGCCTTGTGACCTTCCATTGCTCCCAGCAACACCTGAATTTTTGCCTTCAAACGCTTTCAGAAACTGCACAGTAAGGGCGGTCCTGTTCCACCTCTGTGAAAACAAAGAACACCCACTGCTGACATGTCCTACAATGCACTAAGTAGATAATGAAATGAACACATTTTAATGTGACTCAAATTCCTCAGCTCTGACAATACTGAAGGGCCTTATATCATATGAAAGAAGTCCGAGATATGCTGGGAAGCTGGAAAACTTTGGCTCAGAGTATTTGCAAATGATAAACTGTCACCAACCAAATCATAGCTGTTGAGATGACTGTGTAAAGAATTAAACCAAGGGGCGCCTCGGTGGCCCAGTGGGTTAAAGCCTCTGCCTTCGGCTCAGGTCCCAGGCTGCTGGGCGAGGAGCCTGCTTCCCCCCCCACCCCCACCCGCCTCTCTGCCTCCCTCTCTGCCTACTTGTGATCTCTGTCAAATAAATAAAATCTTAAAAATTAAACAAAATAATGCATTGAATGTCACATATAAAGCAAAGGTGAGGTTTGCTTATGTTCTCTGGTACTCACATATTTTTTTATGCTACAATATGCTACAGTAAATCTGAGGGAGCTGTCTAGATGGCAGAGAGGGTCAGCATGTAGCATGGGATTAGGCAACGAGGCTCTACCCTTACTAGGGTGGGGCAAGTACTTATCTTCCTCTGCCTGTTGCCTCATCTATAAAATGGACCCAGGGATCGTGCCCACCTCAAAGGACTATCAGAGGAAGGACTGACAGGACACATAAAAAGCTAAGATAAGCTGACAGAACATACAGGACAGTCTCTGGCTCAGAGTAAGTACTTGGTAAGTGATAAATATTACCTATAATGATATAAATTTCACGATAAGGTGAATAGTGAGGGATTGATATTGGCTCTGGAGATTTAAGGAGATGTAAGAGCAGAAAGTTTTAACAATGGTCACTGCAGTTCCCAGATTGGGACACTAAGGAATACATGTCATTTATCAACTGAAATCGGGATTTTATGTATACCAGTAGCCAGACCGGTCCAGAAAGCAACAAATAACACCTCTAAATCATGTGGCTTCTCCAGTCAAAAGCGGCCGAAGCTTTAGGGACGTTTTAAGGATCTGACTTGCGGATCCTCTCTGGAGATGGATGATCCCCACATGACCGTGGGGTTTCTACGGAACCGGAAACTGCACGGTGATGAAAACGCTAACCTGTAAAACGGCTGTCTAGAGGCTCAGTCCTGGCAACTCACGGGTACTGCGAGCATCCTCTCCGAGATGCTCCAGTCTGGCCAGTCTCTAATGCATCAGGGAAAGGAGAGCACTGGTGTCTGACGAAAACACTGGGCACCCAACGTGGTCAGTGGACAGAAACTCTCACGGACCCACGGTCCAGCGTTCCAACGCCACTCATCAGTGCGACTTCTTTTGCTGCCTGGAAGTCGGAGGAGCAACCGGGCCAAGATCCAAGTGGGAGAACCACGTGTGAAGCGTGGGCGGGAATGGGCTCCCGCCGCCCCAGCCACCGGCCCCCTGGAATCCATCTCTTCTTGAGAGCCCCAGGCAAACCACACCACTTGCACGAGCTTCCCGCGCACCGCCCCCCCCCCCCAGTTAGAATCCGTGCGAAGTCCGCCAAATATACTTTGTACCTGTCTACACGTTTTATCTCTTATTTAATCCCTAATGGGGGGGGGGGACCATAAGCCCTAGGAAGGCAGACTCTGCATCACTCTTAATAATTCCCATTTACTCAACGCTTATGGGGTTTCAGTTACTGCAGGAGACACGTGGCAGACATTATCTAATTGACACAAAAGCCCCACTGGGTCGGAATTACTGTCCCTATTGACAGATGAGGACCCTGGAGAAAGACATAGAGGGGGGTGAGCAGGGTCCACACTAGCGCTGCGCTGCTGGTAAGTGGTGGGGTCGGCCCCAATCCGGGTCAGCAGGACCAGCTCCAAGTTTCTTCGCTGCACCCCACACGGCCTACTTCAGCATCGTCTCATCCGGGCACTCCATTCACTAAGCACCTGTCCATCTGCAGACTTCTGCTGTGACAGAAGGAACACGGCAGCACCCTGAGCGCAAGGATGGAAGAGCCACGCCTGCCTCAATCCGGTTCTCCTATGGCAGAGAACCATCCGTCACCATTTCAAGGCCAGTCACCAGCCCCATCCTCAAATGCACCCACTTAAACACTGGCTGTGTCGGATGTGCCCTGCCCTCCGTGGAACTGCCCCCAAAGTGCGGCTCTCGGACCCCCCCGCCTCAAAACAATCAGAGACGCTTGCTGTCAATTCAGATTCCCGGGCCACAGCACGGAGTCCGGATCAGAAAGTCTGAGGTGGGGTCGGGAGGCCGCCCGCGGACCCCACTTTGAGAAACGCTGCTCGGGGGATTCGCACTCCTCCCACGATGCGGGACGAGAGGGGGAGGGGCTGGGACACCAAAAAGCCCCGCCAGGGTCCCCCCGCTGCCCGGGGGCCCCCGAATCGGCCCGAAGCCCGAGCCTGCAGCCCGGGTCGCCCGTGATATCGGCGCGATCCGGGCCCTTCCTCGGGGCGCCCCGCTGCCTCCCGGGCCCGCGGCCCACCCGGCGCCCAGGTCCTCTGCACTGGCGGGGCCGGGTAGGCGGCCTCCTCGACTGACCTGCGGCCCGCCCGGCCCTCGGCGCGAACGCCGGACGCCGCGGGGCCCGACGCGGAAGTGAGGGCCTCCTCGGCTGCTCGGCAACTCGTGGAGCAGCGCGGCCCCAGCGGCGCCCCCGTGTGGCCCGGCCCCGCCCGGCCCGGCCCGGAAAGAGGGCGGCCCCGCCCCAGACACGCCCCGCCCCGCCCCGCCCCGCCCCGCCCCCGGACTGGCCCCGCCCCTCAGGCCGCCTCGGTTTGCGGGCTCGGGTAGGGCGAGAGTGGGAGGGCTCGGTACCTGCGGAAAACGCAGGACTTGGCCAAGAGACAAGGGCTGGACCCCAGAGGAATGTCGTGTCTGTGCAGAGGCTGCTTTTACAGGAGAAGAAAAGAAACAACACCGATGTTCTGATTGTTCCTGGTCAGTTAAGCGGTAAGAGTTAGGAAGAGTTATGTCTTCTTACTCCCAGGTGAAGGCCCTTCCCTCCAAACTGGGCGGCTCAATGCCAAGTTTAGTAATATACCGCATGCACTTGGGTAAGTCCATTCGGAGAGTGTTTGTAGTTTACAAAGCTGGTTCACGCAGAGCATTCTTGTTTAATTTAGCCTGTTGTACTACCGCATATTTTTATTCCCATCACAGCAAAGAAAATTGAGGCAGGAGCGATCTTTTAGTGAACACTAATGTCCATCCGATGTTACGCTGATCCCGTTGCATGATTATTTCATTTTATCTTAACTACACCCCCAAAAGAGTTCTTCAGCTTCCAGCAGCACCTTACTTTATACCAAAGACTTTGCTAGATACTTCAAGATGAATAAAACCCAGTCCTGTTTTCAAGATACTATTTCAAGGTACTATTTCTAGAGCCAATAGTAATCGGTTCACAGTTCCTCTGCCTGGGTCTTAGAAGGGAAGGAGCCAATGGGACCTACACCCACCTACCCTCTCAGACAGTAGTAGTCCCTGGAGAGTGGGAAGATTGATTTGTCCTATAAGGTTTTATTTATTTATTTGACAGAGAGAGAGAGAGAGATCACAAGTAGGCAGGGAGGCAGGCAGAGAGAGGAGGAAGCAGGCTCCCTGCCGAGCAGAGAGCCTGATGCGGGACTCGATCCCAGGACCCTGGGATCATGACCTGAGCCGAAGGCAGAGGCTTTAACCCACTGAGCCACCCAGGCGCCCCTGATTTGTCCTATAAATTGAGCATTAGCTGTGGACAAGGCACTAGGAGGGAAGGACTGAACAAGACAATCAGTGCCCCTGACCCATGGCACCCACATTCTAGTGCAGCGGTCTGGAAAACTTTACTGGGTGTGCCTGGCAGGCTCTGTTGCTACAGCATGTGATTCTTTATCGTGGGGTTATGAGTCTGAGCCCCATGTTGGGGGTAGAGATTACTTAATAAATAATAGTTTAGAAAAAAAAAACTTTTTCTATAAATGTTCTAGGCTTTGTGGGCTATATGCAGCTGCTCAGCTTTGCTGTTGTGATGTTAAAGCAGCCATAGTTAATATCTAAATGAGAGTGACTGTGTTCCAGCTCTATTTGTGGACTTTGGAATTTGAATGACACATAATATTCCTGTGTTGTGAAATATTCTTAAGGAACCTTCTTCAAACACTTAAATATGTAAAAACCATTCTTTGATCCTGGCCATACAAAAACAGTTGGCTGCCTTTGGGTCATAATTTGCCTTACCCCTGTTCAAGTGGGAGAAACAGACACTAAGCAAAGTGGTTACAGGTAGTGGAAACTGCTTGAGAGGAAATAGGATCATGTTGGGTGGAGATGATGACTGGGGTGGAGAAGGCCCTGCTGATGAGGGGGCATTTAAGTTGAGCATGAAGGATGAAAATGAGCCCACCCTCTGAAGAGATGGGTGAAGAGTAATTATGGAGAAGAGAGAGCAAGCGGAAAGGCCTGAAAGGCCAGAAGGCTGGAAAGGATTTGACAGTTTGTAAGAAGAGAAAGGACACTAGGAGGGCTGGAGTTTGGTAAGCGTGGGGCTAAGGAGGAAGGTGATATAAGATGAAGCTAAAAAGATAGGCAAGAGCCAGGTTTTAAAGTACCTTGTGGTTGTCATAGGAGTTTAAATTTTACCACAGGTATAATGGAAAACCATCAAAAGGTTGTAAGCAGGAGAGTGGCGTGATTGATTTACTATTTAAAAAAATCACTCTGGCTATGTTGAGAATGGTTTGAAGAGTAGGCAGCCATTGCAATAAGCCAGGGGAGAAATGGCATAGCTTCTACTCAGTGATGACGGCAACAGAGAGAAATGATGACTGCGAGAGATGTATGTAGGAAACAGAAATTACATAACATTGCTGACTGTTCAGCTGTGGTATGTTAGTTCAGGTTCTTTGAGAAACAGCCCATAAAGTTAGATTAAACATGCTGAAAATTTGTTGGAGAAGACACCTGTGAAGGAAAAACAAGGAGGGCTCTGAAGGGGGCTGGGAGAACCTTTAGACTGGATGGTGAATCAACTCTTCTGGAGGACAGGAAAAAAAAAAAAACACAGGTAGGAAAAGTTGTAGATAGGATGCAAGATGCTCCCCCAAGAAAGCCAGTGGGGAGTCCTCAAACCAATGCCCCCATCAGAGGAGTCCTATGTCTCCCAGGAATGGACCTGCCTTACCGACCCTGCCTCACTCAGTCACCGGCTCGGAGCAATCCAGGGGAAGTACAGCCTGGATCATGGTGATAGATTTCAGAGCACAGCGACTGGGGCCATCAGCCAGTAATGCTCCCTGTGATCAGAGATCTGAATGGTGTGTTTTCATGGCTGCGACATATGGGAAATACAGGAAAGGAAACTTGCAGGATCACTTCCAAAATGTTGGCTTGAACATCCAATGGCTTGGATGATGGCGCCATTTACTGAAATGGTGACTTATGGGAGAGGTCAGAAGCTGTATTTAGGACTATAATGATTAAGATGTTTAATAGACATCCAACTAGAGATTGAATAGCTGGTGAATAAATTTGGAATTCAGGAGTGAAGTTCTGTGCTAAAGGTTTGAATTTGGAAGGCATCAACATTAAAAGCCATGGAACTGGATAAAATCGCCTATGCAAAGAACAGGTAAATGAGAAGTGGTATGGAGCGTTGCCTCCAATACTTAGAAGAAAAAGCCAGAGGTTAGGAGAGTATGGAGCTACAGAGAGGAAAATGTCATTTCTGTCAAATGCTGCTCAGAGATCAAGAGTCCATTGGATTGGATAACATGGGCATTCTTGGTGACCTTGACAAAAGCAGTTTCAATGCTATGATGAAGAGGCAAGCCCAGATAAAACTGGGCTAATGGGTAAATGTGAGATGGGAAACTGGTTATAAAGCTGGAGACCTATGGTAAAGAGAACACGATAGAAGTGGAGCTGTAGTCAAGGTGGGATACAGGATCAAGGAAAGCAGCTCTAGGATGAAAATTACTAGAGCAGGTTATGCTGATGGAATGATTCAGTGGAAAGGTAGAGATTGGCGATGCAGGAGGAAGAGTGGGGACCACCGAAGGAATAAGAACTTGAGAAGGCAAAAGAGTACTGGAAACAGATCACAAATGGAGGATTTTCCTTTATTTTTAAGTTTTTAATTTAATTCCAGTTAGTTAACAAACAGCGTTATATTAGTTTCAGGGGTGCAATATAGTGATTCAACAATTCCATACAACACCCAGTGCCCATCACCTGTTTCATCCCTCTCTACCCACCTCCCCTCTGGTGACCATCAGTTTGTTCTCTGTAATTAAGAGTCTGTGTATTGGTTTCTCTCTCTCTCTCTCTCTCTCTCTCTTCTCTCTCTCTCTCGTTCCCTTTGCTCATTTGTTTTGTTTCTTAAATTCTACACATGAGTGAAATCATATGGTATTTATCTTTCTCTGACTGACTTATTTCCCTTAGCATAATACTCTCTAGTTCTATCCATGTCATTCCAAATGATAAGATTTCATTCCTTTTTATGGCTGAGTAATATTCCACAAGTGGAGGAATTTCTTTTGGACAAAAGCAGAGACAGGAGATAAAACAGAGAAGACAGATTACATTCTGATAAACTGGTAAAATTCACAGTGAGTAAATGAGGAAATTCTGATGGAATGGCTTCTACTTTTTCTACTAAATTTAAACCAAGGTCAGAGGCTGAGAGTAAAGAAGAGGTGTGGACAAGGTTTGAGGAAGGAAGATAAAATACAAACTATTTATCTTCAGAAATTGAAAAATCAAACTTTCTATAGAAACATTCTAGGACTGCAAGAAGGAATGAGAACCTATTGGAAGATTATAATCATTGTAACATGAATGATAAGTCAGTCATCCCAGTTATGTGACTTTTATCCAGGAACATTCCACCACTTCATTGTAGGAGCTGGTAATGGGACTCAGCTAGGGTTGAAATATAATACAATGAGAGAGGGGCAAGAGAGTTGATAAGTGATTGATTCCCCTAATGGAAGGACTCTACGCTGGAAAGGAGAGAAGTAACTATATAGAGGTGGTGGTGGGTAGTGAAGAAAAGTGAGGTTAATGGATTGGAAATCTTAGTGAAATTGAGAAATTATTTAAATAGGAGTATTAGAGTGAAGTAACCTGGAAGGATTGGAGGCAGTGATTAGAGACTATCATACTTTGTGTCTGTGTGTGTGTGTGTGAGAGAGAGAGAGAGAGAGAGCGCAAGAGAGCAAGGAGAGACAAAGGGAGAAAGGGAATCTTAACCAAGCTCTACACCCAGCACAGAGCCCAACACAGGGCTCAATCTCATGACCTGAGTTGAAATCAAGAGTCAGATGTTTAACTGACTGAGCCACCCAGGGTGCCCTAAGAAGATCATACTTTTTAAACTTTGTTTTATTTTATTGAAGTATAATTGATGTACAGTATTACATTTCAGGGTGCAATATACTGATTAGATAATTCTATACATTACTCAGTGTCATCAATATAAGTATAGTCACTATCTGTCACCGCACAATGTTATTACAATATTATTGACTGTATTCCCTATGCTATACTTTTCATCTCTTCAACTTATTTATTTTATATTTCAAGTTTGTACATCTTAATGCCATTCCTCTATTTTGCCCATCCCTCACCCACTTTCTCTCTGACAACCACCAGTTTGTTCTCTGTGTTTAGGAGTCTGTTCATTTCTTTTTGTTTATTTTTTAGATTCCACGGATAAGTGAAATCAGATGGCATTTTTCTTTCTCTGTTTGACTTATTTCACCTACCATAATATCCTCTAGATCCATCCACGTTGTCACAACTGGCAAGATTTTATTCATTTTTATTTCATTTTTATTCATTTTATGAGTAATTTTCCATTGTGTGTATATGTATCTGTGTAAGTATATGTATGTGTACATACATACCAAGAAGTTGAGCATCTTTCCATTTATTTATTGGCCATCTGTATGTCTTTTTTGGAAAAATGTCTATTTTTCCTTTTCCCATTTTTTAATTGGATTGGGGGTTTTTTGGTGTTGAGTTGAGTAGTATAACTTCTTTATGTATTTTGGATATCAACCTCTTATCAGATATATCATTTGCAAATATCTTCTCCCATTCACTAGGCTGCCTTTTGGTCTTGTTAATGGCTCCTTTTGCTGCACAAAAGCTTTTGATTTTGGTACGGTCCCAGTAGTTTATTTTTACCTTTTTTTCCCCATGCCTGAGGAGACAGATCCATAAATATAATTTAAGGCAGATGTCCAAAAGATTTTGTTTTCTTTTAAGAGTTTTATGGTTTCAAAAAAAAGTTTTATGGTTTCAGGTCTCACATTTAGAGTTTTAATCCACTTTGAGTTTCTTTTTGTGTATGGTAAAAAAGTGGCTTCATTTCATTTTTTTCCATGTTGCTGTCCAGTTTTCCCAACACCATTTATTGAAGAGGCTGTCTTTTCCCATTATATATTCTTGTCTCCTTTGTCATAGATTAATTGATCAAACATGGGTTTGTTTTTCGGCTCCCTATTCTTCCTGTTGACCCGTGTGTCTATTTTTGTGCCAATACCATGCTATTTTGATTACTATAGCTTTGTAGTATATCTTGAAATCTGGGATTGTGATACCCCCAGCTTTGTTCTTCTTTCTCAAGAAGTTTGATAAATAGCTTTGGCTATTCAAGGCCCTTTGTGGTTCCAGGCAAATCTTAGGATTATTTGTTCTAGTTCTGTGAAAAATGCTACTGGCATTCTGATAGAGATTGCATTGAATTTGTAGATTGCTTTGGATAGTATGGACACTCTAACAATTTTCATTCTTTGAATCCATGAACATGGTATATCTTTCCATTTATTTGTATTGTCTTCAGTTTCCTTCTTCAGTGTCTTATAATTTTCAGAGTATAGGTCTTTGACCTCCTTGGTTAAATTTATTTTTAGCTATTTTGCTCTTGTTGATGCAATTATAAATGGCACTGTTTTCCTAATTTCTCCTTCTGCTACTTCGTTGTCAGTGGAGAGAAATACAACAGATTTCTGTATATTAATTTTGTATCCTGCCACTTTACTGATGTCATTTATCAGTTCTAATAATTTTTTGGTGTTTTCTATATATACGGTTTTCTATATATATGGTATCATGTCATCTGTGAATAGTGATGGTTTTACTTCTTCCTCACCAATTTGGATGCCTTTTGGATATCTGATTGCTGCAGCTGGCACTTTCTGTACTGTGCTGAATAAAAGTAGTGAGAGTGGACAACCTTGTCTTGTCTGAGAGTGTCATACTCGATTTCAAGATTTCAGAGGTATTATCATTACAATGACTGTAAAGCCAAGCTTCCAGGCTGAGATGGGGTGGAAGAAATGATTATTTTCAGATGAGCTATCCCCATAAGTAGTAAAGTCAACAAGAGTGGAAAGAAAGATGAAACAGAAGCCAATGTCATCAACAATGGATGATTAGAAGAACCTTAGAAGATGACATTGAGGAGACAAGGAGAGATACTATGTCCAGATGGCACACAGTTCAGATTAACTAGGACTTAGAGAAAGGGAAGAAGAAAAAATGTTTGTTAATAGTAATACATACCCTGATGTATGCAGAGAGTGGAAGGAAAAGCAGTCACTACTTGAGAGGGCTGCAGAAGAAGCAGACCCTCTAGGAACAGACAAGTTGCAATTAAAAAGAAAAAAGGGGCGCCTGGGTGGCTCAGTTGGTTAAGCCTCTGCCTTCAGCTCAAGTCATGATCCCAGTGTCCTGGAATTGACCCCTGCATTGGGCTCCCTTCTCTGTGAGGAGTCTGCTTCTCCCTCTCCCTCTGCCTCCTGCTCAGCCTGCTTGTATTCTCTCTCTCTATATCAAATAAATAAATGCAATCTTTTAAAAATTTAATTTAATTTTACTTCTTTTCAGTGTTCCAGAATTCATTGTTTATGCACCACACCCAGTACTCCATGCAATACATGCCTTCCATAATACCCACCACCTGGCTCACCCAACCCCCACCTTCCTCCCCTCCAAAACCCTCAGTTAATAAATGCAATCTTTTTTTTTAAAGAAAAAAAATGCACTTATGTTTATGTTTTATATGCATGTATGTTTTTTATTTATTTATATGCATGTATGTCTTTATTTATTTGACAGACAGAGATCACAAGTAGGCAGAGAGGCAGACAGAGAGAGAGGAGGAAGCAGGCTCTCCGCTGAGCAGAGAGCCTGATTCGGGGCTCGATCCCAGGACCCTGGGATCATGACCCGAGCCGAAGGCAGAGGCTTTAACCCACTGAGCCACCCAGGTGCCCCAATAAATGCAGTCTTTTAAAACATAAATAAATATCTTGAGATGGAGAGATTATCTGAGATTTTCAAGGTGGGTACTAAACTATAATCACAAGTATCCTCATAAGAGGCAGGCAGAGGGAGGTTTGACTATAAACAGAAGAGAAGGCTTTGTGATGGAAATGGGAAGTCAGAAGCACAAGACGTGATGTTACTGGTTTTGAAAAAGGGGGACTATACCCTGGGTCAAAGAACATAAGGAATGCAGCTCTGGATGCTGGAAAAGGCAAGGGAACAGATTTTCCCCATGAGCTTCCAGAGGGAACACGCCCTCACTGACATACTCATTTTAGCCCTGTAAGATTTGTCTTAGACTTCCGGCATCCAGAACCACCAGAAGACAGGTTTCTGTTGTTTTAAACTATTAAATTTGCGGTGATTTGTTTCAGCAGCAGTAGGAAACCAATACAGGCAGTAAGGAAGTAAGAGTGAGATAGGAACAGAAGAAAGGAAGAGTGATAATTTTGAATACATGTATTCATAAAGTTCTGACTTTTGAAACTAGTTAATGCTTCACATACTAAAATGCATATATAAACATAAACATATATGCATATAAAGATAGGGAAAAAATAAAATTATATACAAATAGACTTAAGCAAACCTAGCCATAATTCAAGTGAATAATGGAGTCAGTCACCCTGAATAGAGGGGAAAACATTAATGAATCCAATTAACTTTAGATCACAATATTTGACTACCTCACCTTAAGCAAAAGATTAGAACAAGAGTGGTAAACAAATATTCAACTCTAGTCAGTCGAGTTTTCAGTTATGGGTTAGCAATTCTGAAATTACTCGCTCCTTTTCTACCCAGCCCTTAATATTTACATTATATCTGAACTGGACTATTCATTCGAAAATTTACTCATTTTTTGACATTTTATTGCCTTTGTCCTGCCTTTTTTCTCTCAATATAAAATGCCCCTTTCCATACAATGTAACTCTCATCTGGTGAAACCGTACGCGTCTTTTACAAGCCCTGTACTACTTTCCTGAGGCTACTGCAACAGAGTCCCCCAAACTGGGTAGCTTAGAACAACAGAAATGTATTCTCTGACAATTCTGGTGGCCAGAAACCTAAAATCGAGGTACCAGCATGACTGCACTCCATCTGAAGGCTCTAGGGGGAATTTGACCCTTGGCTCTTGTAGCTTCTGGTGACTATTGACATTCCTGAGTGTGTGGCTGCGTCTCTCTCTGCTCCTTCCTTCTCTTTGAATCTCTGCATCACATTTCTCTCTGCCTCTCTCAAGAACACTTGTGATGACATTTAGAGCTCACCTGGATAATCCAGGACAATTTCCTCATCTCCAAATCCTTAACATAATGCAATCTTCAAGGACTTTTTTTTTTTTAAGATTTTATTTATTTATTTGACAGAGATCACAAGTAGGCAGAGAGGCAGGCAGAGAGAGGGGGGGAAGCAGGCTCCCTGCTGAGCAGAGAGCCCGATGCAGGGCTCGATCTTAGGACCCTGGGATCATGACCTGAGCCGAAGGCAGAGGCTTTAACCCACTGAGCCACCCAGGTTCCCCTTCAAGGACTCTTTCAAAATAAGGTAATATCCATGGTTTTGCCCTATAAAGTAATTTTCACAAGTTCGAGGTATTAGGAACTTTGCAACCTACCACAATCCCTTAGGGTCACATGAACGGTCCTGTGTTGGCCTCCTGGATCTACAACCAAACAGGAATCTCTCTGCCCTCTGCTGCTACTGTGGCAATGAACGTGGACCACCTTGTATTGCTACAATGATGTGTCAGATGTACTAGTCTCTGCAATTCTTTGACACCACCCACTTTCCATCAGTGTAACCTCATAACCTATTAGCTGTTAATCCTTTTTTCTAAATAATTTCTCTCACTGGGGCACCTGGGTAGCTCAGTGGGTTAAACCTCTGCCTTTGACTCAGGTCATGATCTCAGGGTCCTGGGATCAAGCCCTGCATCAGGCTCTCTGCTTAGTGGGGAGCCTGCTTCCCCCTCTCTTTCTGCCTGCTTATGATCTCTCTCTCTGTGTGTCAAATAAATAAATAAAATCTTTAAAAAATAATTTCTCTCACTATATGGTTAATTACTTACAAAAAATGGCAAATATGATCTTAAGAAAACCATCTATGTCATCTATCTTAATAAGACTAAGATGATGGAGAAGATACATGATATTTTGTGAGTTTAAAATATTACTAATTATCCTCTTATGGAGAAAAGTATCTCACATTTGCTTTAAGGATGAGCATCGCAAAGTTTGCTACAACCAACTGTTATGATAAAGATTTAGCTACTAACTGGTGCTGGCTTGGCTGAATGCAATTTGATTTGGCGAACATATTTGTTTGGGCTTATTTATATTCATTGTTGGAATTTTTACATTGGGAGGAATCTGCCACTGTACTTATCTTTTCCCTCTTAAATTCTGTGGTGCTTTAGTCATTTGAAACCCATGCTTTTTATTTTTCTTTCTCTAACGGTATCCTAAGAGGCCCTTCCTGTGTGTAGTGGCTGCTGGAACAGCTGAGAGTCTTAGGCACAAACTAATTATTTCCTTTCATCCTGTTACAGAAACTACTTATAGGAGAAGTGCCAAAATATTTTAAATGTAGACATGGCTTTTTTCAAAAGGAAGCAAATGTTTTAAATAAAATAGTAGTTCAGGGACACCTGGGTGGCTCAGTCGGTTGGACGGCTGCCTTCGGCTCAGGTCATGATCCCGGAGTCCCGGGATCGATTCCCACATCGGGTTCCCAGCTCCATGGGGAGTCTGCTTCTCTCTCTAACCTTCTCCTCGCTCGTGCTCTCTCTCACTGCCTCTCTCTCAAATAAATAAATAAAATCTTAAAAAAAAATAGTAGTTCATAGTCCTACTTTGGTAGGAATTTGAAAGCTTACAGAGCACTTCTGCTAGTGAACTCATCTATGTCTACGATGTCTGGTATTTCGCCTCTTCTTCCTGCCTCGGAGCCAGAGGTGACCCTTTGGCCCATGGCTTAGCCCTTGTTCCAACCTCTGGATCCACTGAAGTCCGCTACACGCCTCCCCACCTCTTTCCCCTGTCATTCACCCTCCCGCTCTACCCTCTCCTCCCTCCACTCTGGATCCCCCTGATATTTTTGTCACTTCCCTTTTAATCCACAAAGAATCCTTGCGGGTGCCTGGGTGGCTCTCTCCATTGGGTGTCTACCTTAGCCTCGGCTCCGGTCGGTCATGATCCTGGGGTGCTGGGATCGAACCCCACATTGGGCTCCCTGCCGGGCAGGAGCCTGCTTCTCCCTCCCCCATTTTCTCT
The DNA here is from genome assembly GCA_004024625.1 of Mellivora capensis. Taxonomy (NCBI): domain Eukaryota; kingdom Metazoa; phylum Chordata; class Mammalia; order Carnivora; family Mustelidae; genus Mellivora; species Mellivora capensis. The sequence continues at coordinate 118,969 of PISX010000592.1, forward strand.
GCTTGTGCGCTCGTGTGCGCGCACGCGCTCTCTCTCTCTCTCTCTCTCTCTCTCTGTTAAATAAATAAATAAAATCTTAAAAAAGAAAAAAAAAAGGAATTGTCTGCCCCCATACCATCCCTGCATCATCTCTGCTGGGAAATGAATGACTTCCTGACTGTTCGCCCCCAGGGCTGTTCTCTTCCTGTGGGGTAAGACAAGGCAGCCTGTACCTTCCAAAACGAGCTCTCCCCTTGGCCTTCAGGAGGCCTGTGTCTCCTCCTACCCCTCACTGCCTCCCTGGCTGCCCTTTTGTCTTTCTCCATGTTGATGTTCACCGAGGCTCTGCCTTCTACCCTCCTTGTGCTTCTGTGCACCCTCCCCCCAGAACTTAATCAATCCCAGCAATTTCTATTGCTGTTCAGTGCTGACTGCCAAATCCAGGTATCTCTTTTGAGTTCCACATCTTACATCTGTGTGTGTGCTGGACAGTTCCACCCAGCTATCCCCAGGGGACTTCAAACAGAATTCATTATTGTCCACAACCGCCATTCCTTTGCATTTGCAGTGAGGGACAGAAGGAAGAAAGGGTGTGTTGAGGAAGGGTACGGAGGGAGGTCTCTTGGGACCCTCCTCAGCAGACAGGGGAACGTCCGTGTGGAGAGAACTCTGGAGAGGTGGGCTGGAGGGCCCCGCACTGCTGGATGGGACATGCTACTGCTAGGCCGTCGGTAAAGCCAGCGAGCACGACAGCTGACTTCTCAAGCCGTCCCCAAGCCTCCAGGTTGTGTGCTGTGTATTTCACTGCAGGAAATCTTGAGTAGAGAAATGTTGGAACCTTTTTGGAAAAACCTGTGCAAGCACAGGATAGAGATGGGGAAGCAGACCCAACCCCTGTCTCTCGGGACAGTCCAGCATGTGGACCAGGGGAGAGGCAGTGAGTGAGCCCCAGTGAGAACGGCTGAAGGCCATCCAGCCAGACAGCCACTTAGACCACGAGCTCTGGTTATTTTATCTCTCCCCCAGAGAAGCCTCCCTGCCACACACACATACACCTAGCGCAGAGATAATAATGCTTAGCACCCCTGTTACCTATCCCCTGCCCCTGCCCAAACTAGAGAAACATCTTAAACATCTTAAATCTCTACTTATCATAATTGTATTGGAATGGATTCTTCACTTGTCTGCCTTATCCCTTAAGGAAAGAGGATTAACCTCGTCCATCTCCACCCCTAGGGACTTAAAAAAAAAAAAGTTAATTGAAGAAAAAGAGGAAGCTGGTAAGCGGGTAACACGGGTAAGTTTACGGGATAAATGCCAGCCCTTGAACCTAAGTGACACATGACCAGCCACTTCTTCCGCCATCTCAGAATGGCCCAGGCTGGACCACCTCGGTTCAAATTCCATCTGTACCACATAACCAAATTTCGCAGAAATTACTTAAATGTTTTTTGTGTTTCCATTTCCTCAACTATAAAAAGGAAATAATCGTACCTACCACACAGGATCACTGTGAGAATTGAAAAGGTGTGTAAAGGGCTTGACACAGTGCCCAAGACATGGAAAAAGCTTGGTCAGCGTTCCCTGCCGCTGTTAGGATTATTACCCATCCCTAGCCCTGCGCAACAGGAAGTCTTCAGTGAAGAAAATAGAAATAGTTATTGTAACACAGTAGCTGGAAATACTGAAATGAACCTTTCTCATTCTGTTGGCTGCCCAGCTCAAGGGCCCGTCCCGAGACTAGTGGGGAAGCAGAGATGACCTCTCACTGAAAAACTAAAAAAGCCAGACCCAGGCTAAGTTCAGGACTCCGTTCCAGCTAGAGTTTGTAGCCTATGGTTCAGGCTTGACCAGTCAGACACTCAACTCGGGCCTAGCAACCGGAGCTAGTGGTGCCAGGTAGAAGGGACTGGGATTGTAGGGATTGTAGCCCAGTCATGCCCACTTTTTCCAGAGGTGGGCAGAAGCGGAGGTTTCAGTGGTAGCCGGCAGGGACCCTGATGGCTACGGAAGATCAGGGGTGTCCTCGAAACTGTGCTGGTAGCATGTGATGGGTCTGTGTTGCCAAGGCCCTCTGGTTCCCGTTTTTGAGCCCATATCTCTATCCTCTCCGGAAGTGCTTTAAACCACCCAACGTCCTTTTCTTCTTCTGCCAGCCCCGGTTAGTTTTTCTTGGTGTAATTCAACCTGCCAGACTGATAGAGATGATCAGATCAAACGGTTTAATAAAATGGAAGTACACTATTTCTACTTTGTTTTATTGGTTTATTGATTTTCGGTGTCTTCAACTCGGCTCCTGTTCAGGGACTGTTTTTTCTTAGATGATTTTTTTTAAGAGTTTTTTATTTATTCATTTGACAGAGATCACAAGCAGGCAGCAAGGCAGGCAGAGGGAGGAAGGAAAGCAGGCTCCCCGCCGAGCAGAGAGCCCGACCCAGGACCCCAGGATCATGACCCAAGCCGAAGGCAGCGGACTAACCCACAGAGCCACCCAGGAGCCACTGTTTTTTCTTAGATGATTTTATGGTGTGTGTGTCGGGGGGGGGCAGGACAATCAAATTTTATTTGGCTGGAATCTACACTGAGGTGGAGAAAATCAGGCAACTAATGAATGTAGGAATAAAGGAAAATGGAGGGAGGGAGCAAAATCAGTGCCTTGTACAGGAGAGTATCATAAATCCGAGAGCTCATTTAATTTAACTGGTTTACTTTACAGATAAGGAGCCCAAACCAAAGAACACACAGCTAGCTAATGTATGTTCAAGATAAAACTAACTGTATCTTCCCGCTCTTAGTTCAGGCCTCCTGCCTCTATCCATTCTACCAAGAGGCAAATGACCTAAAAGCAAGCTCAGATCAGGTTACATCCAGTTCAATTAATTATAACTTTTAAGTTTACGGTTGTGTATGAAAATAATTTACATATTCAAGAGCTTTTTATAATTTACAAAACAATGATTCATTAAATTATCTCAACTGCTCTGAAATAAGAGAATCATCACTTTTTTAAAAAGTGGTATTGGGGGGCACCTGGGTGGCTCAGTTGGTTCAGCAACTGCCTTCTGCTCAGGTCATAATCCTGGAGTCCCGGGATCGAGTCCCACATCAGGCTCTCTGATCATCAGGGAGTCTGTTTCTCCCGCTGACCTCTTTCCTCTCAAGCTCTCTCTCTCATTCAATCTCTCTCTCTCTCTCTCTCTCTCTCAAATAAATAAATAGAATATTTTTTTAAAATGGTATTGGTATTTGTCTTGAAAAGGTTTGTAACATTTCTTTTACCTCTGACTGCTCTCCCTTTTTTATTTGTTTTGGTTTTGAAGCTGGAGCTACAAAATAAGTCAAGAGGAAAGTGATATTAGTGTATTTGAACAAAATGGTCTGCTGATTGGAACCATCATAAAAATATATTGGATGTTGTTATTAACCTCCATATTACAAATAAAGAAACAGAAGCTCAAAGAGATTATGTGACTTGGCCAAGATTAAATAAGCACTAAATGGCAGAGCCATGACATGGTTCATTTAAAAAACATAACATATATTGAGCATTTAATGTATCAGGCTGGGTAAACAAGACATAGTGCTAGTTAATCCCCAAATAAACCAGAAATTTTTATAACCAGTATACTACGTTCTAAGCCACTTTTATGGAAGATCTTACTGAACCATAAACTGTAATTTTAGCAGCTGGCCAATCAATAAATACTCTTATACTTAGACAAGATTCATGTAGCCAGATCTCCTTGGTCACCAATTTTGAAATATATTAGACTAAAAGATCTAACTCAGAATCATAGATTACATACTTTTTCTGGATTCTCTCAAGTACAATGGAAATTTGTGATTCTCAAATGTCCCCAGATGAATAAAACATTGACATGAATATGAGGTCGACTGCATCACTATAAAACCAATTATTAAAATCTAGGTTCAAGAAGCTATTTTCGGTTTCAGTTTTTTCAGTCTAATGTCATACAAAGAGGAAATTTTATTCTCAGTGTAGTTTTTCCATAGATTATGAAAGTCACTTGTAAGAGGAAAACTAAGTTAATTGACTTGGAACATAAACAGAATAATACATACATTTTAATGTAGTTGTGTATAATGGAAAATACCAATCTTGTACATTTAGCTGGACCAAACCATTTGTATAAGACCTAAATGAGGGGCGCCTGGGTGGCTCAGTGGGTTAAAGCTTCTGCTTTGGGCTCAAAATAAAAAAAACAAACCTAAATGATGCAGGGTTTTCAAAGAAATTTTGCCGCTTTTCCTTGAGCAAGTTGAAAGAAAAATGGGGTGTGCTTTTTTTTTAAAATAAGATTTTATTTATTTGACAGAGATCACAAGTAGGCAGAGAGGCAGGCAGAGAGAGAGGAGGAAGCAGGCTCTCGGCTGAGCAGAGAGCCCGATGCGGGGCTCGATCCCAGGACCCTGAGATCATGACCTGAGCCGAAGGCAGAGGCCTTAACCCACTGAGCCACCCAGGCGCCCCGGGGTGTGCTTTTAAGTGAAAACTAAATAAACATCCTGGCATCATAATGCAAAGATGACTGTTAAGAATTTTAGAAATCCAAAAACTGTATTTTTGTTAAAGGAACGTTTCCTTTTGGGTCAAGGCATCAGAAGACAGTACAATCCCACCTGCTCAAGGCCCAAGCCATCAATTTCTCTTCCTTCGAATTTCCCCGAAGCTCTCCTGGCCACGCCCCTCTGTCCCTCACCTCGAGGTCCCGCCCCTTCCACCTCCCACTTCCTGGTAACCGCCCTCCTTTGCGCGGCCTCCTCCGGATCTGATTGGCTGGTGTGTCAACCGCCAACGGCTGCGGAGTTTAAACCCAAGCCCTACCCCCCCCCCTCCCGCCCCCCGGCGCCGCGGAGCTCCAGGAGCTGGGTGGTCGCCGCCCCCACGCTGAAAGAACGGTAGGTGAGGGGCCTTTGGCGTTGCCGCCCCGCACTCTGAGGAGATCCGTGCCTTTCCCGGCCGAAGCTCCCGGCGCTACTCTCCGGAGCCTTCTGTCCAGCGAGCCCCGCGCCGCCCGTTGTCCCGCCCACCCTACGCTCGGGTATCTCCGGCTGCGGCCTTTGCACCGGCTCGGAGGGGCTCGCTGGGGGAGGCCCTGGTTTGGATTTAACTGGCTGCCTGCGGTCCCTTCGATTTTGCGCCCGGCTGCGTGAGGGGGCGAGCGGCCAGTTAGGTCAGCTCCTTGAAAGTAGGGATTTCTGTGTGACTGCACTACTCCCTGCTTTTTAAGACCATTTTCTACCTCACTGTGAGCCCTTCATACACATCCGCGGGATGAACGTTAAGAGACTGCTTACCCGAGTTCTTGGAGGAGCCTCCTCCTTTGGATCTCTCTTAGAAGGAAGGCCGGCTGAAGGCGAAGGGGTGATGCAAGACTGGGAAAAACTTAGAACTTGAACTGGGTCTTGATGTGCAGGGAGGATTTCGGTAGGGAATGGGGACGATGATTTTTCTAGATGGCGGACCCAATTCAGGAGAACCGGATTTGGAGGTTAGTATTTCTGATTTAGAGTTAGCCGGGATCATCCCAGACAAGAGCTGCAGAATATAGAATAACTCGTATCAGTGAATGCTATGTGCCAAGTCCTGTACGAGGCACTGTACATACACTGGTTCAGTTAGTCCCTAGAGTTGTTAAGATGACATAGCAATGAAATGTTGAAACTCGGATGCTCAACGCAGTCCTGACCGCTGTTTAAAATACCTCACTCTATATGGTAAGTCACCGGCTTAGGTTCCTCAACCTGGCAAGGTTGTTAATGTGGAGGGTGACAGGGCAGTGTTAAAAGGAAGACTCTGATTTCTGGCTTGAGCGTTTGCGCGAGTGATTGCTAGTTCCATTTATTAAGTTAGGGAACCAAGAGCCACCTTACTGAGGAGGACAGTTCAGCAGTGGTTTCCTAATTAGCAAAATGAGATTTGATCCTTCTGACTGGATTTTTCTGGGAGATGGACAAGATTTCTATGTTAGTATCCCTTCAAGGGTGTGCAAATGGATGCAACCATGTGTCTTGAGTTTCTGTACATTCCTATGTTCTATCCATGGAATAGTTGGTGATCTTTGATTTTACTTTTTTCTCTTTTTGGCAAAACTTTAGGAAGAAACATTGAGCCTTAGTGTTGTAAGCTTCCTAGTTAAACTTCTTCCCCGTTGCAGAAAATTCTCTTATTTTTTATTTTTTTAAAGATTTTATTTATTTATTTGACAGACAGAGATCACAGGTAGACAGAGAGGCAGGCAGACAGAGGGAAGGGAAACAGGATCGCTGCTGAGCAGAGCTCCTGATGTGGGGCTCGATCCCAGGACCCTGGGATCATGACCTGAGGCTTAACCCACTGAGCCACCCAGGCGCCCCCAGAAAATTCTTTTAAAACCATCTTCCCATTATTTGCTTGACATCTCCCAACATCTCAGCATTTGCAAAGGAGACTCATTCCAATATTGATCAGTTCTGAGTATTTGAGACTTCTTCCACTTATCCATAGTTGTTTTCTTCAACAAATGTTTGTCCAGTAGCTGCTGTGTGCTAGGCACTCCTGGCTAAGGGTACAGCGGCAAACAAACGACAAAAATCCATGCCCTCGTGAAACACATTTTAGTAGGAGAAGACAGACAATTAAATAAGGAAATTATGTGATCTTAGATACTGGTAAATCAATGGCAAAAAAATATAATGGGAAGTGAAATGGGGCCACGTGTGCAATTTCAAATAGTTTCGTCTGGAAAGACTTGAAGACTTGAGTAAAGACTTGAAGTAAAGACGAAGACAGTGAGTAAACCCTGTGATTATTTGGAGAAGAGTTGATACAAAGTGGGAAAGAAAGGAATATAAAGGTTCTGCAGTGGGAGTACGCTAAGGCAGCTAGTGTGGCTGGAGCTTAGTGAGCAAAGGAAGAGTGATGAAGAGGTCAGAGAGGTACTGAATGGGGAATGGGGGCAGGGGGAGGGGGAGTGTCAAATTGTATAGTACCTTATAGGCCATTGCAGGGATTATGACTATTCCATTGAGAGAGAAAGCCACTGGAGAATTTTTAACAGAGGAGTGACATGAATTTACTTAAGTTTTAAAGGGATCATTTTGGTTAGTAGGTTGAGAATTGATGCGGGGGAAGAATGTGGAGAATGTGGAAACAGGGACACCATTTAAGTAGTTGTAGCAATAATGTACATGAGAGAGAACGGCAACTTGGATCAGAGTGACAGTTAGTAGGTGGCCTCTGAGGACATGTTGTAAAAGTCAGGCCAGCATGACTGATGGTAGAGTGGATGTAGAATGTGAGAGAAAGATGTTTCCAAGCTGAGCAAGTGAAAGGATGGGATTGCTATTAAACGAGTTGGAGAGGACACAGTGGAGCGGGTTTGGGTGGGGTGAGTGTAAGACATGTTAAGTTTGGGGTACATATTAGACATACAAGTTAGAGATGAGGAGTAGGTGGTTGGATAAATAAATGTGGAGTTGATTTGGGATATAAATTTGCAAGTCATTGGCCTTTAGATTTAAAAGCCGGAGCACTAGATGATACCCTCACAGGAGTATGTGTACATAGGAAATGGATGAGACCCAAGGATGGAGATGTGGTGCACTCCAATGTCCAATGGTAAGAGGTTAGGGGGATAAAGAATAATCAGCAGAAGAGACTTAGAAGTGGCAGTGAGGCAGAAAAATCCAAGAGAATGGGTTATTTTGGAAACCCAATAAAGGTATTTTTCAGGGAGAATGACCTGAAGTCAAATACTATGATTAAAATCATAGATCAGTTGAGAACTTGATCTTGACTACTACATCTGATTGAGCAGTATTGCAGTTTAGTAACTTTAATGATCAATTTCCATATGGTAGTGGTGAGAGCAACAACTTGATTAGAGTAGATTGAGAGGGAATGGGAGGGGATGAATTGGAGACAGCAAGTATGGACAACTCTTAAAAGGAGTTTGCTGTTAAGAGAAACAGATAGGGTAATAACATTCTAGCATCAACAGATCACTGGTATCTTCTTAAATGTTCCATTCTCATGCATTTACATATGCCATTCCTTCTTCCTGGAATACCCTTTCAAATCTTCATACCTGACAAATTCTTTGTTTTTAAGACTTATTTATTCATTCAATAAATATTTATTGTGTTCACTTGTCAGGCACTGGTCTGTGAGCTGCAAATTATGTCAGTGAATAAAACAGAAAAATCCATGACTTTCTGGAACTTAAATTCTAGTTCATAGAAAATAAGTCAGTTCTGTACTATATTAGATAGTGATTTAAATGCTATGGAAAAAATAGAGAAGGGTAAGAATAATCAGATATGCTGAGGAAAGGAGCTACAGTTTTGAAAGGCCTCACTGAGAAGGCGACATCTTTGCAAAGACTTGGAGGAGAGTAAATGAGCCATTTCTGTAGGAAAGAGGAAGAGCTTTCTCAGTAGAGAGAATGACCACTACAAAGGACCTGAGGCTGAAGAATGGCTGCCGTTTGCCAAGCACTTAGAGCTAGGTGGCCAGTGTGGCCTGGAAGGAATAGACTAGGGGACAGAAGGAAGAGTTCAAATGGAAGAAATGGAAAAGAATAAAAAATGGGGGGGAGGGGGGACTTCTTGACCATTGAAGAATTTCAGCTTTTATTCTGAGAGAACTGGGAACTGTTGGAGAATTTTAGATTGTATAGACTAATAAATACACTGTAGAGAGGGCAGCAGTGGAAGTAGGACAAGAGGCTATTATAAAAATTTAGGTGAGACATGTCCACGCCTTCATCTAGGCTGATAGTAGTGGAGGTAGTAAGAAGCGGTCAGATTCTAATGTACTGTGAAGGCTGATTGGGGTATGAGAGATTTTTGGCCAGAGTAACTAGGATGGAGTTGCCATTAACTGAAACAGACAAGGCTTGGAGTGAAAGAGGTTTGGGCAGGTTAAGTTTGATATGCCTTGTTTAGTTATTCAAGTGTATTACTTAGTATATGGACACTAGTGAGGGCATTGGGGGGCCAAACGAGATAAAATCCAGGACAGTGTCCCCATCACAAGATCCTCAACTTAATCACATCTGTAAAGACCGCTTTTCCACATAAGGTTCAGAATGATAGGGATCGGGACCTGACGTCTTTGGGAGACCATCTTTAGCCTGCTGCAGAGCTGGACGAGGAGTAGGATGAGGGAGATGAAGGTGACCTGGGAGCCTGGAGAGTCTGTGATTGATACAGAGAGGATAGTGAGGTTAGTCCTGTGGACTTAAGGCAGGTAATGGGGAGAGGCTGAGTATTAGGAGGTGGCAGGCACAGGTAACAGCATTTCTTCTAGATCTCTGAAGCTAGAGGCAAGGAGGTTTGGGGAGGGGATGGGAGTTTTGAGAGGTTGATCATATCTAAGTACATAGCTCAGCTACCTTCTCAGTGAAACCTTTTCTCATCCTTCTCCTCTGCCTAGTTAATTACTTTTATGCATTGTGTATTATATCAGTTTTTCTTGTCATAGTATAATATGAGTATCATCTTCTTTCCACTGTTAGACCTTAGAGTGGTCCCATAGTGGTCCCATAGACTTTAGAGTCTAATAGACCGTTACTCTAATGGACGAGTAGACACATTCAAGATTTCCTGCTTGCTCCTCCAAAACAGCTAGCCCCCGACCTCCTAAGATTAGGTTTATCTGTTCTGAACATTTTCTAAGGTTACCCTTCTTACATTGTATCGAAATAGGATCTGTACTCACAGCAGACTCTGCATTCCATGACTGTGCATTCCCATACAACCATATCCTGGTTTCTGTCCCCAGTGCCTAACCTAGCTCCTGAGGCATAGATATAATAATATAGGTTTGAATGAAAAAAACAGTCATTTGCCTTTTTTGGATATTACTTTAAACCATTTGTAACTATATGCATACTTTCAGATTTGTACAAAGGGTTTTACAAATACTTATATACAAGCAAATTATATCACCTAAGTCATGATTGTTACTTTTTAGAATATTTATCAGTTATCCTTTTTTTCTTTTATTAATTAGTACACTGAATTTTTTCTTTTTTGTTTTTACTTCAGTGATGGAGCACCCGGTGATAGACACTGGCTCATTTCTTACTTCAGGAATTAAGAGACATGTGAAAGACAAAAGAATTTCAAAGACTGGGAAGCTGAATGTTTCCCTTGCTTCAAAAATCAAAACGAAAATATTAAGTAAGTGCCATTAGTTTTAAAGTTTGCTCACATTTTTACTTTCCCTTGGAGAATTGATATAGTATTTGGTACTTTATTTTATTAAGTATAGAAGCAACTAAAATGACTATTTTTGTTAACTGATACGTTTTGTCCATTCAGTCCTTCCTGTATCCTTCAAATCCTGTGAGCTGAGTGGTTATGATGATTTACCCTCAGTGGTGACAGCAGAATTTTCAGCAGTAAGGTTGGGGTAGCCTAAGGCAGCTACCTCCTACACAGCAAAGAAAATACCAATGTGACATTTCTGGAAAAGAGCTAAAAAAAGTGACACATTGTGCTTGCATGCTGTAGCAAGAGAATGATGGATGATCTAGACGTGGCTGGCCCAGATAGAGTGTTGTAGTGGGTGGTTTCCATGAGTCGAAGCTCTTGGGGGTGCTGAACCTTTTGGAGGTAGGGTTTCATGGGTTGTGGAACTAAGATTTTAGAAGGGAAAAAAAAGAAGAAGAAGAAGAAGTGGGAAAAACTGCCAAGATAAATTCTCATCACTTCTGAAAATCATCTCAGTGGTTGTATGTATCTTAGCAGAAGGGGGAGAGGTTTCCTGCTGGTATAGCCCCTGTGAAGGGCAATCGTGCATGCCCTGTGAAATAGCTGAAACTTCTGAGTATCTTCAAATCTTAATGTTTCTCCTACCCAGCTGTCTAGGGTCCTGTGGTATATTAGGCTCCCTCATAACAGTGGCTATTTCCTCTTCTGTCTGGCAGGACTATTGGACACCCATTATTATGAAGGAACATGCTGTGTTTGAGGAGTGCAGCCGGAAAATATTATTACCCTTTAGCTCTGGAAATCCAAAACCAGTTCTAATCTATTTTTGTGTCAAAGGTGGCTATCTGAAACTGCTTTCTCTATACCAAAGATAAAGTAATTTTTTGGACCCTGTTTTTTAGATGCCCAGACATTCCCTGAGTGTTTAAAAAATATTGCTTTCATAAGCGTATCTTATAGATACTATATTTGTATTCAGTGGGATATGTTATTGAATAGTGGCATTCAAATAAAAATTATGAAAATATTAGTATGCTGTCTGTATACTGAGGGAACATACTATATTTAAGGCGGACTTTGCCAAGGAATTCACAATTAAATTTCTCTGCTAACAACACAGAAACATTTCTGATATAAATTATATTTATATAATGTTTGGAAAGAGAAGGGGTCAAGTTTAGATTGCAGTAAATGCCTAGAAATAAGAGTTGGATATTTAGGGTAGAGACAGAAGATCCCACAGGGTTTAGATGATCTGTCCAGCCTTACAGTAAGTATGCTCCGTTTCACTTAAGACTTTGAAAAATGGACTTCAGGAGCATTAGCTGATAATTTTAATTTGTTAATTTTCTGGAGTCACAGAAAGCGGTTTAAAAATTTTGACAGATTGGCTACCCTAGTACCTATGGGATATCTCCAGTTAGAGCTTCAGAATCAGCTTCCCCATTCTACCTCCTAGTCCAAGTAGAAAGGCAGGTAGGGCAACAGATGTCAAGGTTGAGTTTCTGTGACTGGTCGAAATATCTAGGATACTGTGTCCTTGACATCTTTTATTCCTAACTCTGTATTCACAACAGTCTGCATTCCTCACAGCCCTTTTATTCTTCATCTTCTGTCTAGCTTTTATTTCTGCAGATCCAAACTCTGGATACATTTTTTTTTTTTTCCAAAACTACGTCTATACTGTCATTCTGTTGTTTTCCAACCTTTAGTTAGAACTTACAATATACTGTGCCTAAAATAGTTTCATTAAGGATATGAAAACTTATGAAGCTGTAAGTTCAATATTAACTTTAAAAAAATTTTTTTTACAGACAATTCTTCTATTTTCAAAATTTCTTTAAAGCACAACAACAGGGCATTAGCTCAGGCTCTTAGTAGAGAGAAAGAGAATTCTCGAAGAATTACAACTGAAAGGACGCTATTGCAAAAAGAAGTGGAGAAACTGAATTTTGAGAACACGTTTCTTCGCCTAAAACTAAATAATTTGGTATGGAAACTATATTGTATTTGAATTCTGAATTATAGACTGATTATTAACTATATTATTATAGAAACTCTAAAAATGTTTTTCAAATCTCCAATCATTATAAAAAATTACTGAAAGAATATGCCATATTAATGAACAAACTGTTAATGGGTAGTGAAATAGGTATCTTAAGTCTACATTCTGAATGTGCGCTTGGGGCCCTGCAAGCCAGTATAATACCTTGATCAACATTCGATTGTTTATCATTAGCAAAGCTTGATGCATTAATATATTTTAAGAAGGTGGACATAATTCTTCCAGTGAAAGGAGGGGTGCTGCCAGAGTGTTTGTATTCTCTTTTAACCTCAGCATTCCCCTGGCTACACACCAAATAGCATAAAGATTGTAGTCATCGCTTTCCCTTCCAGCTTCCAACTCTGTCCACAGACGGGTCAGCAAGAGCCAATGGTCAGCTAGACTGCAACTATAGTTCTATCTCTGAAATGAGCAGAAATTAATTTACAGTGGAAAAATTTATCTATTCATGAGTGTTAAGTTGTCTAACAGTGTTTATTTTCCATGGGGTGTATTATTATTACAAGAAGATAGAGAAATGTTTGTAAGAAAATTTATAATTGAGAGCTCAAAAGCAATCAAGGAGTGTGTGTGTGTATGTGTGTGTGTGTGTGTGTGTGTGTGTGTTTGAACTATAGAATGTAGCACCATTTTAGCTCAATATGATCTCAATTATTTTTTAAGTCTTCCCAGCTGATATCTCCATAAATGTATGAATCTTAACTGATTAAAAGAGGTCTTTATTTTATACATACAGAATAAGAAACTTATAGAAATAGAAGCACTCATGAACAATAACTTGATAACTGCAATTGAAATGAGCACGCTTTCTGAGGTAAGTCGAGTTTATGTGTAAGTGGCGTAATTTTAAGCATTACTAAGGATAGTCAAGATTCAGTAGCATCAAGGTTGGAGATTCATATTTTAGAGTTTGTGCAAAGAAAGGATGATAATATTGATTTTAACTGGCTAATAGCACATTATCATTTGGTATAATTGGTTATTGAAATTTTTATGTAAAAATTAGGTTTTGATTAGAACACAGGATTAGTTCAGTGGAACATAATGGCCCCTAAACCACTAAAAAACGTAGAAGACATTCATAGAAAGGTAGTATTTCAAATTAGGAAAGAGTTTGTATTGCTAAAAAAAAGGATGGGTACAATTGAAAAACGATTTGGGGAAAAAATAATAGAGGGAGATCCTACTATACACCATTCTCTGAAATAAATTTTTGATGGATTTAAATAAAAAAGGGGATATATAAAGTAAGAAGAAATTGCAAATAAATTCACATTAGATAGGAGAGGACTTTCTATACCTAGAAATAAAGATAGAAAGATTGAAGCCATAAAGGAAGCTATTGATGGATTTTCTCAAAAAAAATTTTTTTTTAGAAGGCTAAAAATGAGGGGCGCCTGGGTGGCTCAGTGGGTTGAAGCCTCTGCCTTCAGCTCGGGTCATGATCCCAGAGTCCTGGGATTGAGCTCCACGTCGGGCTCTCCACTCCGCAGAAAGCCTGCTTCCTCCTCTCTTTCCCTGCCTGCCTCTCTGACTACTTGTGATCTCTATCAAATAAACAAATAATAAAATCTTAAAAAAAAAAAAAAGGAAGGCTAAAAATGATAAAAATTAAAGGCTAATGCCAGACTGGGAAAACTAAATAGCAGATAAGGTATTAATATTAATGATTAAATAGCTCTTATAATCTATCACAAGGAAAATCAAATCACCAGAAATATCAGGAAGAGGAAAGGGCCAAATATTAGTGAAATTAATTCAATTATCTAAATAGGGAAAATAAATGCTAGGAATTAATAACGAATGAGAAGGCAAAATATACATAATAAACTGAAGAAAGGTTAGTGGAGTCCCAATTTTAGGTAAATTAAATAGATTCTAGAGGCAGGTTAGTGCTTTAGAGGGCAGCTTTTAAGTGGAATTGCCTGTGTTTAGATCCCAGCTCTGTTACTTCCTGGTCTGTGACCTTGACCTTTAACTCTTTGAACCTTAATGCCCTCTTCTGCATGATGTAGATAAAGGTAGCATATCTATGAAGAATTACTGTAATTGTTAAATGTGGTGAGCGTGTGTCCTGGCAATAGGAAGAATGCAGTAAATGTTAGCTGTCATTACTTTTTTATTATTGTGTCTATATCTTCCTGTGTTTTCTAAATTTTCTGCAAATCTCTCCTTTTAGAAACTTTTAAAAGTCATTTTTTGGGCTCTTAAATACATAGTATTTGTAGTAAAAAGATAGAAACTCAACCTATGTGATCAATGTTTAGCTCCTTTGTCGGTTTTATAAAAACTCGCCAAAGAGTGCGTACTTTATCACCTAACTTAATCCACAATTGGATAAGGAAAGGATTTGTATAAATGTTCCTGTAGAATAATGCTCACAAGAATAATGCTCTAGTGTTATAAATTTGATACCTAGTACAACCAGTGAGCAGAGATGTGCCTTATACATTTAGTACCCTCTAAGGAGAAGAGATGCCATTCACTAGGTGGGTGGGTGGGGAAAGTCAGGGAAGGAGCTCTGTTTTGCTGATCAGCTTGCAGGGCTGAATTGAATTGCCCTGAATAAATTACTAAGACTAGAATCAGACATAGCTGTGGGGAGTGTAGAGTTAATACAGGAATTGACGTGGAGAGTAAGAGAAAGAAGCTAATTAATTAGCAAGACCTGGGAGAACTGTGGAGAACAGTTCGCCCTAAAAACATTGCTCAACTGTTTGCAATGAGTTACGTGATATGAAGCTCCTTCCTTCCACTGGCTCTTTAAAAAAAGTCTTTAGTAAGGTCAACATTGTTCCCAGATGCTTTTTGGGCGGTTCTCTTTGGAGAACTCGAAGAAGACTGAGATCATCATCTGGATTTAGGAGAAGGACAAGAGAGTAGATGCAGATTCTGGACGATGAAGGGACAGCATACAACTGCTTTCAGCTACTTCCCTCTTTATCCTTTCTTCTCCCCACACCTCATATGAGTAACTGCTTTGTTTCTTTATATTAAAACAAAAACATTAAATATATTCTTTATTACACAGAAGGTTAACATACTAGCCCTAATTGTACTGTGCCTTACTTTTTTTAATGTGACATATCTTGAAGATCTCTCCATATGATTACCAGGAATCCTTCCTTATTCTTTTTTTAGTGCTGCTTAGGATAGATCTAGAATGGACTAATCTATTTAACTAGGCTCTGGGTTGGACACTTGGGTTGTCTCTTGCTCTTGGCTTGACGTTAGTGTAGAAAGCCTTTTCCTCTTGCATTATTAATTTTCCCTCCCTTCTGGATTATTCCCATCCAGATGCAAAAACGTTATCTCCTATCTCCCATCTTTAAAAACAAAACCAAAAAAGCCTTTTACTCAGATCCCCCACCCCTAGCTACTCTCATTTTTCTCCTTTATAGCAAAACTCTTTGAGAGTATTGTTTCCACTGTCTCCAGTTTCTCCTGAATCCATACCAACCGGGCTTTCACCACCACTCTTCTGAAAATTGATCTCCACACTACCAAAACCTCTAGATATTTCTTGGTCCTTATGTTGGCCTTCATGTGACTTTTACAATACTACATTCTCCTAAGTTTCTTCCTATCACTCTGATTGTTGTTTTTCAGTCTGTTTGCTGGTTCCTCTTTATTTTCCCAACTGCTGGATTTTGGGTACCCCAGAACTCTGTTCTTGTACTTCTCTCTTCTAGCTACACTTGTTCCCTAAATGATTCATCCATTCTCGTGGATTTAATTGTTGTTAAATACTCATGACTCCCAGATTTGTACCTGTAGCCTGGCTATCTCCTTTGAACTCCAATCAATACCTAGCCAACTACCTATTTGGCATTTCTCTTTGGATGTCTAAGAGGCATCTTAAATTTTACATTTGCCACCAAACCAGTTCCTTTTGGGGTCTTCATCTCAGGTAATTGCAATTTTGTTTTCCTATTTTTTCCTCACACCTCATATTGGATCCTTCAGCAAATGCTTCTAGTGCTGTCCTAAAAAGCAGTCCAGAGTGTTACCACTTCTCATAACCCTGACTTTGACCACCCATACAAAGCCACTGTTTCCTCTTACCCACATGTTTTGAGTGGCATCCCAGCTTGGGTTCCTTGCTCCTGCCATTGCCTCTATATTCCCTTCCCAGCATAGCAGCCAGAGAGACCCCTTTAAAACATTAGTCTCTGCTGAAAACTCTCCAGTGGCTTCCCCTGTCATCTATTACCCATTGTTGTCTGAAAATTAAAACTCATGTTCTTTCTCTCACCTCATTGACTACTCAACTCCTTCCACTCTAACACCTTCGATCCCCAGACCTCCCCCCACTCCTCAAACACAGGCAAGCTGCCACCTCAAGGCCCTTGGACTTGTTCTTCCTTCACATGGCCTACTCCCTTACTTCAGATCCTGACTCAAAAGTGACTTCAGTCAAGCCTTCCCCGGCAACCCTAAATAAATCTGAATCCTTCCCCACCCCTGCCCCAGCATTTCATGTTCTACTTTTCTTGCCTTAATTTTTCTCCTTATCACTTAACACTATATGACATATAATTTGATGCATTAATTTTATTCATCTCTCCAGAACATAAGGTTCTTGAGTATAGGATTTTTGTCTGTACCACACCAATGTCTAGAACATACTAGAAAGCAATAAATTTTAATAAAGTGTTGGATAGTGCTTCCCCATTAAGAATGACCTTTTTTTTCCCAAGGCTAATGTACATATTTATAATACTTCTGTTATTTAGCTTTTTAAATAAAAAATATATTTAAATTACTTTTTTAGCATCTATGGTAATAATCATATGATCTTTCTTTTTAGATGTATTAATATGATGCCTTAATTTTTTTTTTAAGATTTTATTTATTTATTTGACAGACAGACATCACAAGTAGGCAGAGAGGCAGGCAGAGAGAGAGGAGGAAGCAGGCTCCCACTGAGCAGAGAGCCCGATGCTGGGCTCAATCCCAGGACCCTGGGATCATGACCTCAGCCGAAGGCAGAGGCTTTAACCCACTGAGCCACCCAGGCACCCCTGATGCCTTATTTTAATAGCTTTCCTAGTTTTGCAGTTCTGGAATAAATTTCAAAAATGATTTGTTACTGTGTTCCTAAATTCCTTTTGCCAGTATTTTGTTAGGAATTTTTTAATTGCTATTCATAAGTAAGGTTTTCTTCTTATACCGTCTTTAGCCATTAATAAAAAATATTATAAATACTGAACTCAGGAAAAGAATTTGGATGTTTCCTTTCTCTGTGATCTAGAAAATTGATACAATATTAGAAATATTTTTCCTTAAATGCTTTTTAGAATTCCTCTGTGAAATCTGGGACTTTCTTTGTAGGAAAGGTTGTTCTTTGTTCACTTTATTTCTTCTATGGATATTGGTTTTCTTGGGAAAATTTCTCTCTTTTGGGGTCAGTTTTATTGAATTATATTTCTTTAGAAAATTATTATTTCACTCATGTTTTCAAATTGATTTGCACAGAGTTGGCCAAAATACTCTGTCATTTTAAAATTTTGTCTGTGTTTTATTTTTCCAGTTGACTGATTTTTTTGTATTTGGGCTTTACCTTGATTTTTTGCCCCAGTAGATTAGGTAGTTGTGGTTTTTCAATTTTTTTTTTTCCTTTAAAAGAACCATTTTCTGGGTTAATTTTTTTTTTAATTTTCAATTCTACCATTTTGGTGTTTCAAACTTAATTAATTTTTGTTTCTTTCTTTAGTAATAAGTCATTTCTTCTTTCCTGTGGTTTATTTTATTGTTACTTCCTTAACTGAGGTAGGTCCCTACTTTATTTTCTTAATTCCTAACTCTGTAGGAAGGTACCATTTTTGATACTACATGGAAGATTTTTGTCTTTAGTTTTGGTAAATTTGACCCTGATGTATCCTGGCATGGATTTCTTGGGAGTTTATCCTTTTTGGGGTTTACTCAGCTTGAATATGCAGATTAGTTTCTTTTGCCAAGTTTGGGGCATTTTCAGCCATTATTTCTCTAAAATTTCTTCAGTTCTGCCCTCTTTCTCTCCTTCTGGAACTTCTGTGACATGAGTGTTGTATCCTTTGTTATGGTCCCATAAATCCTTGAACCTCTTAATTATTTTTCAGTCTCTTCTCTCTTGCTCAGATTAGTGCTTTCTGTTGCTTTATCTTCAAGTTCACATATTTCCTCCACCTTTGTTTTTGAGTCCATTGAGGTTTGTTTTGTTTTGTTTTGTTTTTTTATGTTAGTCACCATACAGTATGTCATTAGTTTTTGATGTAGTGTTCCAAGATTCATTTTTTACATGTAATACCCAGTGCTCCATGCAATACATGCCCTCCTTAATACTCATCACCGGGCCAACCCATACCCCCACCCGTCTCCCCTCAAAACCCTCAGTTTATTTCTCCAAGTCCACTGTCTCTTGTGGTTCGTCTCCCACTCCAATTTCCACCCCCCTTCATTTTCCCCTTCCTTTTCCTAATGTCCTCCATTCTATTCCTATGTGCCACAAGTAAGTGAAACCATATAATTGACTTTCTCTGTTTGACTTATTTCACTCAGCATAATCTCTAGTCCCATCCATGTTGATGCAATTTTTAATTTACTTTATTTTGGTTATTTTATTCTTCAGTTCTAAATTCCCATTTGGTTCTTCTTTATGTCTTCTCTTTATTTCCTGAGACTTTGTTTCTTTGGTGTGATTTTCTGTTTTTTCATTTAAGCATGTTAGGGATTGCTTATTACAGCATTTTTATGGTGGCCGCTTTCAGTCCTTGTTGGGGAATTCCAGCGTCGGTGTCATCTTGGTGTTGGTGTTGTGATTGTCTTTTCGTGTTCACATTTAGTATTTTCAAATTTAGGCCTTTTCCTAATTCTTGGTGTGGTAAGTTATTTTATATTATATCTTGGATATTTGGGTATTGAATTAAGAATCTCCAGCTCTTATTTAAACCTTCTATTTTAGCAGGTTCCCTCTGACATCATGCCTGTGGTAAAGTGCCGCCTACTGCCAAGTTGGAGGGGGTCAAAATTTGGGTTCTTTACTCAACTTCTCTTGTCACCCTGGAAGGGGTGTCTCCTGATTGATGGATGGAGCTGGGAGTTCAGGCTGACACCACCCTGGCTGGGACAGAGGGGAGTGCCTCATGACTTTCTGGCCTCCACTGACAGCAGGATTGCAGGAGTTATGAAGGGGGAGGTTGTTACAATTGCACAGTGGTGAACATGCTGACTTTGTACTAGACCTCCTCTGTCACCACCTTAGAAGAGAGGAAGAGGGACTCCTTGTTAGTCTGGAGTCCCTGTGTGTTCTCCACGGACATTGTTGGTGCAGGGGGCGTCCTCATTATCACTGGACTGTCCTCCCTCTCCTTGACCTTTTTGGACAGTACCGCTGGTCTGGAGAAGAGTTGGCCTTGTTAATAGCCTGGTGAATATGGAAGTCTAGGCTCTGCATTTGGCCTTTGCACCTTTGTCAAAAGTTAATTGGCCTGGGGCGCCTGGGTGGCTCAGTCATTAAGCGTCTGCCTTCAGCTCAGGTCATGATCCCAGGATCCTGGGATCCAGCCTGGCATTGGGCTTCCTGCTGGGTGGGGAGCCTGCCTCTCCCACTCCCCCTGCTTGTGTTCCTGCTCTTGCTGTCTCTCACTCTGTCAAATAAATAAAAAAGAAAAAAAATTAACCCAATGTGTGTGGGTCTGTTTCTGGACTCTGTTGTATTTCATTTATCTGTTTGTCTGTCAGTAGGCTAATACTATACTCTCTCAATTTTCATAGCCCTCCAACTTCGTTCTTTTTCAAAGTTGTTTTAAGTATTCTGCGTCCTTTGCATTTCCATGTGAATTTAAAATTAGCTTGTCAATTTGGCCATTCTCTTATTTCTATTATAGGTTATCACTGTAATAGAAAGACATGGTTGTGGGTTGTGTAATTTTATGGTCTTTATTAAATAATTAAAAGAGGTTTGGGGCGCCTGGGTGGCTCAGTGGGTTAAGCCTCTGCCTTCGGCTCAGGTCTTGATCTTGGGGTCCTGGGATCAAGCCCTGCATCGAGCTCTCTGCTCAGCAGAGAGCCTGCTTCTCCCTCTCTCTCTGCCTGCCTCTCTGCCTACTTGTGATCTCTCTCTCTCTGTCAAATACATAAATAAAATCTTTAAAAAATAATAATTGAAAGAGGTTCAAAAAATGTGTGAGAAAATTTAGAAAATATAGATAAGTGAAAACTTAAAAGATGCATTAAAATCCCCCAGGCTGTTAATTTTTTTTTTTTTTTTAGGATTTTATTTATTTATTTGACAGACAGAGATCACAAGTAGGCAGAGAGGCAGGCAGAGAGAAAGGAAGGAAGCAGGCTCCCTGCTGAGCAGAGAGCCCAATGTGGGGCTAGACAGGACCCTGGGATCATGACCCGAGCCGAAGGCAGAGGCTTTAACCCACTGAGCCACCTAGGTGCCCCGCCAGGCTGTTAATTTTAAAAGATCATTAAAAAATATAGATTATAAAATGCAATGATATATTATATAATACATATGTAGACATGATCATATTGCATATTTATGTAGAGATACCACATGTAGGGTATACATGACATGTATTTACTCATATGCAGAGAAGACAGTTTGGGAGTTTATATACCAAAATATTAGTAATGATTATTTTGGGGGCCATGATAAAGGATGAACTATGTTTTAACCTTAGCACACTATTCTCATTCTATTATTGAAGACTAATGCCAGAATTGTTGTATTACTATTTGTATACTTATATAATTTGGTGCTTTAATAACATTTAATGAGATTAGAAATTATTTTTCCTTTTCATTTTCAAAAATAGTTTCATCAGAGCCCCTTTCTACTGTCAACCAGCAAGAAGAAACGGGTCAGTAAACAGTGCACGTTGACGCGTCTTCCATTTGCAAGGTAATTGCTTCAAACTTGGTTAAATACTTACACACCTCTAGCTAGATAAGGCTTTGACTAGTTTTTATTTCTTTTCTTTCTCGAAACATAGAAAAACATTTTAAATAAATAACGAAATACTTGTTAACATTGTACCAGCAAAAGAAATTGAAGGCATAACCTAATAGAGCTAAAATAATATTCAGCTTTCCCACAGACTCTACAGAAGAAAGAGGCAAAGGTGAACCTTCAGTTTTGTGGGTTTGAATTATAGTGGTTCAGAGTGTTCAGATTTTTACGTAGCACATTCAGTGTTTGTGTTATATAGGGTTTGGGTTTCATCAACGTGTAGTTGCCAAGTAATGTAGGAATGAGATGGTCTATAGTTTCTTGCTATAGGTTGTATCTCCAGGGCTACAAGAAAATCATCCCATCAGTGGAGTAACCATGAGCATCTGTAGTATCCTGCTGCTCTTTAGTTCTTTTCTATTCCCCTAGGTCCCCACTGGCATCATGTCGTTTGCTGGGTAAATCTGATGACTATTTCTATCTTCATTATCTTGCGTACTGCCAGATATGAGAATTCCTGCTCTGCTCTATCTCCAGCAACACTTGTTATTGTCTGTCTTTTTCGGTTTAGCCATACTGAAGGGTATTACGTGGGGGTTTTCAATTTAATTTCTGTGATAATTAATGAAGTTCGGCACCTGTTTATATGTGTTTCTTTTCTTTTTATTAGGTTGTCTTTTTTTTTTTTTTTTTTACAGATTTGCTGTTCTTCCTATATATTGTGTATACATTCTTTGTGCATTATCTTTTACTCTGACTTGCCTCGTCAGTCTCAATGGTGTCTTTAGATGAACATAAGTTCTTTATAAAAATCTAATGTATGTATCTGTATATCTTCATCTGTTTATCCCACCCCGTGGTTAGTACTTTCTGTGGCCTTTTAGAAAATCTTCACCGGTTGGAAGACCATGAGACATTCCCTTACATTTTCTTTTAAAAGCTTAATTATACTGTGAGGAATATAAATGAATCAATTCATAGCAAGCTTTAGCATTTTCCCTTTTACATTTAGATCTTCAGGCTACCTAGAATTTGGGGTGTGTTGTAAGGGAAGGGTCATAATTTCTTTGTTTCGTGTGAAAATCCTGTTGACTTTGTATGACTGGGTGTGTATACAGATCTTGTCCATTTTATCTAAAATACCAAATTATTGGCATATAGTTGTTCATAATAGCTCTAGTTACATGTTTAATGTTTGTAGGGTATGCAGTAATGTTCTCTTTTTCTTTCTCAAATTGACTGTGTTTTATAAATTTTTCTTGATTAGTTTTACTCTAAGGATTTATCAGTTTTATTTATCTTTGCTAAATGAATTGTCTTTTGGGGCATGTAGATCTTTCTTTTTAGTATATTTATTTCCTGTTGCATTTAGTCTGCTCCTTATTATTTCTTTTCTTCTTACTGTTTTGCGTTTTCTTTTTTTTTAAATTTCTTTTTATATTTATTTTTATTCTTTTCAAGTTGAAACTTTTATTATTACTGTTTTTGTTTCTTGAGCTAGTTTAGATTATTAATTATCAGACTTTCTTTTAAAAAATATGCATTTAAGGGGCACCTGGGTGGCACAGTGGGTTAAAGCCTCTGCCTTCGGCTCAGGTCATGATCCCAGGGCCCTGGGATGGAGCCCCGCATCAGGCTCTCTGCTCAGCAGGCTCTCCTCCTCCCCCTCTCTGCCAGCCTCTCTGCCTACTTGTGATCTCTGTATGTCAAATAAATAAATAAAATCTTTAAAAAAATATGTGCATTTAAGGCTTTTGTGTAAGTACTGCTTTAGCTGCATCCCACAATTTTTGATATGTCATATCCTTTTTATCATAAATTTCAGAATATTTTCTGTTCTCTATTCTGATATGTTCTTTAACCCATGGATCATTAACAAGCATATTAAATTTCTAATCACCTGGGTACTTTTTCTCTAATTACTTTTTGTTTTTGATTTCTATCTGATTTTCATTATAGTTACAAAACATAGATCAAATGATTTTAGTCTTTTGAAATATGTTAACACTTCCATAAGGACACAACTTGGTCTACTTTGGTAAATACTTTGGGTGCACATAAAAAAATGTGTATTTTGTGGTTACTAGATGCAGTACTTTATATATGTCAGTTGTGTCAAGTTTATTGATTACATTGTTAAGAACTTCCATATCTTCTTGCTTCTCTTGTCTATTCTATCAGCTCCTGAGAGAAATGCATTCACTCTGATTATGGATTCATCTATTTCTCCTCTTAGTTTTGTCAGTTTTTGTGTTACGTATTTTTAAGTTGTTAGTAGATGCATATAAGTTTAGGATTGATTTGTTTTCCTGATGACTTGTTTATCAGTATGAATTATTTCTAGAAATGATTCTTGCTTTAAAGTCTGCTTGTCTGATATAACATTTCCATGCTTTATCTTTTTCTATAACTTTACTTTCAAACTGTTATATTTAAAATGCATATAAGTTCTTTTTTTTTTTTTTTTTCTTTTTAAAGAATTCATTTTAGGGGCGCCTGGGTGGCTCAGTGGGCTAAAGCCTCTGCTTTCGGCTCAGGTCATGATCCCAGGGTCCTGGGATCGAGCCCCACATCGGGCTCTCTGCTCCGCAGAGAGCCTGCTTCCTCCTCTCTCTCCCTGCCTGCCTCTCTTGCCTACTTGTAATCTCTGTCTGTCAAATAAATAAATAAAATCTTTAAAAAAAATTCATTTTAATATCTCTTTTAATTAGAATATTTAGTATATTTGCATTTAATATCATTGACAATATAATTGGATTTATACCTGCCATCTAGCTATTTTCTATTTGAGCAACTTGTTTTATATTCTTTATTCTTTAAATAAAATACTTACTGTTATTTAATTTTTTTATCTGTTAACTGGTTTTCTTCTACTCTTCCTACTCTGGTGATAGCAACATTCATCCTTAGATTTTTTTTAACCCTTTAATAATTTTAATCCCACAAATTACTACTTTCATTGTTTTGTATAATCAAGATTCATTTAAATTACCTACATATTTAACTTTTCTATCTTTTCATACTGCTTCCTGCATTTTTTTATGAAGATTTTATTTATTTGAAAGAGAGTGAGAGAGAGAGAGCACAAGAAGGGAGACAGTCAGGGGACAGAGGGAGAAGCAGACTCCCTGCTGAGCAAGGAGCCCAACACAATGCCAGGCTCTATCCCAGGACTCCAGGATCATGACTGAGCCCCCAGGCGCCCCACTTCCTGCATTTTTTAATTGCATTATCATTCACAGTTGTTTTCACCTGCTTTATTGAAGTAGAATTCATAAATAAGCTTCCTTCATTTTGATATTCCTTTCTAAAATAATTTTCCTTCTGCTGAAAGAAATTCTTCATCATTTCTTTCAGTGCAGGTCCTGGCAGTGCATTCATTCATCTTTTGTTTTTCTGGGAACATACTTATTTCATCTTCATTATGAAGAGTATGTTTGCAATTATAAAATTTGATGTTGGGAATTACTTTTCAGCAATTTAAAGATAATATTTTATTGTCTGTAACTTCTGTCTTTTCTTTTGAAAAAGTTAGCACCTTTTTGCAAGTTGAAGACATTCATTTCTTATTCTGATTTGCTCAGTGTTTTTATAATGAATTTGTATTGAATTTTATAAAATTTTTCTTCTGTACCTGTGGAGAGAATCATGACTTTTCCCCTTTGTATCTGGTTTCTTCGATGTTTTTTCTCAGTTTTTCTTCTATTTCATATTTCATTGGTGTCTGCTCTTTATAATTTCCTTTATTCTTTTTTTAAAAGATTTTATTTATTTATTTGACAGAGAGAGAGAGATCACAAGTAGGCAGAGAGGCAGGCAGAGAGAGAGGAAGGGAAGCAGGCTCCCCGCCCAGCAGAGAGCCCGATGCAGGGCTCGATCCCAGGACTCTGGGATCATGACCTGAGCCGAAGGCAGAGGCTTAACCCACTGTGCCACCCAGGTGCCCCTTAAATGCATATTTTTTAAAAGAAAGTCTGATAATTAATAATCTAAACTAGCTCAAGAAACAAAAACAGTAATAATAACCCAGGCACCCCTATTTTCTTTATTCTTAAAAATTGAGATATACTTCACCTGTTTGGTAATGTGGTGACTTCAATTTGTGTTAAACCAAATTTATATCTCATAAATTCCACTTGGTTGTGGTGTATTATTCTTATTACATATTAATGGATGTGATGATAACTTTAAATTTTTTATCTGTATTTAAAAGGGATAGGTCTATAATCTTACTATATCTTTGATGAGTTGGGTTTTTTTTTAAGGTTTTATTTTTGTACGAGAGAGAGAGAGAGAGTGTGTGTGTGTGTGTGTGTGTGCGTGCGTGTGCGCATGAGCGGGAGGGAGGGGCAGAGGGATAAGCAGACTCCCAGCTGAGCAGGGAGCCCAACATGGGACTCCATCCCAGGACCCCGGGAACATGACCTTAGCTGAAGACAGATGCCCAACTGACTGAGCCACCCAGGCGTCCCCCCTCTTTGAGTTTTAAAAGGAGTTGTGCTGGCTTTGTAGAACAAGATAAGAAGTATTCCCTCTTGGCGCATTTTTTGAGAGTTTGTACAACTGGTATTTCTTTCTTATGTGTTTGAAAGAATTAACAAGAAAATAATGTGGACCTGAGTTTTTAATTATTAATTTGATTTCTTAAATAAATACGGGGCTTTTCAGATTTTTTCTTTATTTTCAGTCAATTTAGAAAATATTTGTTTTTCCAGAAAATCACCCATTTCTTCTAGCAGTCATGTTTATTGGTATATAAAGTTCATATGCCATTATTATTCTTATACCTGTCACATCTGTAGTGATGTTCTATCTCTCATCCCTGATAGTGGTAATTTGTATCTCCTTTTTTTTTTTTTTAACTTATCAAGATAGCTGTAGTATTGTCAGTTTTTGTTCCATTTCATCTTTCATTGGTAGTCTGCTCTTTATTTCCTTCCACTTATTTTTTAAATTTGAGGTATAATTCACATAACAAAATTTGTCATGACATGAAGTGCATCTTTTTAAAGTGTACAGTGGATTTTAATATAGTCATAAAATTGTACAGTCCTCACCACTAATTCCAGAATATTTCCGTCACTTCAGAAAGAAAGCCCGTGTTCATTTGCAGTCACTTCTCATTCTCCTCTTCTTCATCCCTTGGCAGTTACTAATCTGTTCTCTGTCTCTGTGAGATTCCCTATTTTGGACATTCTGTATGAATGGAATCACACAATATGTGGCCTTTTGTGTGTGGTTTCCTTCACGTAGCATAACATTTTCAAGTTTCATCCATTTTGTAGCATGTATTAGCACTTCATTTCTTTATATGACTGAATAATTTTCTCATTTGCCTGTACCATATTTTGCTTATCCATTCATTGGTTAATTAACATTTGTGCTATTTTACTTTGAGCTATTATGAGTAATGGTGCTGTGAACATTCATGTACAAGCTTTTGTGGGGACATAGTTTTCAGTTTATGCCTACAAGTAGAGTTGCTGAGTCATAGAACTATATGTTTAACTTTGGGAGGAACCACCAAATTGTTTTCCAAAGCTGTTGCACTGTTTTACATTTCCATCAGCAAAATGTTAGGGTCCCAGTTTCTTTGCATCCTCACCAACACTTGTTACTATCTACCCTTTTGATTATAGCCATCTCGTTGGTATGAAGTGGTATTTCATTGTGGTTTTGATTTGGATTTCCCTGATGATTAAAGATAGTGAGAATACTTTCATGCTCAATATTTTCATATTGAGCCTATTTTCCTGAGCATTTTATATCAGGAGCATTCTCTTTTGGCTTTTTCTCTAGAGTTTGAACACTTTTTCCTATCACTTTATATTTTGAATAATATTGGATTGTGTCCTGGATTTATTGTGAGTGTGCGTTGTAGAAAAAATGTCCTTAATTCTTACCTTGAATCAATAAGAATATAGATTTCTAACTTTTTAAAAATGTGGAATGGCTGAGGTTGTAAATTCACCTTTTTTAAAGTATTAACCCCCCTCTTTATTATCTACTTGCTTTTTGTTTACTCTTCAGTTACTTCAGGTAATTTTAAAAAATATTTTATCCAGAATTTATCATCATTATGTTTGATAGGGTTGATTCAAAAATAGCTATTTGTCCATTACCAGAAACAAAACCTCTCTCCTGTTTATTTTTGTTAATTTGTTTCAGGTGGCAGAGAAATTTCCTCCCGATGGCTATTCTACTAATAGTTGCCTTTAAATTTTTAACAAATATTTGTCAATATTTATTATTATCATTATCAATAATTTTTAAATATTTGTGATATGTTTGGCATTCAGGGTAAAATCTTTAACATTCAGGAATATTAACCCTCATTCTTTGAATTCAAGGTCAGTTTATGTAATTATTTCTATGGGTTTCTATATCTACCTCTCCCTCCCCCTTTTAGATTAGATTTACCTCCTCTAGGAATATGGCTTTAGTTTCCATGGATGCCTTTTGGAAACAGCAAACTTTAATTCATATGTAACTTTACATACAATTGAACTTGTTTGAAACTAGAGAAAGAGTTTTGGGTATTCCACAGAACTAATTGTAAGAAAGCTCTAAGTATTATATATGAATATTTTATAAGTATGTTTGAAGTTTATTCATTTCATTAGTACTGTTATCCTAATAGGCCAACCAGTGATTAGCCCCTTTTTGAGGCCACTGGAGCTATGGGGGTAAGAAGCATTCCTGTTTTATTTCAGGTCCTATACTATCAGAAACTATCTCTTTCCTACCTATAATTGTCTTAATTGAATATGAAAAGATACCAGAGTGGGTTTGTAGTTGGATCTTAAATAAATGGAATATAAAAAGAACTATCTGTGTAGTTTTCTAAATAATTTTTATAAAATATAAAATTCCTCATTCATTTCCACTTGCCCTTAGAGTTCCATTAACTTCAAATGATGATGATGATGATGATGATGATGAAGAGAAAATGCAACATGACGACAGTATTCTAGCAAAGATTCCACCCTATGTTCCCTCTTTGGTTTCAACAAGACAACCTTTATCAAGTCAGTATAATTTCGAATTGCTATTTCTTAAAGAAAATAATCATGATATGTGTGGTTTAGATGATTCAGGTATACTTTTTCTCTTGTTGATATGCTTCCCAAAGGTGAAATTTTTAAAATTAACTTTGAATATCAGTATTAAAAAGTTACATTCATCAGACTTCTTCTTGAGGCCTATGGTGTACAAACAATAAGTTAGATCTCTTCTGTTATAGGTTTGCTAAATTCCACTGTTTAGAACTGCTGGTAAAAAATTTATTTTTTAAGTAAATGTGCTGACAAATGTCTGATCCACAGTGGTCTAATGCCGTTATTCTGCGAGCAGTATTTAGAAATGAGTCAGCCTGAAGATCTTTTCTTGGTATCTTATTAGCTTACAAATTGGAAGATACCATATATTTATTTAGTTTCATCTTCTCCTTTCCATAAACAAAAAAACTAGGGGCCTAAATGGATTTTGTGACTTTTTCAAGACCAGAGCCAGAGCAAAAACTTGAGCCTGTATAATGGTTGAGCCAGAGAAAATTATGACACTTATGTTTTATTTACATGGTTATTTCTAAAATAATAATCCTTCAGGGGAGTCTGGCTGGTTTGTTCATCATAGATTTGCAAATTGGATTATGGAACTGTAAGTATATTTCATTGAGACCTTAGAATTGTTTTTCCTTTATAAAAATGTATGTGTGTATATATAATTTGTATAAACTGTTGATAGTTTACTATCAAAGCCTTTTGATAGCAATCCTTGTCAGAGTCATCTCTGTTATTTGGGCTCATTTGCTGGCCTCCTCCCACTTCAGAAATATATGTCAACGGCTCTACTGTCGGCTATACCAGCTGTTGGGACCAAAACAGAGTGAATCTCAGTATGTATTTTCCACAGATACAAATGTAAAATGTGACTTATGAACATTCTGATCATTCTACTTTATTTTTATCAGTATAGATTCTAAGTATCTGAACAGAGTACGCATTGTCAGCTTTTGGTTTTTAAAATAAAAAATTCCCCGTCATTGCTTATTTCTGAATTTTCTTTCCCTTTATTTTATAGAAAGTCATTTCCTCTCAGACCAGAATTCCATGAGTTCTACAATGAGTGAGATGAAAAATGCCCAGGCAGTCAGTCACAGAAAGGAAGAACTGTCTCTCAGTAACGTGACAGAAAGGAAAAAACGTCTGTCGTCGCAGGAGTCAAATAATCCTTCTGTCAACAGTTCTCCTGGGACAGACTTAGATCATCAACACGTTTCAAGTCCAGAATTAAATTGGAATAATGAAATAAATGATCATACCAATGAAAAGACTATTAAAATGCAAGGAAACGTGCAGTGCCTTCCTGACTCCTCTGCGTCTACAAGTGAACCTGCTGCGGAGGACAGGCCTCCTTTTCAGGGCAGTGACGACTTTCCGTTGCAGAAAACTGTGTATGATGCTGACATGGATTTAACTGCTAGCGAAGGAAGCAAAATTATTACAGTTTCAACAGGAAATAGAAATAAAAGCAATAAAAAATCAAATGAATGTGGAATCAAAACGTTCAGAAAAGTGAAAGATTCAAGCTCTGACAAAAAGAGAGAAAGATCAAAGAGACAATTTAAAAATAGTTCAGATATCAATATTGAGGAAAAGGTTGAAAATGGACCAGAAAAAAGATCAGTTGTCTTGAATGGCGCAGGGGATTCAGAAGATCCAAGTTTGATTTTCGATACTGAGCAGCTGACTCAGTTGAACATACTGAAAAAAGTAACCCTTCATAATGGCTTTGATCAAGACGACAGACAAAGTATACAGTATAATAAAAGAAAGAAAAGGATACATGTAACAAATGAGCAAGAGGAAGCATATTCTTTCTCCCAAAGTTCAGATAAATTCCTGCAGGAGAATAAATTTGATGTGGGTCAGAGTTCTTTACCTTATCATAAAAGTAAAGCTTCTAGAGAGACATTTGTGGTTCCCAAGTTAGAAAAAGTTAACTTATTCTCAAACCAAAAGAATAAAGAAACCACTTCTGAGAACCTAGAAGTCACAAGTGAATTTCAAACAGCTGATCTTTCTACCAGAGATAATGAAAGTTTATGTGATTATGAGGCCCAGAATATGTCGGATTTGAAAAAGCATGTCACTGATATGCAGCCTGCCCAGCAAAATGAATCAAAAGTAAATGAGAAGCTTAGACAGAAAGTAAATCGGAAGACAGAAGTAATTTCTGAAACAAACAAAGTATATGGGGATATTGCTAAAGATGTGCATGGCCCAGGAAAATGTGACTTTTCCTTCCAAACCCAGGAGGATAAAGAAACCATCTCTGGAAACCTTAAAGTGTCAGATGAGTTTCAAAAACCTGCTCTTTCCACCATTGATAATGGAAACCTGTGTGATTGTGAGATCCAAAATGTGTTGGATTTGCAAAAGCAGATCACTGATGTGTACCCTATTCAGCAAAATGAATCAAAAGTTCATAAGAATCTTAGGCAGAAAGTCAATCGGAAGACAGAAATAATTTCTGAAGTGAATCATTTAGATAATGACAAGAATATGTATTTCCCAGAAAAGGGTAGTTCTTTCTTCCTAGCCCAGAAGGATAAAGAAATCATCCCTGAAAATATAAAAGGCCCAAGAGAATTCCAAACACTTGCCCTTTCTACCAAAGATAGTGGAAGCCAATATGATTATGAGACTCAGAAGGTTCTGGGAGTAGAAAAGCAAATCCAAAATATGCAACCTGCTTGTCAAAATGAATCAAAAATAGATAAGAAACTTAGGCAAAAGGTATGTCGGAAGACAGAGATAATTTCTAAAATCAACCAAGTATATGAGAATGATGACAAAGGCATACAAGGCCCAGAAAAAGATAACTTACTTTCTCTAACCCAAAAGGAAAAAGAAATCATCCCTGAAAACCTAGAAGACTCAAGTGACTTTCAGATAGCTGATCCTTCCATCAGAGGTGTTAGGAACTTATGTCATTATGAGATTCAAAACATTTTAGGAGTGAAAAAACATGTAACTGATATGCCACCTACAAAGCAAAATAAATCAAAAATTAATAAGAGGCCCAGGCAGAAGGTAAGTCGGAAGACAGAAATAATTGTGGAAATGAACCAAGTAAATGAGTTTAAAAAACAAGATGTATATGACCCAGAAGAAGGTAACTTCTTTTCCCTAACCCAAACAGGTAAAGAAACCATTTCTGAAAACTTAGAAGTCACAAGTGAATCACAAACAGCTTATCTTTCCACCCACAATAATGGAAAGTTATATGATTATGAGACACAGAATGTGTTGGCTTTGAAAGAGCCCGTGACTGAGACACAACCTGCTCAGCAAAATGAATCAAAAATAAATAAGAAACTTAAGCAGAAAGTAAATCGGAAGACAGAAATAATTTCTGAAAAGTACCACATACATGGGGGTAATGATAAAGACGTGCATGATCAAGAAAGCTATACAAAAGATCTTGCTTTTCAAGTAAATATATCTAAACAAAGACTTGGTCAAAGTGTCATCAGTGGATACTCTATGGAAATTGATAGTACTGAAAAGGAAAATTGTGATCAAATTTCAAATCCTTACAAACTAGTTAAAAAGCATGGGAAAGAATCATCAGGCAAGGCAAAGATTTTCGCAAAAGGTGAAAACAAATCTATTTCGCGGTTACCAGATTCTTTATACACGTCTGTCTTCCTAGAATCAGGTTTAAAATATGTTACTAATGAAGCAGATTCTGATCCTGGGAGGCACATGGACCTGCAGGAGAATCAGAAGGAAAGCTCTACAACTCTGAATGAAAAAAGAGATACCCGTTTTGTGGAAGTGGTAAAAGAAGGAGAGTGCCAGAGCAGAAAAGTAAGCAAAACAGCGTGTAAATCGAAGAAAAGGAAGACCATCTATCCTTCTTCAGATAGCCATAAGGTAATGCAGGGGATATCTGACACTGACCAAGAACTGTCAGTTCAATCTGGACAAGCTGTGGAGGAAAAAAATTCAGAAAATGAGAGACTTGTCAAAATGAAGCCAGACTTTTACAAAGAGGCATTTAAATCTTTATCTCAGGTATATTCACCTAACATACAAGAATCTTCCTTTAAGAGTATGCATGAGGATTCAGTACCTCTGAGTATTTCTCCTAGTAAAAATCTGATGATAAAAGAAAATTTTGCCCTGGAGAGCTCACCGAGCTTTCAAGTAAATGATGATGAACATGAGAAGATGAAAGGGATGAAATTCAACCAGAGAACACAAAAATCAGAAATAGGTAGGTCAGTAGCTGAAGTGAAAGTACTGTCCTTTTTCACTTAACCAGTTAAGTATTTTCTGTTGTAATTGATATTTTTATGGGGCTAAGAACAGTATTTAACTGTGTAGCCTGAACTGTAGAAACAACATAAAGCAATTTAAGGAAAGTTTAATATTTTAGGAAGATAACAGAGTAGTGTCTTGGATATTTATAACCTAAAAAACAGATTTGGCCTTTACCACAAAGTTGTCTGATTTGGTGTTTTAGAGGATTAAAAAATAAGTAATACCAAATCCTTTCCTCAGAATACATGTATCTAAAAATAACAAGAAATACAGTGGTATATGTAAAATGTAAAAGCACATGTGTGCTAACAGATTATAGGGAGTGATTTGGACAAGAGGAACCTGCAAAGACATCATGAAATGGGTGGCATTTTAGGCTGTAAAGGATAGGTAGGATTTTTATCTTAGTGTTTACTTTTTGTTTTCCCTGTTATTAAAAGAATAGTCATTGCAGAAAATTAAAAGTAGAAAATCAAAAAATAGGAGGAAAAACAGTCATCCAGAAGAACTGCAGTCAGCATTCTGGCATGTCCATAGAGTTGACTCTATGGAATTTAAAAGTCTATACCTGAAATCATGCTATATATAATATTAGTTATCCTGGTTTTTTCCCCTTAAACATTGGATCCTAAGGATGTTCCTTCGTTATTAGAAATTTTGTGACATTGGACATTCCCATATCAATCAAAATTTTCTACTGGGAGACTAACAATTGAATATATATGTATATATAATACTATAAATTTTCTCCCATTTTATTGAGAAATAATTGACATCACTGTATAACTCTAAGGCATGCACTGTGATGGTTGGATTTATATGTACTGTGAAATGGTTCGGCTCCCATCCATCATGTCAAATGGATACAATAAACGGAAAGAAAGAAGAAAAAAAGAAAAGTTTTCTCCCTGTGATTAGAACTCTTAGGGTTTTACTCTCTTAACTTTCTTTTTTTTTCTTTTTAGAGAGGGTGGGGTGGGACTGAGGAAAAGAGGGAGAGGGAGAGAGGGAATCTTAAGTAGGCTCCACGCCCAGTGCAGAGCCCAATGCAGGGCCTGATTTCACAATCCTGAGATCACCACCTGAGCCAAAATGAGTCGGATGCCCAACCAACTGAGCCACCCAGGCGCCCCCCTCCCCTCTTACATACCGCACAGCAGTGTTGGCTATAGTCATCAGGCTGTACATTGTGTCCTTAGTACTTATTTATCTTATAACTGGAAGTTACACCTTTTGACTACCTTCCTCTCTTTCCCCCTCTGTCCACCCTCCGCCACCTCTGGTAACCACAAGTCTGATCTCTTGCTGGGTTTGGGTTTTTGGTTTTTTGTTTTGATTTTTTTTTTTTTTTTTTAATTCCTGTTGTAAGTGAGATCCTACACTATTTGTTTTTCTGTGTGTGACTTATTTCACTTAGCATAATTCCTTTAAGGTCCATATATGTTATCTCAGATGGTAGGATTTCCTCATTTTTTTAATAGCTGAGTAATATGCAAATAATATTAACATACATGCACGCACCCCCCACAACTTTATCCATTCATCCATCAATGGACACTTGGGTTGTTTCTGTGTCTTGGCTGTTACTCATAATGTTGCTATGAACATGAGGGTACAGATATCTTTTCAAGTTGGAGAACACTAGGATTTTGATGGATAAGGCTATTCCTGGTAAAAGGAATATTAAAAGAAGTACAAAAATCTAGGTTTATAGTCCATGATAAAAGACTGGTGAGCCGTCTTGCATCTCTGTATTCTTCATGGTACTTTTCACGGAGTAAGCAATTGATAAAAATGTTGAATGAATGTGTAGTAATTTGTATGATTCTGTGAGTTGAGTTGACCTGTGGAGAATTTTTAGCAGCCTATATGTGATTTCAGAATAAAAATGTTATGGTCTACTTTGGTAGTTTGTTTCAAATTTTAAGTTTATTTTCTCTTCATTGCTGGGGAAAAAACCTGACTCACAAATAATTTCAGTACTATCATTGTAATATTTAAAATTATAACTTGATTATTGCTAAGTTTAAAAATTTGTGGCCAGTAATTTGTAAACCACTAAATATCCCATATCTGTTTCCCTTTTCTTATGGATATGAGGATGTCCCTTTTCTTATGTATAAATATTTGTGAAAATTATTCTTTGCAGGTTTTAGAACACTACAGGACTTGACAAATACCAGTTTTCTTTCAAATAACACTGCTAAAGCTGAAAATAAGTCAGAAAATCCATCCTTAGAATTACCAAGCCGAAGAAGAAGGTGTACTCCTCTCGATTTAAAGGAGCCAAATCTCAAAAGGTAAGTATTTCAGTGATATTCAAGCCATTTCATTGTGATATTATAAACTATATGCTTTAAAAGAAATTCCTGTCTGAATTAGTATTTGAACACTTTTAAATATCAATATACTTTTGATATAATGATCACAGTATGACATGGGTGAGATTCGAAGAAATGTCTTCTTTTATTCTTTGAACAGACTTTGTAAAAAAAAAAAAACAAAAACCTGTTGCTTATGATTTGCAAATCACTATTTCCATGTGTGTTATTTTCATTTGTGTTCTACCTTATTCCCTAGAGGAATTCCAAGTGGCTTATTTATTCTTTAGCCTTACAGAGTAATAGTCTTTTTCTTTCATTTTTTAAAATTTCAAACATAGGGCATGTGGGTGGCTGTGGTGTCAGTTAAGCGTCCAACTCTTGATTTTGGCTCAGGTCATGATCTCAGGGTCGTGAGATCAAGCTCTGAGTTGGGCTCCATGCTCAGCAGGGAGTCTGCTTGAGAGTCTCTCTCTCCCTCTCCCTCTGCCCTACCCACCCTCATTTGTGCACATGTTCTCTCGCTCTCGCTCTCGCTCTCTGGCTCTGTCTCTAAAATAAATAGGGACATGTGGGTGGCTCAGTTGGTTAAGCATCCACCTTCAGCTCAGGTCATGATCCCAGGTCCTGGGATCCCTGCTTATTGAGGAGCTTTCTTCTCCCTATGCCTACCCTGCTCTCTCCATCTCTATCTCAAATAAATTAATAAATAAATCTTTTAAAAAATATATAAAACATACCCCAACAAAGGGAAGCTAGTACTCCCTGTACTTATCCACCATTCTTCAGCTTAAATTGTTATCAGTATTTTGCCTTATTTATTTCATCTATCCTTTTTTGTTGTAGTATTTTTAAAGCAAATTCCTAATATTAGGTCATTTAATCCAAAAAAACACTTCTGTATATATCTCTTTAAAAAAAGGAACTTTTAACAAACTAGATAACAGTGATCACAGCAATTATCTATAGGAATTAGCAGCAATTTCTTACTGTCATCTAACAGCCAATCCCTATTCAAATTCCCTTAATTATCTCAAAAAATGTCCAAATGCCTTTTACTTGTGTTTTATAGAAAATCTCACTTTTTTGAAAGGATAAATAAAGTAGCCTAGTTTGCAGAACCCAATCATATTTGGGATCATATTTTCAAAAAGATAGAGAAAACTATCCTTAAATTTTTTCATCCTTTGCAATGTTTCGGTATTTGCTTCTTTTATAAAATGAAAGGCATTGGTGGTTCTCACAGATATTTTGAAATGATAACAGGTGTGGAGCAAAAGCTCTCGTTCACTGCTGGTGGGAAAGCCAAAGGGTACAGCTGTTTTGCAAGACAGCTTAGTGGTTTCTTAGAAAACTTAACGTATACTCTTTCTGTATG
The DNA here is from genome assembly GCA_004024625.1 of Mellivora capensis. Classification (NCBI taxonomy): domain Eukaryota; kingdom Metazoa; phylum Chordata; class Mammalia; order Carnivora; family Mustelidae; genus Mellivora; species Mellivora capensis. The sequence continues at coordinate 155,210 of PISX010000592.1, forward strand.
ATCCTGTAATCACACTCCTTGGTATTTACCCAAAGGGGTTGAAAACTTACGTCCACACAAAAATCTGCGCATGGATATTTATGGCAGCTGTGTTCACATTGCCAAAACTAGGAAGCAACATGATGTCCTTCAGTAGGTAAATGGAGGAATAAGCTATGGTATGTCTAGGCAGTGGAATATTACCCAGTGCTAAAAAGAAATGAGGTATCAAGCCATAAAAAGACAAGGAAGAACCATAAATGCATTTTACTAAGTGAAAGAAGTCAATCTGAGAAGGCTACTTACTGTATAATTCCGACTATATAACATTCTGGAAGAGGGAAAGCTATGAAGACAGTAAAAAAAAAGATCAGTGGTTGTCAGGGGCGCGGGGGCGGGGAGAGAGATGAACAGGTGGAGCACGGAGGATTTTTAGTGCACTGAATATACTCTGTATGATACTCTAATGATAGATATTATTATATGTTTGTCCAAACCCTTAAAATGTATAACTCCAAAAGGGAACCCTAAGATAGACTATAGGTTTCAACTAACATTATGATATGTTAGTGCAGATTCATTATTGATAAAGTATATACAATGTTTATGAGTAATGTTAACAATGGGGACAGCTGTGCATAGGTAAGGGCGGAGGGCATATGGGAAATCTCTACCTTCCTCTCAATATTATTATAAACCTGAAACTGCTCTAAAAAAATAAAGTCTTTAAAAAAAAAACCAATTACCAATACGTTGTAGCAATACAAGGGAGGGTAAAAGAAAAAAAGAATCCAGCAGTTAAAAAAAATAAAACAATTTAGTCGAGCTATAATTTCACATACCATACATCTCATCATTTAAAGTGTACAATTCAGTGTGTTTTTAGTATATTCACAGATATGCATACCATCATCGCAATCAATTTTAGAACATTTCTTCACCCCCAGCCCTAGGCAACCATTCACCTACATCGTATCTCAATAGATTTCCCTGTTCTGGATTTTTCATATGAATGGAAACGTGTAATATGTGGTCTTTGTGACTCGTTTCTTGCACTTAGCATGTTTCTGGGTTTATCCCATGTCATACTATGTCATATTATTTGTCAGTATTTCTTTTTTTTTAGGACCGAATAATACTCTATCATATAGATAATACCACATTTTGTTTATCCACTTGTTGACAGACATTTGGTTGTTTCCATCTTTTGGTTATTATGAATAATGCTGCTATAAATATCATTTGAAAGTCTTGAAATATGTATCTCCATATGTTTTCTTTCTCTTGGATATATGCCTACTTGTGGAATTCCTGAGTCATGTAGTAACTCTGTTTAATCATTTGAGGAACTGCTAGACTATTTTCTGAAGCTGCCGCACCATTTTATATAACCACCAATGATGTATGGGGTTCTGATTTCTCCCATTTCCTTGCCAACGCACTTTTGTCATTTGGCTTTTTGATGATTCTAACCATAATAGTGGGTGTAAAGTAGTATCGTATTAAGGTTTTGATTTGTATATGTGTTTCTCTGTTGACTAATGATACTGAGTGTGTTTTCATGTGCCTTTTGGCCACTTCTTTATCTTCGTCAAAGAAAAGTCTATTCAGGGTCACCTGGGTGGCTCAGTCGGTTAGGTGTCCCATTCTTTTTTTTTCTCTAGAGCTGTAGCATGCACTACATGGATTAGCTGTTTATATTATTAAACTTAATAATTAACATGAATTCTCAAATATCTACACTGAACACAAACTAGAGGGTGAAATTATTCACATTACAGAAAATTATTGGGTTATATAAAAGGGCCACAGTACCTCAATATCATTTTTGGCAGAGGGAAAAATTAAATATGCAATTATTCCAAGTACTGTGGATTGAGTATCAAGCACGATTTAAGATGAAGCACATCCGAAGTTGTAATCATAGAAAGTTGTTTCCTTGCCCTTTTTTCCTCCACTTGATTTTTTTTATTTGGGTTTTTGAAATTTTAAATTTAATAAACGTATAGTATATTATTAATTTCAGAGGTAGAGTTTGGTGATTCATCAGTCTTATATACCCAGTGCTCATTACATCACTTGTGCTCCTTAATGTCCATCACCCGGTTACACCATCTCCCCCCACCCCTCTCCCCTCCAGCTACCCTCAGTTTGTTTCCTGTGATTAAAGGTCTCTTATGGTTTGTCTCCCTCTCTGATTTCATCTTGTTTTATTTTTTCCTCCCTTCCCCTATGATCCTCTGTTTTTTGTCTTAAATTCCACAAATGAGTGAGATCATATAATAATTCTCTTGATCTCAACTGAGGTCATGATCTCAGTGTTGTGAGTTCAAGTTCTACATTGGGCTTCATCCTGGCAAGCAGCCTACTTTAAAAAAAAATTAAAAGAAAAAAGCAAAGTCTATTCAGATCTTTTCCCCTTTTTTCAATTGAGTTGTCTTTTTTTTTAGTTGCAAGTTAAACTTTCTTATTTTAAACTAATTTTAGACTTATCAAAGCATTATAAAAATAGTACAAAGTTTCCTTCCCCTGCTTTCCCTAATTTTAACACCTTATCCACAGTACAATGATCAAAATTAGAAAATTAGCATTGGTACATTACTATCAACTAAACCCTCCTGGATGTTCATTAACATCCTTTGCTGTTTTAGATAAAGTCCTGTCCAGGATCCCACCCTGTTTCTCCTTAGCCTCCTCCAGCCTATGACAGCTCCTCGTTCCTTCCTTTCCTGTTATGACTTTCACACTTTTGAAGACTATTGGTCAGTTATTTTGTAGACTGTCCCTCAGTTTGGTTTGTCTGATGTTTTCTCATGATTACAATGCAGTTTAGCATTTTGGCAAGAATTCTGCAGAAATTGTATGTCCTGGGGCGCCTGGGTGGCTCAGTGGGTTAAGCCTCTGCCTTTGGTTCAGGTCATGATCCCAGAGTCCTGGGATCGAGCCCCACATTGGGCTCTCTGCTCAGCAGGGAGCCTGCTTCCTCCTGCTCCTCTCTCTCTGCCTGCCTCTCTGCCTACTTGTGATCTCTGTCTGTCAAATAAATAAATAAAATCTTAAAAAAAAAAAAAAGAAAGAAATTGTATGTCCTTGGCATTGCATCAGTTAAGGGTTTTGTCACGTCAGTATGTCTCAGGAATGTCAACTTTGATCAGTTGTTTGCAGTGGTGTCTGCTGGGTTTTTTTCACTATAAATTTCTTATCTCTCCGTTTCTGTGGTCCAGGAATCTGGACTAGAGCACTGAAGTAGGTGCTCTACTTAGTGTCTCACAAAACTAGTTATTAAGATGTTGTCCAAGATGGCTCTTATCTGGAGGCCTTACTGTGAGAGAATCTGCTCGCAAGGTCATGATGTATGATAGACTTTCTTTTCTTTTCTTTTTTTTTTTGAAGATTTTATTTATTTATTTGATAGAGTTCACAAGTAGGTAGAGAGGTAGGCAGAGAGAGGTAAGGGAAGCAGACTCCCCGCTGAGCAGAGAGCCCGATGTGGGGCTCGATCCCAGGACCCTGGGATCATGACCCAAGCTGAAGGCAGAAGCTTTAACCCACTGAGCCACCCAGGTGCCCCAATAATAGGTTTTTTAATATTGAACCAAACTTGCATTCCTGGAATAAATCTCAATTGGTCATGGTATATGTTTTTCATTTGCTTTTATAACTATGCTGCGAGTACTTGAGAAGAATATGTACCCTCTTTTATCAGAGTATAGAGTTTGATATATATTCATAAGATTAACCCCTGCATCCTTTAGACCTTATTTTTTTGCCCACTTCATCTGTCTTGCATGGAGAGTACTGAATATCAGAATCTCTTACTATTGTGTTCCTTTCTGTCTCCATGCATCCCTGTAGTTTTTGCTTCATAAAGGTAGTAACTATTTGGTACATAAATATCTAACTTACTGTGTACTCCTATGGTAATAGTAATGATTACTATATATATTACCATATAATCACTGTAGGTTAGGACTTTTACTATTAAAAATGGTCCCCTTTGTCATATTCAGTGCTTTGGGCTTAAAAGATAAAGACTTTAAAAAAATACATTTGTATTACCTTCTTGTTAACTTCTTCCACCCCTATTCTCAACGCTTAAGGTGATCATTCTGTAACACATTGCAAGCAGCGTCCTTCAGGATCTCTTCTCACTGGGGGCCTATCAGAAGCTGTGATGTATCTGCTGGATGCCATCTAAAAAAAAAAAAAAGTAAAGGCAGCTGGGTTGTCATCATTTTTGGTATTTACACTAATTTCATTGTGATATTTGCTTTTAAAAAATTCACCAACTAAACCATTTAGCAAGTAATCTGTGCACCCAATAGATCTAAACTAAAATAGAATACTATTTCATTACAGCATTTTGCTGTATTTAGAGTAGGTAGCTCTTCTAAAAGAATTAATTAAACCCTATCTAATTACCCAAGGCAATGGTATCATTGGCTCTGGAGAGGAGTGCAGAGGAGGGAAAGAGACCGTACTCGCTATCTAAGCATTTATACCTTTGTAATTGAGGACCATGTGTATGTATGTCATCTAAAAAATATGTGTCATGTAGAGAATAAATACAGCTCTACTTCTTGCAGCATGATATATTCGATGCATGATCAAACTAAAAATAAAATAAAATTACTAGGTAAAACATTAAAAAACAAACGCCAAACCAAAAACTCCCTTGAACATGTGTATTAGCTAGACGAGAAGAAGAAAGCAAGCCCTCATCAGAGACTGAATGAGAGCAGGAACCTAGAAAGGTAGGTAGACTCAGACTGGCTTTTGCCTGAACATATTTACCAAACTAGGTGAACCTAAGTGTTGGATTTACAGCGTTATGGGGCTAGGGACATAAGGCATATCCTCGGGTTTAGCTAAAATGAAAAGTCTAATAGTAGATCACCTTCAATAAAGTTGAGCTACTCTCTCAGTAGGAGAGCAAACTAAAAATAACCTTCCCACCAGCTTTTTTAAGCTCCAGGAAGTAACTCTAGTACTGAACTGAGGAGGGAAAAAATCTTCTGAGGATTCGTAACCAGAATCAAACTCGTATGCATTGCAGCTGGAATTCACAATATCTGGAAGTCACAGAAAACCTCAAGCTGAGGATTTAGTACTAGTCCATGACTTGTAGTGCCCCCTGTCGTCCGTCAGAAGCAAATGCACATATTTTCCAGCACTCTCCCTCATCTCCGTCCTCAACAAATTTTCCACAGATGAAATTCCAAAGGAAATAGTTAGCTCACCCTAAACACTATGTACACAAGGGAACGAGGCACCAGCAGAAACAACTGAGAGCAGAATTCGATACAGAATGTGAAATAAGAATGTTTAATGTTTCAATGGAGGAGAGACTTGGAAGTGAATAAATGTGTTGGGAAAAAACACCTTTAATGTGAAGACAAGCAAGGAAGAGATGAACATGGCTCAGGATAGCGGTTACTTCTTGGGGGACGACAGGATGTGATCAGACAGGGACACACCGGAGGCTTCTGAGGTGTGGTAATATTTTCTTTCTTAACCTGGGTGGTAGGTACGTCAACATTTATTTATTGTTTTAAGTTGTACATTTTCATATATTCTTCTATGTATGCTGAGATTCGTAGTAAAAAGGAAATACATACAAACAGGTAATGTGTGAAATCTAAGTTGGTCAATATTTCTTAAGCCTAATTTTATAATTGCTACTATAGAGTATTCCAGACGTATGATGCAGGAGTTTTCTTCTCCATGCTTCATAGCAAAAGCATCAGCTTTGAATTGTTAATATTGTTCATCTTCTGTTTTGTTTTTTTGGTTTTTTTTTTTTTTTTTACTTTACAGGAAGATGAGAAGATGAGGTGAACTTATGAATTCTGGGTTTTTTTTGAATTCTCAAACCATACCAAGTCAAAACAGGGATATAACAAGGATCCAAAAGATGAAATGCGTGATGAAGGATTCCCCCACTCTACCTTTCCATGAGTATTAATTTATCTATTCTTATGTTTACATATATGTGTGTGTAAAATAGCTATTTTGTGATATTAAACTTCTAAAATCATTTTGGTCATCCTATGACTTACATTCCTGTTTTTGTAAACTTCAACCTAACAGCCTTTGACTAAGCAAAAGCTGTTAACCTTTTAACCAAATAAAATGTGTTGTAAATATTTTTGCATTGGTTATCTTGTTGCATACCAAGCTATCTTGTTTTGTTTTATTTTTAAAACCATCCAATATATTTGATCACCTAGATTTTAAAAGCTGCCTTCTGCCTTGGCCAGTTTTCTGTCTCCCTTCATTCTTATACTCTCAGTTTTACCTGTTAGATGTCAGTTTCTGTATTTTTTCCATTCTGTGTAATCCAATGACTTGGCTGAGGGGCTTAACATTTCAGGTTCTTTTAAATTTGGTTTTTATAACTATTTTAAAGAACGCTTTCTATACTAGTAGTAGAAAGTAATAAATCCTTTGAATGTCTGAGATCAGTGAACATAGCTTATTGTATTCAATGGCAAGTCAAATTCTATTCTGCCTGGATGGAGAAGCTTGCTTAGAGAATAATTGAAAAATAAAAGGGCGGACTCAGTGTTTTTAACAAACACTTCAGATCATTCTGGGGCAGACTGTCCTAGGACCAAATTCTGAGGAGCTGCTGTAGGAATACAGAGTCCCACAGAACTTACTCATAACAATGCCAGTTGAATGGAGGCCTTATTAAAGGAATAGTTTACACAGTGAGTAAGAACTTGGCACCCTGACAGTCTTTGTTCTCTTTCCTTTACACCTATTACTTGGAGACTATGGACCTCCTAGAGTCAGTCTCCAGTATTATATTTTTGTTCCTATTGCTTATTTCTATTCTTCCTCCTTTCTATGAGATTTTTCTTTTTTTTTTCCCTTCCCATGTAAATTATTTTTCAGTTTATTTAGTCAAATTTGTTAACCTTTTATTGCTGGTGGAATTTGGTAACAATAAGAAAGAATTTTCCTACTCCTAGATTATAAAGACAGTTACCCATGGTTTCATTTTGTTTTACATTTAAATTTCTGATTCATGTGGATTTTTTTCTACCATATGAGCTATGAATGCAATTTTGACCTTTTTCCAAATGATTCCCCCATTAATGAGAGGGTCCATGTTTTCCAGTAGTGATTTGAAATGCCACCCTTTTTAATGTTGTATTTCCATGTGCACTTAAATTTATTTCTCAGTTTTCTGTTGTATTGGTCTGTGTGTCTGTTTATGCCCCCACTACCATATCTCTTGACTTTAGGGGGAGTATCAAGGTTTCCCTCCTAGAGCTTTTACATATTTCTTAATAAATTTACACCTAAGTATTTTATTTTTTTTCTTGGTAATATAAATAGGATCTTTCCTTTGATTCTCTCTTCTAATTATTATTTGCATATATATGTTCATTATTGATTTCTGTATGTTAAATACTGAACATTCATTGTAGTATTTTCCAGACATATGTCCTGAAAACTAAGTTAACTTTACCTCTTTTTTTTCCCCTTCCAAATCTTATGCATCTCATTGCTTTCTTTTGTCTAATTAATTGTACTGCTGCTTACTACCTTAAGTAAAATGTTAAATCGTAGTAAAAAGAATAGATATCCTTGTGTTGTTCTGATTTTCATGGGAATGCCTCTGGTTTTACCCTAATAAGTAAGATGCTGGGTTTTGAGCTGGTTATGTATAATTTATAATCACATTAAAGTATTGTCTATCAATTATTTTATTGAGTGCTTTTTAAAAAAATCATGAATGAGTGTTGAATTTTTGTCAAGTGACTTTTGGCACAGAGAGAGATTGTATGAGTCAGGGTCCAGCCAAGAGATAGAAACCACAGTTATTTTATAAGTTGTTAGCCATATAGTACAGAACTAAACAAAAACTGAAAAGGCAGAAGGGATGCCTGGAATGTCATAGAGGAAGTAACTACAGGAGGTACCTCTGGACCTGGGGCTCGAAGAGAAAAGGATGGAATTATTGAAACCTAAATGCTTGGAGGAAGAGTTCCAGGACTCTAGGGAAGGTATGCACGGGTTAGTGCTGTTTCCCTGATGGGCGGTGACAAGACTGGTTAGAGTGTGGAAATGCTGCAGACTGGAACCATCCGTTGCTCTGAAGTCCATTATTCCTGCCAGGGCAGTGAGCCATTTCTGTGATGATGCCGACAGGTACAAGAAGCAAACAGGAAGGAGCAAATTTCTTTTTCCTCCTCCATACTTGCAGTTTGCATCTATCTCCTCCTATTGCCAGAGACTGAAAGGGAGCCTGGCAAAGGAAAAATGGTCTTTTGCAAAGGCCTGGCCTTAACATAGTGCAGAGACGTGTGGGTCTGAAGCTGAAACATAATAGCTTCATAGTCCACACAAAGTGATATGATTATTCTCCTTAGAAGTATTAATATAACAAACTGTATTCCCTGATTGGTTGATACTGAAACATTCTTACTTTCACGGAATAAATTCCACCTTCTAGGACGTGCCGGCCATTCTCTCTCGCCTCCAAGCCCACCTCTCCACAATTTGCTGTGTGATGCTAGAACTCTACTCTACGTTTTGTTGTTGTTGTTGTTTGTTTGTTTGTTTTTTGTTTTTTTTCTCTTTGCTAGCTGACTTTTAAAACTTCTATCAACAGGGGGTGATAGAGACAAAATCAGGAAGAGGGACAAAGGACGTGCTCCTTCTTGTTCGCGTGCTTTTTCTATCAGCATCCCCTCAGCCATAGTGATTTTCCGGGGCTCAGGAGCCGGTTTGTCATCAGCTGGGTTAGCTTTCCTAGAACTGGCCTCATTACGCCCCCAAGGAGATACCAGCACTACTTGGGCTGGGCCCCTCACAGGCCTCAGGCCTACCTCCTCAGGGAGCCTCCTTCAGGCTCCCAGGGAGGCCCAGCCACCTGTGCCACGAGCCATCTTTGAGATCTGAGTTCTGACTCCCAGAAGCCCTTTCCTACCTCCTGAGATATTAAGCAGTGGCTGAGCAGGACCCTCTTCCCAGTCACTAAGGTTCTAGGTTCTAATATCCCAGCATCTTCCTTTTATTACCCAGCTGGTTCCTTTGGTACATTGGTGGAGGGAATGCAAAATGATACAAACTTTATAGAAAAGATTTTGACAATATCCAGCAAAGTTACATAAGAATATACGGTCATACAACCCAGTAGTCTAACTTTTAGAAAACTATAGTGAAAGTTCTCTTGAAAAAAAACCCAAAAACTTTGGGGGCGTGCCTGGATGGCTCAGTCGGGTGAGCATCTGACTGTTGATTTTGGGTCAGGTCATGATCTCAGGGTCCTGGGATGAAGGCCCTTGTGAGGTTCCGTGCTTAGCGGGAAGTCTGCTTGGGAGTCTCTCTGCCACTACCTGTGCCCCTCCTCCCATACTTTCTCTCTCTCTCTCTCTCTCTCAAATAAATCTTTTTAAAAAAATTTTACTGTGGTATGGTCTGTAGCAAAATGGAAATAATAGCAATATTATTGCTATTCAGCAATAGCAAAAATGGAAAAAAAGGAACAACCTAAGTAACATCACTAGAAGACAGCTAACTTGAAAACCAACTGAAATGAATGAAAATAACTACCAAGTTGGTTACAGATACCAATCTTACAAAAGGTATTTTGAATTTGTATGTTTATTAGGGTATACTCTAGGGGTAAAAAGAACTATGACAAAATCTTAAATTTTCATTTACTAGTCTCATTATAGATATATAATTATGTATATAATGTCAATGCAGCTATTATGAAATAGATCTAATGACAGATTAAAGCAATTAGATTTCAGAAACTTTGGTTGCAGAATCAAACTCTGCAATCTTAAATTTTAATTAGAAATATTAGTATGGGGTCCCTGGGTGGCTCAGTTGGTTAAGCAACTGCCTTCAGCTCAGGTCATGATCCCAGAGTCCTGGGATCGAGTCCATCAGGCTCCCAGCAACATGGGAAGTCTGTTTCTCCCTCTGACCTCCCCTTTCATGCTCTCTCACTCTGTCTCTCTCTCTCACTCTCTCTGTCTCTCTCAAATAAATAAATAAAATCTTAAAAAATATATATTAGTGTGAACTCATGCTTTTTGCACTTTTAAAAAAGTTATGTATTTTCTAGCTCTTTCCACTAAAAATGTCTAGAAACAATGATGACTGACTAGCAACAAGTACTTCTAGCATCTAGACTGTGGTTTCTAAATACTATTTCCCACCACAGAAACCAGGGATCTTTGGAGAAATGGCTTATTCCAAGTTTGGGACAGGATATAAACAAGGTGAGGCTGGGTTGTCTTGTTCCAGAAAACAAGGACATTATTAAAAATGAATGTGATTTTATCATTTTTTAAGCTCACTTTTTTAGTGCTGAATAATATTCTATTGTTTGGATGTACCACAGTTTATCCATTCAACCACTGAGGGAAATCTTGGTTGTTTCCAAGTTTTGGCAATTATGAATAAAGCTACTATAAACATCCACATACAGGATTTTGTGTGGACATAAGTTTCCAACTCTCTTGGGTAAATACCAATAAGGATGATAGCTGGATCATATAGTAAAAGTATGGTTTTACAAGAAACTGCAAACTCTTCCAAAGCATTCTTCCAAACCATCTTGCGTTATCACCAACCATTCCCACCAGCTTCTGTGCATCTTTGTCAGCATTTGGTGTTGTCAAGATTCCAGATTTTGACCATTCTGATAGGTGTGTAGTGGTATCTCATTGTTTTAATTTTCATTTCCTTGATGACAAGTGTGGAGCATATTTTCATATGCTTATTTGCCATCTATGTCTTTGGTGAAGTGTGCGGGTCTTTTGCCCATTTTTTAAAAAGATTTTGTTTGTTTTTTTGACAGAGAGGGAGTCAGAGAGAGAGGGAAAGAAAGTCCACAATCAGGGGGAGCTGCAGAGGGAGAGGGAGAAGCAGGCTCCTCACCGGTCAGGGGGCTGGATTTGGGCCTCGATCATGGGATCATGGGATCATGACCTGAGACGAAGACATACACTTCACCAACTGAGCCACCCAGGTGCCCCTGTCCATTTTTTAAATCAGTTGTTCATTTACTTATTGTTGAATTTTAAGAGTTCTTTGTATATTTTGGATGATGGTCCTTTGCCAGGTACCTTTTTTGCAAATATTTTCTCCCAGTCTGTGGCTTGTCTTCCTTGGTCTATTTGTAATAACTCACTTTGAATTGAAAATATGCTTTGGCATTGTATCTAAGCAATAAATGTTCTCACATCTAAAAAAATAAAAAAATAATAAAAATGAATGTGACTATATCAAAAGGACATGAGTTCCGATTTGAAGGTGTTTCCATTGGCCTAAGATGGGACAAACTCAACATTGGTATGAAAGATTGTAACATTAAAACATGTTATACCCCAAAAAATCACAAATTTATAATGATACTCCAAAAACAAAGAGAAACATTGGATGCTCTGAAAATTTCTTGAGAAACAAAAAATTTGAGAAAAATTTTTGAGAAACAAAAACATTGGATACTCTCAAATTTCTAAGAGGAAATAATAAAGATGTATTTTGCCTTTCTGATATTAATCCTATTTGCATGGTCAATAGCTCTAGTGAGTGGGGACAGTTCTGTTCAAAAGAATCTCAGCTGAAGCATGCAGAAGGAGTGTTCGAATTAGGAAAATTACCATTTTGCAACCTCCTAATAGATTAACTGCTTCAGACAGTGGTCAGCAACGTATGGTGAAGCCATGAGGTGAGATGTTAATGGAGAAATTCATTACAAAGGGATAACCCGTTAATCCCACCGATCAATCTTAGCAGCATTAAGAAGGAGACAACCAGACCTCATGAGCCTCCTGATGTGCTGCAATGTCAAGTGTATGGCATCACCCATGAAGCCTTCTCTTGACCTCTCCCAACCCCAACACTGAACTGGAATTTAATCAAGGCTTTAGATCGATAGACATGATGTGATTTGAAGTTTGGGTCCAGTAGTGAATGACCAGGAAAGAATTCTGATGTACAAAAAGGTGATTTTATTATATCACAAGGACAGAGACCTGTGGGCAGAAAGAGTTCCATCTGAGTGTGAGGAGTGACTATGTTATTTCTAAGTTTGTGGAGGGAGGTGAGGTAACATTAAGTTTTTGAGGAATTTCTGTAGGCTGAAAGCAAGGGCCTACGGAATCTTGAAGATTCAGCTGCTGTTAAGATAAGGTTGCTTGCAGTCTTTAATAAAACAGAAACATTGAGCCATTAAGGCCGCCATGATTCCTTGAGGAAAGTCAGGCTCTGAGTGTCTTCCAGTATCCGTGTACTGCAAGCTGCAAGGAGACTTAACTTAAGCTACATTTCTCTTGCCTTTGTTTTCCTCATCATTTCCCCCCTGAACAGTTTTGACCCTTCAGTCTTTAAGGTTGTTGAGGGTAGAAGGTCTTACCTTCTGTAACTTCTTCCTGCTGAAGATGGGCATAGAGATGTCCCTACCTGTGGGTCAACATTGGTCGGTTGAGGATGTAGGTGTTGTGAATGGCAGAGGCAGTCAAATCCAAGGTAGACAGCATATATACGACTCTCCCCAAGTAAAAAGATTATCTGTTGACGTGCAGTTACTGTAGTGATGGAGTCTCGGCACCAAGCGAAAAAAACACTGAAGAACGAAACATGTTAGAATTAAAATGGCTTTAACAAAGAGACAGTCTTAATAATTGACCATAATCCCCCTCCAAACCAGGAACTTAACCAATCGTTGGAAGAGAGGGAAGGATTTTTGTAGAGCCTCAATTGAAATACTCGAATCTTCTAGTAGTCCTGTGACATTTTAATGATAATCTGGGGTGTATAAGCAGCATTCTTTTTTTTTTTTTTAAGATTTTATTTATTTATTTGTCAGAAAGAGAGAGAGTGAGCACAGACAGAGACAGAGAGAGAAGCAGGCTCCCTGCCGAGCAAGGAGCCCGATGTGGGACTCGATCCCAGGACGCTAGGATCATGACCTGAGCCAAAGGCAGCCGCTTAACCAACTGAGCCACCCAGGCGTCCCAGCATTCTGTTTTAGTAATGGCACATTACCTTCTTGTGCTGCTGTTAGGACATCTAGAGCCATTCTATTTTGTAGAACTGTTTTGAGCATTTGTGTGACCTCAGTATTAAGTAAGGAGATGCTGCTTTGTGACTCATTGAGAGCTTTTTGGTGTATTTATTAAGAGTTTCCATATGCCAAATTACGCTTTCCAGCCCTACAGATGAAACAAAAGTGGATGCCAGGTGGTCATACCAATGAGAAACAGATCATGTCCATCTCTGTCCTAAATTGGGAAGATAAGCTGGGTGTAGTGATGGTTTTGGTAACAAACCCATGAGTCCAGGCAAAACCCAAGGTGCAAAGACCTATCCACACTACAGGAAGCCAGGGGCATAGGTTAGTTCCACATAACCAGTGGGCTCTGTCTGGAACTAGCCATCTGATTCCAGGTCACCTTATCCAATCAGCAAACCAGTTGGTAACCTGCAGTACAATGGCTTGAGAACAGGTTTCTAATGATAGCCATCCAGAATGGCATGTGCTATGTGCCCAGGTAGAATCTATATGACTTTTTTGCCCCTAGAATAAAATTGCCTTTTGACTGAGCTGTCCAATGGTGGGTGTGAGCCATAAGTATGTATCCCAGGTTTGGTATATACCATCCTCAGTATGGCATAAGTAGGGTTTTGTAACTCAGGCACTCATTGGTGGGCATCAGTTTGTTGGCTTGTAAAGTCAGTTAATATTTTAAGTTTGAGGGTATGACATAGTCTGGGTACATCCTGGTACATTCCATGTCATATTGGTCATGGGCCAAGAAGAGACCTTCTGATTAGTGATAGATTTATCACAAAATGGTATCATTATATATTATTTCTGAAGTGTAAATATATAGAGAGTGCCAGTCTGTGCCTTGTAAAGGAAAAAACCCACTAGGGAAACCCAAATGTACTTGATATGGACAAAACCCCACATATCCAATAAGCTGTTTGATTCTGTCATTCAGCATAATGCTGTAACCATTGTAGAAAGGAATTGTCCTTTAAGATAGGTGAACAGAGGGTCACCTGGTTGGCTCAGTTAAGCATCTGCCTGCCTTCTGCTCAGATCATGATCCCGAGGTCCTGGGATCAAGTCCCGGATCAGGTTCCCTGCTTAGGGGAGAGCCTGCTTTTCCTTCTCCCTCTGTTGCTCCCCCTGCCCATACTCGCTCCCTCTGACAAATAATAAAAAATCTTTTTTTTTTTTTTTTAAAGAACAGAGAACAAACAAAAAGCATACAACCTTCATTGTTCTTGAAGAGGAGTTTGAGATCTTTTACAGGTTTGCAGGAGTAAGAAGGCATGTGAGTTTGCTCATGGGTTTCCTGTGAAGGAGGTATAGGTTTTATTCTAGATATGTGAGCTCAAGAAGAGTGTCCTACTAATTTTACTGCAGTGGGAGTATATAATATGACCTGATGTGGACCTTTCCCTTTGGGATTTAAGTCCCCTGCCATATGTGACTTCCAGTCTTTTAAATAAACCATATCTCCAAGACTTACGTGGGGTAGACTTCCAGTTCTAGTCAAATCAGGTTTAGGGAGCATGCGATCAGGATATTCACTAAGTAACTTACAAATTAAACCAGCCTTGAGTGAATAATTTAATAGAGCATATAATCTTCATCTAATAACAGGTCCACTGTAGGAAATGGCTTTCCATATAATAAAAGAGCTAAGTCTTACAGGTGGTTTTGGAGCCGTTCTTATTCTGAGAAATCCTACTGGTAAGAGAGTAACCCGATGTTCCTGGGTCTCTGCACCAAGTTTAATTAGGGGCCATTTTAAAGGATGATTAGCTTTTCCTACCTCTCAGAGGATTGTGGATGCCAGGCTGAAGGGAAAAAATATTTAATTTTCAAAGCTTGTGCTAGTTGTTGGGTTATTTGTACAGTGAAAGAAGGGCCATTACCACTCTGAACGGATCATGGAAAGCCAAATCTAGGAATAATTTCTCACAACAAAACTTTGGTTACTTCCGTGGCCCTTCAGTTTTACAGAAAGAGGCCTTGACCTGTCCATTGAAAGTATTGACAAACACTAGTAGGATTTATAGCCTTTGTAAGGGAGCATTTGTGTGCAGTCAAACTGCCCGTCCTCACTGGATGGGCATGTTCCATGCCTCTGGACCGGTTTTAAAAGTAGTAGGGGGGACCATACCTTCCAGATTTACTTGTGCACAAACAATACAGAATGGGCAAACCTGTTTTGTTGTAGCTGTTAAGTTCATTCCAGCAAATGTTTTTTAAATTAAATGTCCTAAAGCACTTTTACCCAGACGAGTTGCCTGGTATAAATTCTGTATCACCTTCCATTGGCTGTTTTTGGGAATAAAGATGTTTCCCTCATCATTAATGAGCCAGTCCTGTATATTTTTTGAATATCTTCATTCCTGGGCTATGTCAATTTCTTGGTCTGAATAGCCAGGAGTTATAGACTATTGGAGTTGAACCTGGTGTAAGACTGCATATTTGTTTAGTTTATACTGCCTGCTTGGCTACATGGTCGGCCAAATTATTTCCTTTAGATTCTAAAGTCATATCCTTTCAGTGTCCTCGGAGGAGAATGACAGCAACCTCCTTAGGTAGGTGTTCAGCTTCATTCCAGGCCCATATTTGGGGACTTTTGACTTGATAGTAACCCCCTTTCCTCCCAAATTGGGCAGGAGCACCAAGAAAGCATATTTGGAGTCAGTATAAATATTAATTCTTGGGCCTTTTTCCAGTTGAAGAGCACAGATAAGTGCTATTAATTCAGCCTTTTGAGCAGAATTATTTGTTGGAAGGGCTTTTGCCTCAGTGGTCTTAATTAAGCTAACTTTCTCCCTTATCCAGGAAACTACCACCATCAGCAAACCAACTGTCCTCCGCATTTTCAATAGGCGAATCTTTTTAAATCTGGTCTGCTAGAATGAACAAGATCGATAATCTCTGAGAAGTCGTGTTCTAACATAGAAGTGTGATGCTCTGGTCCGAGCATACGAGTAGCTGGGGTTCAAGTTTCGCAGGTTTTAGCTATTATTTCAGGTCTAAAATACAGCCTGGTGTCTGGCAAGTTGGCCTCCCACCATCCATTCGTGGCCTTGGGCTCTTTGGACTGTGGTTGACACTGTGGAGTCATCAGTGCCAAGGCCTGTCCTGGAATAAGTTGGGAAACTTCTTCCACCCGAAGGGCTGTTGCAGCCACCGCCTGAGGACACGCCAGCCTTGTGTCACATCACCTTGTGACTTTGAACAATAACCCACTGTTCTTGTTTTATTTTCTAATTTCCGGGTAAAAACTCCCAAAACTTCTCCCTGTTTTTTGGCAACAGATACAGTGAAAGGTTTTTCTAAATTTGGTAAAGCCAATGTTAGCGCCGACAAGAGCTTAGTTTTTAACATGCGAAGGGCTGTCCGGTGGGTCTTAGTCCCGAATAAAGTTTCCTCATCAGGGCCTTCAGTTGAATCATACAATGGTTTGGCTAAGAGCCCAAACCCAAGAATCCACAGGTGGCAAATACCTGCCATACCTAGGAAAGCACAGAGTTGGTTTTTTTTTTTTTTTTTTAAGATTTTATTTATTTATTTGACAGACAGAGATCACAAGTAGGCAGAGAGGCAGGCAGGGTGGGGGATGGGGAAGCAGGCCCCCTGCTGAGCAGAGAACCTGATGCGGAGCTCGATCCCAGGACCCTGAGACCATGACCTAAAGCCAAAGGCGGAGGCTTTAACCCACTGAGCCACCCAGGTGCCCCAGGAATTGTTTTTTTTTTGTAGCTGGGAGTCCAAAGCTTTTTTTTTTTCCTGTCAGTAGACCAGGGTACGATGACCTGGTGTTAGTGCATATCCCAAATATTGTACTTTCTGTTTAGATATTTGCCCCTTTTAGGGGAGACATGACCCTCTGTCTGCCAAGAAATTGAGTAAAGCTATAGAATTACCATCAGACATTTCTTTTGCGGAACTACAGATTAAAATGTCGTCCACATGTTGGATTTTAGTCTCTTGAGGCGAGGAGAGCTCACGGAGGTCTTTATTAAGGGCAGCCCTGAGCAAGTGAGGACTGTCTCTAAATTCCTGTGGCAAGACTGCCCAAGTTTATTGAGCAGCATGTGGGCTCAAAGTTGAGGCTCATTCAAAGGCAAATAGTGGCTGTGTTTCCTCACATAGAGGGAGGCAAAAGAAGGTGTCTTTTAAATCAAGTACCGAAAACCAGTTGGCATCACCAGGGACCTGGGTGAGAACAGTGTATGGATTTGGTGCTGCGGGACGAATAGGTGTGACTGCCTCATTTATAGCTCTTCAGTCTTGTACCCTCTGATACTCCCCATTTGGTTTGTTTACTGGTAAAATTGGAATGTTATAAGGAGATTGACAAGGCTTTAAATAAAATAGCATGTTTGAGAAGCTTCTCAAGAAGTGGTTGTAACCCAGCTTTTGCCACAGGTTTTAAAGGATATTGGTTATTCTGAGAATAATGGCTGGGCCCTTCAAGGTCACTTTCACTGGCTGGGCTTTATGAGCCTGTCCTGGGACATCACCATCCCACACTTGTGTGTTTACTTTCTTCCAGATATTAGGAAGGATATCAGGAGGGATATCAGGATACCAGGGATACTAGGAGAGGTATCAGGGTAAAGTGTTAGTTCTCCAAATAAAAAAACAAGCCATCCCCTTCTTTAGTAAGAGCAAACCTGCTTCCCAGTCTATACATTACATCTCAAGACAGAAGGACCAGGAAAACACAAGTAACCAACCGACTTTTGTATTCACAGGTTAAAACATGGCCTAGAGGCATGTTTTAGGTTTCCCTTCTGTGCCAACAGTTTAATGGTTGGAAAGACAAGTTGCGCCAGAGTGCTGAATGAGAACAGGCAGAGTCAGCGGCTCCTGTGGGGATAAGAAAATGGACAGACTTACCTTCCACATCCAGGATAACCCGGGGCTTGGCCATCTTGATGTCACAGGGAGCTGGACCAGCCTCAAGGCCCCATCACGGTTCCTGCTCTCTGGTAGGGAAGTGAGTTCCTGTCTTCCTCTCTCTCTCTGGAGATGAGGACAGTCTCTCTTCCAATCCCTCCCACCCCTTTCTTTAACAGACAGGACATGGCCCTGGGGGGAGAGCCTTTTTTCGGATATTCTTTGCTTCAGTGTCTGGTCTGGTCACATCCATAGCACAGGGTCCTGCCTGGTCCTTTGCCTGATACCGGGTTCCCTTTGGCCCCTGGTTCCTCTGGTGTTGTGGGGGTCTGCAAAAGCGCCAGCCAATATTTGGGCCTGCATCTTACCCTGCAGTATAGCTCTCTGGTCCTTTTCTTGCTTTAAGGCCCCATCTCTATTAATAAAGATTCCGGTAGCTACCACTAGTAGGCGCTGGGCGCGAGTTTGAGGGCCTAAAGCCATTCTAGTCAGTTTTCGGCAGGTGCCAGATACTGACTGACTTAAAAACTGCATGTTTAATATAGTTGTTCCCTCAGGGTCCAGATTCGTGTAGTTATAGATGGCTTCTATTAAATGACCCTGAAATAGAGCTGGGTTCTCACCAGCTCCTTGAGTTACTTCCTGAATTTGATCAAAGTTTACAGGTTTAGAGAATCCCTTTTTAATTCCTTCTGTTAATCAAGTTGATCATATGGTCTCTTCTCCCCTACCCAGTCTATCCTCTTGCTTGGAATCCAGATGAGAAGATGTGAGCCTCACACTGGGTGCCAGAATGCTGTGATTTGAAGCTTGGGTCCAATAGCAAATGACCAGGAAATAATTCTTGAGATGCTGTTAATACAAAAAAGGTGATTTTATTATAGCATGGGGACAGTACCCATGGACAGAGAGAGCTGGACCTCTGAGTGTGAGGAGTGACTGGCTATATACATTTTATGTTTGTGGAGGGAGGTGAGGTAACATTAAGCTTTTTTTGTTTTTTGTTTTGTTTTGTTTTTTGTAACATTAAGTTTTTAAGGAATTTCTGTAGGCTAAAAGCAAGGTTCTAAAGAACATTGAAGATTTAGCTACCTTCAAGGTAAAGTTGCTTTTAGTCTTTAATAAAACAAACATTGAGGCATTGAGGCTGCCATGATTTCTTGAGGAAAGTCAGGCTCTGAGAGTTTTTAGGTACCTATCAGTGTGCTGCAAACTGGAAGGAGAGTTAATTAGGCTACATTTCCTTGCCTTTGTTTTCCTCCTCAGGCACAGTGTAGGTAGTAAGTAGGATGGAAGAACAAAGAACACCAAAAGAAGCAATCAGGCATTATAAAATGTAGTGTGTCCTGGAGAACAACTGACCCGACATGTTACTAGCATTAAAGATGGAATGGGGGAGGGGACTGTTCTAGATTAAAACAGACTGAGGAGACAACAAACAAATATGTTGAATAGCCTTTGTTTGATAAGAAATCAAGTGTAAAAGGACTTTTTTGGATTCTGGGAAATTTGAGGATATTAAGAAAATATTTTTTGAGGCGTAAAAATGGCACTTTACTTAAGGAAATGTCTTTTTGAAAAATGTATACTAAAGTACTAAAGGGTAAATTAAGGTTTCTGAGATTGGCTTCAAAATACTCTAGAAAAAGTTAAGTGAATATGGCAAAATATGGCTCATCCTCAGAGCTCAATGAGGTATATGGGGATGCTAGTTTTACCCTCACTTTTATGTACACACTTTGGAAATTTGCACAAAATTTCAAAAAATTTCACACACAAAAATTATGTTCACATAAACGAAACGACATGGGGAAGTGTTCTAGAAATATATTTTTAAAAGATTTTTAAAATTATTTTTGAGAGAGAGAGCAGATGGGGGGGAGGAGCAGACAGAGGGACAAGCCGACTGTGCAGAAGGCCAGCCAGACGAGGCTCCAGAATCATCAGCGTGAGATCATGAGGAGAGCTGGAATTAAGAT
Source organism: Mellivora capensis (assembly GCA_004024625.1). Lineage (NCBI taxonomy): Eukaryota > Metazoa > Chordata > Mammalia > Carnivora > Mustelidae > Mellivora > Mellivora capensis. Next base: position 175,085 of record PISX010000592.1, read on the forward strand.
CTGGAGGCTTAACCAAATGAGCCACCCTGGCGCCCCTGTGTTCTAGGTATGTTAAGTAAAAACAAATGTGGAAAATAACTAGTTCGGTTCTGAGTTTTTTGTTGTTGTTGTTGTTGTTGTTGTTGTTTTTAAGACACAGCGAGAGAGGGAACACAAGCAGGGGGAGTGGGAGAGGGAGAAGCGGCTTCCCGGGGAGCAGGGAGCCCGATGCGGGGCTCGATGCGGGGCTCGACCCCAAGACCCTGGGATCATGACCTGAGCCAAAGGCAGACACTTAACGACTGAGCCACCCAGGCGCCCCTCTAGCTGAGTTTGTAAAAGGAGTTGCAGGCAGATATAAAAAATGTAAAGATAAACCCCCAAATTAATACTGGTAAGTTCTAACTCGTAGGCTGACAGATAATTTTTATATTAATGCCTTTCGGTATTTTCCAAGTTGCTTTAAAAAAAAAAAATTCCAGGAGGTTTGTATCTCTGTTCATATTTACCGGATAAACTGTTGTTATTTACCGGATAAACTGTGAATAGTGATAAAGCTTTAAAAAAAAAATTAAAATCAAGAGCTATCTTGATCCAAGAAATAAACTTGGATAGTTATTTCTAAAACTGTTAAGACCGAGTTGTAAAACCGCTGGTGGTTCTTCAGTGGGGACGGACGGGCTTGTTTCGTTGGCTCCGCACGGGGTGTGGTGGGAACGTGGTGCGAGCAGCGGCGCAAAAACCGCCTCGGTCCCGAGCTGCGCCTCCGGCTGGAAAGCCACTTAAAACATGCACCAGTGAAAGGCGACCAGAGGGACGCCCCGGGGCCTGCCGCACCCGCCGGGGGGCGGAGAGCCGGCGCGGGCGCGCGGAGTGGGCGCGAGGCGGGGTGCGGTCCGGCCAATGATCTCGGAGCGGCCGGAGCGCTCGCGTGACGTCCTGGGATCCCGGCAAGTTCCCCCCGCCGGGCGCACGGAATTGTGGGTCTGCGGCGGGACTCCGGGTCCTGGCCCCTGGCTGCCGGGGAGGCTCGGCCGGCCGCGCAGTCGGCGACCCCGGGCGCGGAGCGGGGCCGTGCCACCCCCCAGCATGGAGCGGGCGGCGGAGCTGCTCTTCTACGTGAACGGCCGCCAGGTGAGCGCTCCGGGGCCGCTTCTGGGCTGGGGGCGGCTTTGCCCCCGCGCGCACCTCCGCCCTCACCCGGCAGGTGCGCGCGTGCTTTCCCCACCGCCCCGGAGCTCGGGGGCCCCTCGCCGGGGTTCCTTTCCCTTCTGCTTCCGAGACGCCCCGACTGACCCCCGACCCCACTCGCCCCGCAAACAGGAGGAGAAATGGCTATTCTTCCTCCTCGGGGTCAGCGCTGCCCACCTTCCCCTCAAACCCGCGGATAACGGAACGTCCGCGTGGACGCGGAGCAAGCTATAGCCGGCGCTCCGGAGCGACTGGAGCAGAGGGCGGCTCGCACCGGACCGACGGACGCGCTCGAACGGCCCCGAGCGCTTCTCAGACGAGCCGGTTGTGACTTCCTCAAGTCACAGCAAGCTGCTGGCAGAGCTGAAACCAGAACCGGGTTCTGGGGTCTTGAAGGTCCTCCCGCCGTCCGCGGTGACGCGGCGTCTGTGCGCTCGGAAACCCGCGGGCTCTGCAGAGCCTCGGCGAGAGGTCCCGGCAGTGCTCGACCCTGTGGGGCAGCAAAGCCCCTGGGCATCCCTGAAAACACCCCTCTCCCCCGACGGGGCCATAAACCCCGTTCACTCAACGCTGTCCCAGCATATTGGCAGTACTTTGCAAGCGAGAAACTGAGGCAGGAAAGCAAAAGGGCTTCTTTAAGAGATGATCAGGGGCGCCTCAGTGGCTCAGTGGGTTAAAGCCTCTGCTTTCGGCTCAGGTCATGATCCCAGGGTCCTGGGATCGAGCCCCACATCGGGCTCTCTGCTCCGCGGGGAGCCTGCTTCCTCCTCTCTCTCCCTGCCTGCCTCTCTTGCCTACTTGTGATCTCTGTCTGTCAAATAAATAAATACAATCTTTAAGAGATGACCAAGCGAGGGCCGTGCTACACCTTTCCACAGTGCCAACCCCTTCAGAGCCAAGGGGGATCCCTGCTCCTGGGTCCAGGGTAGCCAAACCCACTTTGCCAGCCGGGCTGAGGGACACACCAAGAAGCTGAGGTCAGGCATCAGGGCCTTTCACTGGAAGCCTCTTCTAAGGGCCTGATCCTGTTTTTATACTTGTGGTTTTGTAGTGTTTTTCTTAAGACCCCTCCCCAAATTGTACACGTTCTAGGTTCCATAAAACCTTCCTCTGACCTGTTGCCCGAGTTCCACACTAGATAACATGAGCTTGTTATTTCTGATCTGTAATGGGGCCCTTGGGATCCCCTCAGAGGACTATTTTGAGGGTAAAAATTGGCAGTGGGATGAGGGGTTAGCATTACATCTTTTCTTCTTTGCATGACTGAAGGGCAGAGCAAACGGAACTGCCCTTCTTACAAGCAAAGGTTCAGTCCCAGCTCTCTTACTGGGATGCCCTTAACTTTTAGAGCCCCAGGTCCTCTTTTAAAAGGGGTACTACTACTCAGGAGTGATATGTGTGTCTAATCTGTTTGTTAAGGGTCTCCTCTAGGAGGCAGGGTTCCGGTGTTCTCAGGGGAGGCAACAGAACACAGAAATGACAGTCCTTGCTTGCACGGAGTTTACAGTATGCTAGGGAGGCAGGCAACAAGCACATAAGAAAGTGGAGAGGTGGTAAGTGTCAGGACAGAATCTAGAGCAAAGTGAAGGGACAGTGAACAGGAGCTGGTATTTTAAGTGGGGTGGATGTTTAGGTCTCTCCGAAAGAGTGACATTTGAGCAGTGAGGAGCCAACATCTGGAGACGTATCCCAGGTGAAGGGAATGGGGCTGCAGAGATCCCCTGGCATGGGGATAGCAAGGGAGGTGGTGGGGCTGGGGATGTGGCCAGGGGCCAGATTGCTGGGGCTTTATGGGTGATGGTAAGGGTTCTGGGTGAATGACGAAACTTCTAGAATGAGTCTAGCTTCTTCCTCATCCTCCCCTTCCTGCCCTCAAACAAACTCTAGTGGGATTTTTAACATAATGACTAACAACAGTTTGTGCTCTATTGATTTTTAAAAATAGATAAGCTGGTTCTTATCTAGGGGCTAATTTTTATCTATGGGTCAAATGCCCTGTGATCATTTGGAAAGTACACTGAAGATGTGTGGAGTACATTTTTTTTTTAAAAGTAATCATGCTGCTCTTTCCCTTTCCTCCTCCTCCCTTCCAAATGGTTAGAGGGGCATGTGTCACTCCTGGCAAGCAATCCTAATCACCCCATAGATAGAGGTTAGAGGGGCATGTGTCACTCCTGGCAAGCAATCCTGATCACCCCATAGATAGAATAAAGTTTCTGGTTCAGAGGATGAGGGACTGTTGAGAAAAATGAGAGAGAGAAATCACCAGGAAAGAGGGGTCTAAGGTCAAACACGACCTCTGGGATTAAAAACTTGCCTCCGAGGCCCTCTTGGTTGAATATGAATTCTTTTGATGTTGAGTTGTATTAAGTTCTTTATATATTTTGGATATCGATCCCTTATCAGATATACCATTTACAAATATCTTCTCTCATTCACTCGGTTGCCTTTCTGTTTTGTTGATGGTTTCCTTTGCTATACAAAAGCTTTTTTTTTTTTAATTTTGGTGTAGTCTCAGTAGTTTATTTTTGCTTTTATTTACTTTACTTGAGGAGACACACCTAGAAAAATGATGCTGAGACAGATGTCCAAGAGATTACTGCCTATGTTTTCTTCTAGAAGTTTTATGGTTTCAGGTTTTGCATTTAGGTCTTTTATCCGTTTTGAATTTATGTTTGTGTACAGCAAGTAGTCAGTATATAGAAGTGATTATGAATACTTGCACCAGAAAATAATCTGCTTCATGTACAGAGCCAGACCTGCCTGGAAGTGCCGGCAGGGGCTGAAAAGTAGTCATTGAGCATTATTTGCTCAACAAAATGTAAGGTCTCGATATCACTACAGGAATCTGGAAAGAGCTGTCCATTAGTGAGTCTTTCTTTGGGTCCCTGTTCTGCAGAGGTGAGAGAGGACATTCCTGGAATGGTTATAATGATTCAGAGAAAATTGGAGGGAAGTAGATATGGCTTGGGCAGGGAGAACCAACAATTAAAATGAATTTTAAAGCCACCGGAAGCTCAGGCAGAAGTGTCCTCACTGCCTGTCCCCTTGGCCTCTTCCTCTGTTGTAAGGACGCTGGGGGATTTTTACTCTTCTCTACTGGGTCCCACAAATACATCTCTTCTTCCCTCTCCTTGTATTTCTCAGCCTTGTCCTTTCACACATATCTCTTCCCCTTTCTTAGTTTCCATTCTTTCGCCACTTTCTCAGCCCCCCTCATCTCCCTTTTCTTTCTGCCTTTGTCTTGGAGGTGGTGAAGACCGAAGATGCCTCAGGAATTAGTCACCGGCCCGACACAGAGGAAAGTGATTTCTCAATCTTGTGCAGTATGAACTTGAAATCTCACAGAGTGCTGGTGGAGATACAGAAGGACAGACTCTGTCCTTACAACACACAAGGCTGTACTGAGCCAGGAACATGTCATGACCCTGTTCCAAGAACTGGCATCATCTCCCAAAACCGGAGTCAGTGATAGTACTCTGTTCCTCATCCCCGCCCCCACCCCCCCCCCCCCCCCCCCCCCCCCCCCCCCCCCCCAGCCACCAGCTTTGGCCCTGATCTCACTGTTTCACTCCAAGACCTGCCAGGACAAGGTACATGCCATATCCCTTCTCCCTCTCTCCCCCCTCCAAATAGGCCATCCACCAAATCAAGAAAAATAAACACATTTCAAGCCAGTGACACTTTGAACCAGACTCCAGTCTCTTGAGACATCTCTTAGAACAAGGACCCAAACAAACAAGGCCTTCTTCTTCCATTAATTCCTTCCAAAAATATACAAATATCCCTCAAGCTTAAATGCTCTTCTTTGTTATCTAAGCTACTCCACTCCTGTTTTGTCTTTAAAAGTGGGCTTCTGTAAAATTTGCCATCGTATGTATTAACTAGGATTACTTTCAGCTGTGAATTGCACAGACTCAAAACTAACAATGGTTCAAACGAGACACAAATCATTTTTACTTGGTGCAGAAGCTTCATGATGTCATCTGAGACCCAGATTTCTTCTCTCTTTTTCCTCTCTTGTTGTTAATATAGTGCCTTATGGTCTAAGATAGCTGCTGAAGTTCTAGGCATTTCATCCCTTTTCCAGGCAGCAGGAGCAAGGAAAGGGAGAATGTGTGCTGAGACAACAAGAGTTTCTGCCATCATTCCTGGCACTTCTCTGTTTTTCTTTCTTTTCTTCTGTTCAGATGCCCCAAGACTGAGAAATCCTTCTTCTCTCCTCAATGTTCTCATAGCAAATTGTATACATCATGATCACTTATTAAAAGCAGTTAACATGTATAATGTCCCTATGATATATTCCCAGCTCCTAGCTCAGTGTTTGACACAAAGAAGAATAACAGAAGGTGGTATCTTCCAGGATCAAGAGAGGCTTAGACACACACAAATAATTGTGATGCAGGGTAACAGTGCTGTCACTCAGTTCCAACGTGTGGGTTTTTTTTCCCCACACCACCAAGCAATTCCCTGACCCCTGAATGTTTTACAATTCAACTCAATTCTTACACTATCCCCCCAGAGATAGCATCAGGTTCCATTAAGGGCTCAGTCCCACAAGAATGCCCCTCCCTGCCCTCAAATGCCAATCACAAGTCCGGGTTGTTACCTATACTTCTCACTGACTGACTACAAATCAGATCCCACAATCCCCTCCTTAGGTTTGATTAATTTGCCAGAGGGGCTCACAGAACTCAGGTAACCAGTTTACTCTCTTGATTACTGGTTTATTACAAAGGGTATTAAAGGATATGAATTAACAGCCAGGTGAAGGTATAGAATGAGTCCAGAACAAAGGAGCTTCTGACCCCATGGAATTGGGGTCTGGCACAGGTAGCATATGGATATGTTCTGGTTCACCAACCAGGAAGCTCTAAGCCTATTCTTTGGGGCTTTTATGGGCTTTTATTTTACACAGGCATGACTGATTAAATCATTGGCCATTGGTAACTGATTTAACTTGCAGCCCATCCCTCTCCCCTGTCTGGGGATCAGGGGACTGGACTGAAAGTTCCATGGTTGGTTTTTTTCTGGCAACAAGCTCCCATTAGGTTAATTCCAAAAAGTACACCATTAATGTAACACAGGCCCCTTGATCACACTCAATACAGGAAATTCCAGGGATTTTAGGAGCTATGTGCCAGGAACAGTGACTGAAAACAAAATATGTATTCCTAATTATAAGTTACAATGTCACATGGAGTCCAAAGTTCTATGACAGATGTGTGGACATTGGCCATGGGATTGCAGGGGAAGCCAGTTACCTGGAGCAGAGGATGGAAAGGTATATTCAATGGCAGTACCCCCATAGAAGAGACACTTGAGCAGGGCTTTGAATAATGTCCCCAAATCCTGCCAAGTAAAGAAGATAGGGAGGACTTTCTGAAGGAATCCTATATCCAAATGTAGTAAATGGTGAAAGTCCTGCTGGCCTAGCCAGTGCTCCCACGTGACCAGTGTTCATGACACATGGGTTGATGGCAGGAGAAGATGGGCAGTCTTTCACAAAGGCCTTGTAGGTTCTGCCATGGAGTTTAAATTCCTTCTTTTATTCCAGGAACCTAGAATATAAATTTCCCAAAGACCCCTTCGGTGTGCTCTTTAAGGATGTACCTTTCCTTGTTCTTTCTCCCAGAAGTTCAGATTCCAGAAGGATGTCACTTAACAGGCACCCTGAATGATTTGGGAATTCCCAGCATGGTGACTTGGCAGCCAGGAGGCAGTGTTGAATTAAAGCAGATGCAGATGATGATCAGACTTGGATTTTAGAGAGGTCATTCCAGCGGTGGTATGAAGAGTGGTGTTGTGGGTGCCAAGAATGGAGGCAGGAGACACGTTAGGCAGTTCTGATCATTGTTCCGGCAAAAGGGAGTAAGTGTTGATCCTGAGGAGTGACAGGAGAAGTGAAGGTTGTTTAGATAATCATTTTGGAAGTATGAGTGACAGGTCTTGGTGTTAGTGAAAAGAAGGGAAAGAGTAAGTTTGGGAAATAAAGAGTTTCATTTAAGGGCCTATTAAATTGGGGATGCCTGGAGGGGCACTTCAATTTTTTTTTTTTTTTGCATTACAGTGTGAGTACGCGTACCCCCCTGACACACACAGAGAATCACACCTCTCACTATTTTGCAGATTCCTCTAGGACACAGATCTGACCTTGGTAATTGACATATGGTTCACTTTGCCTGGCATAAGGCCACTTAGAACTGAGGGTGAGGAGACATCCATAGAGTAAGCATATGTCCCCTCCTCACCTACTTCCCAAAAGAGTAGCAGTATAACACGGTGAAAGATGAACTCTACTTCTGAGACTCTGAAGCAAACCATAGTTCTCTTTGTTCTGTAACTCTAAAAGAAATCCAAAGTTTTAATCAAAAAAGAGAAAACATGGGGCACCACATGGGTGGCTCAGTGGGTTAAGCCTCTGCCTTCAGCTCAGGTCATGATCTCAGGGTCCTGGGATCAAGCCCCAAGTCGGGCTCTCTGCTCAGTGGGGAGCCTGCTTCCCTTCCTCTCTCTCTGCCTACTTTGATCTCTGTCTGTCAAATAAATAAATAAAATATTTTAAAAAAAGAGAAAACATGATCACTTTGGAAAACATAACCATTCATGACATTTCAGTCATGCCTTCTGTTGGTTGCTATTTCTGTGCTGCCAGGCTGCCCACACAAACTTGCTTCTTGAGTGTATCCTTTCTTGCATGTCTTTGTATTATTTGACATATAACTTTTCTCTTTTACTTCTTTGATCTGGCAGTCACCCACTACTCTTTCTTCCGTATGCTGTTCTGCTAATATCTTTACAGTGACCTGTATCAGACTTTCTAGGAGAAGCTGGGCGGGAGTCCCTAGTGTTGGTACTGGTAGAAACAACCACAGCAGTAGAAAACAGTGATGATTCAGGACCAAGGACAGCAGCAAACAGGTGTTGAGGTTCAAGATTACACTTAGGAGAGATGATTTGTATATAACAGGTGTTCCATAAACATTAATCAAATTGAAAATATGAGTAGAAGATTTAATTAACGTGCATTGCCATCAAATTAGCATGAGCTTGCCAATGTAAATATCATACCAGCTCTCTCAACTTTATGTATATAACTCTCCTTTTCCTTTTGGTACAGGTAATAGAAAAAAATGTTGATCCTGAAACAATGCTATTACCGTATTTGAGGAAGAAGCGTATCCTTTGCTTTGTTTTGAGTGTGTGTGTGTGTGTGTGTGTGTGTGTGTATAGTGCTGATATCCTCATCAGATGAGATTTCAAATATCTTTTTAGAGCCACAGTGAGTCATATTCCCTACCATTATGGTTTTATGTTCTTTTTAAAGAAAGTCCCACATTTCAGTTTTGTAGGCAGTGCACAGTTGTGGCTGTCAGAAGAACCAAATTCTTTCTAATCTCTGTTTTGGCACTAAATACGTAGTATAAAATGGAGAAACTAGCAGTGGGAATTAAAGCAAATCTTAAAAGGGCTTAATTAAGCATCCTTTAGAATTAAGAGTCACAATATTGACATTCTATCTTCAAGAACTAATCATCATGCTCATTAGGAAAAAAGAGCACAGAAATCTCCTGAAATGAAAATAAAAGAACCATGGAGAAATTAAACCTGAAAATGTTACCTTAGAAAAACTTTCTAAATAAAATCATGTAAGGAATGGATTCTTATGCTGCAATGCGTGAACTCCAGTAGGCTTCCTGATGTCTATAGATCCCCACTAAATTTTATGCAGAATTATGTGACAATGGAAATTTGTATATTTTTATTCCTTCTAGAGAGAGAGAGAGAGAGACTCCCCAAAGAGTACACAACTCAAAAAACATCAATAACAATGTTCTGGAAGTCATTCAAGATCTTTGGACAGAAAAACAATGAACACTTATTTCCTGGTTATCCGTGGTACTAATGTGTAATATTTAAGATTTGGTTTACTTGTGAGTTACAGAAGATCCCAAATCGCAGCAAATAAGATAGAAGTTAAAAGTTTATTCCTTTCTCATTGTGTTAGTTTCAGTTCTCTTGGAAGCAGACATCAAAAATGTGCAAGGGTTGTATTAGGAAAACACCTGAGTATAAGGAAATAGGGAGCTAAAGAAGGCTCAGGAAGACATTAGACCACAATGCAAGTGCTACCTGTAAAGAAGAGTGGGCAAGGAGGCTGAGTGGGAGGGTCTAAGGCTGGTGGGCAGTCTAAGGCACGTACGTCAAAGCCATTGAGGGGTGGCTGACAAGGACTCCCATGTCTCTCCATAGCACTGAGCCATTGGTGGGAAGCAACCCATGTGAGTCATGGTTGTCATGGGAGTCAGTGAAACCCACGGGATTCATGGGAGTCAATGAAAACGGGTGAGAGAAAACAAAATGCAGCAGCTGGGTCATTTGGTCATTTACCCTCCATGTTGAAGGAGGTCTGTGAAACACGTTCTCATGGCTGTTGCGCTCATGTAACGGAATCCCAGAGGTAGGTGGATTAGGGCTAGTAAAGTAGAGTCCCAACCTCATTAGGGGGCCAAGCTCCTTGTGTCTTGCTGCCCCACCCTCCTCAGCAGGCAGCTTTCTCCTCATGGTCAGAGACGACTAACTGAAGTGTAGCCATCATATCTGAACTCCAGAAAATAAGAAGCAGTAAGGGATGAAGAAGGCAGCACCCCTCTCCTTTTGAGGACATTTTATTCTGGAAGTCATACACAGCACTACGCTTACATCCCATTGGCCAGCATTGTCATTAACCCCACCCAGCTGCAGAAGAGGCTGAGAAAATGTACTTTTTATTCTGGGCAACCATGGGTGTGGCTAAAAATTGGGGTTTCTTTTACCAAAAAAGAATGGGAGAACAGATATGAGTATACAAGTAGCAGTTTCTGCCACTGGGAAGCAGAGAAATACAGTCAACATGGATAATAACACACAAATATTCCAAGAATGATAAACAGTTTGACATTTTACTTTGTATGTCATCAAAGATACAGATAAGGATGTAGATAAATGTGCAATGTACTCATACTTTCAAATATTCAGCCTTTATATGTACAGACTTTTTTTTAAAATTTGGCCCTGTTTTGGTAATATGTCCAATTGTTTTGAAAGGGAGAAGACTAAATATAACACACAAATGGGAATCAGGACGCTACAAGATTCTAAATAATAGCAGCTAAGACATCATTCGAACTTAACTTTATGTTCAAGAGATTTTTGATGGTGTTGTCCTGTAAGGTCAGAGCTATTCTAGGAGGAGAATTTTGGAAAACACATTATCTTTAACCACGCTTTTTCCAGTTCGACTCACAGGAACGAAGTACAGCTGTGGAACAGGTGGCTGTGGTGCCTGCACAGTGATGATATCACGATACACCCCCACTACCAAGAGGATAAGGTACCTTGCAGCAAAGTCCAGACGTGGTTGTATTTTTGAAGTCTTGAACTTTGTTTTGTTCCTTCACCTGATGAATATGTAGGAGCACTTACTATGCAACAAGAACTGCAGTAGGCACTGCGGATACAGTGATGAACAAGAGAGACATGGTCCCCAGAATGTGAATGGGTTAGGGGAAAAATGTACCATCGACGAGGATAACATATGGTCAAAGAATCTCTTGTTGAAAATGGAAAGGCTCTTTGACTCCCTGTGGTGTCTGGGAAGGAAGGAAGGACTGCTTGCAGTGAAGAATAATGGCATCATCACACTTTTATATTACTATTACAGCCTACTGACTGATGTCCCTGCTCCCACCCTTGCCCCCGCCATGATGATTCTATACATCAGTCAGAGAGATCACTTTCAGCATAAATCAGATCATCTCACTCTCCTACTTTAAAAATCACCAGTGTTTCCCATGACATTCAACATCTTCTCTTTGTGTTTGCATTTTATCCTTCTTTAAGTTTGCCAAGTTTCTTGGATTTGTGGGTTGATGTCTTCTATCAGCTTTGGAAACTTCTCAAGCCATCATCTCTTCAAATATTTACTCTCTTTCTTTGTCTCCCTTCCTCCTCCCTCCCTCACTCTCCCTCCTTCTCCTTTCCTTTTTCCGCTCCCTTCCTTTCACTTTCCTCTTCTCTCTCCCCACTTATCTCTTTTGGACTCCTGCCATGCATATCTTAAACCATTTTACACCATTCTGCAGATCTCAGATGAGGGCTAAGGATCTGAGCCGTGGTAAGATTTCAGAGATCTGCCTATATTCCACAGCCAGGTCACTTGCTTCCTGAACTCTGGGTGATCCCTCTCTGCTTTACAGCCTGGCTGCCCATTTTCTAGTTCACCATGAAGTTCTCTTGCTCTGCCATCTCACTTCCATGCTTTGGGAGATCTTAGAGCCATGTCTCGCTGTCTTTAGCCTCTGGAGGGTGGCAACTGCCCTACACTCTGCGAAGCCTGAGTGCTTACAGTTTTCTGTCAGTTCTCCTGCTTTCCCCCCAACTTCCTCAAATAAGAGTCCATGTGCCTGGAGTGTTTTTTGTTTTTTGTTTTTGTTTTTGTTTGTAGCACTCCTTCCCTACCCCTAGTTTTAGAGTATTACTCTCAGCACTCAGGGAAGTTTGGTGGGGAAGAGATTGGGGACAGTGTAGTCCAGCTTTGTGTATTAATTTGTTGCATCAGCCCACATTAAAAGTATGTTGAGGGCTCCTGGGTGGCTCAGTGGCTTAAGCCTCTGCCTTCGGCTCAGGTCATGATCTCAGGGTCCTGGGATTGAGTCCTGCATCAGGCTCTCTGCTCGGCCGGGAGCCTGCTTCCTCCTCTCTCTCTCTCTCTGCCTGCCTCTCTCCTTACTTGTGATCTCTCTCTGTCAAATAAATAAACAAATTCTTTAAAAAAATATGTTGAAAATTGGCATGATTTCTCCTTACTCCTGTCTAAGGCAGATTCTGTTCCTCTATCCATGTCAGAGATGGGGACAGCTATATCTCATCTGTCTTACAAAGGGCTTATACTTAATGGAGTTTAGGTCCTTTAAGTTTCTTTACATATCCAGCATCTGATGAGTTTTTTAAAAACTATAATTATATAGTTTATACAGCTTGTTTTGTTTTTAGAATGAGAGTGAAGGTCTCTTACAAGTTTCTAAATGAAGCCTTAGAATTACCTAATTTGTGTGTCTCTCAACCAGGAATCCCACCATTTCTCCTGTCTTCACTGTGCTCCAGCCTCACTGGCTTTCTTTCTGTTCCTAAACATCCCAAGCCCATTCCTGCCTCAGGACCTTTGCATGTCTTATCCCTCTACCTGGAATGTTTGCTTCCAAACCTTCATGTCTGCCTCCTTCAAATCACTCAGGTTCCAGCAAAAATGTTACACTGTCAGCCCTCTTTATAAACTTATAAATAGCAATGCCCACCTCACCTCTGCAACTCCTTATTCCCTTTACCTGTATCACTTTATTCATAGGACTTCTTACTCTCTCAGTTTATGTATGTATGTGTGGCCTACATATATATGTATTGTCTATTTTCCCTTAATTAGGATATATACTCTACAAGGGCAGGAACTTTATATGTCTTATTGACCAATGAATCCTAGTGCCTCGAACTTTGCCTGGCACATAGTAGACACTCAATAAATATTTACACTTAATTATAAATGAATAATATTCTTCCAATCTTTCTTTTGTGTTTGTATATATATGGATGTAGTACTGTTTAGAAACCTGTATATTTTGGTTCTAAAACCTGGGCATGAGCTGAGGACAGAAGGTATTTGCAATGCCTGAGGCATCGTACAAAACCTGCCATATTGGAGGTGCTGGGTGAACACTCAGGCCCGTTTCCCACTGGGTACAATTTACTTTGTGCTTCCCTTTTGCATTCTGAAGCCATCATGCCGCCAATGCCTGTCTGATCCCCATCTGCTCCCTGTACGGGGCTGCTGTCACCACAGTAGAAGGCATAGGAAGCACCAAGGCCAGGATTCATCCTGTTCAGGTAAGGCTGGGCTTCTTCCTCATAGGGTTCTGGTGCTTCAGAAAGTGCAGCAAGGCCCAGAGGTAACGCGGTAGGACAGTCTGAGCCCTGCTGCTTGGTCACTGCCTGTACATGGAACCGAGCTTGAGGCCAGGAGTGACACCTGCTATGTGTGTGTGTTTTACAACTGACTTCTTAGAAAGATGCTTTTGGAAGAATAGAGGCCTTTTTCTTTTGGAAGAAAACCCCAACATTGCTGTGTTTGGTTTTCATGTTCTAACTGGATGGGACCTCTCCATCTTACATCTTCCAAGTTCAAAGAAATGAGGGCCGTATGTATTGAGGGTTATGATTTCATCCTTTTTTACCCCCACAAAATGGAAAATAACCTGATTTTAAAGCTGGATGAAAATATCAGCTCCCAAAAAGGTTTTTTAAATGTAGGACTTGTTCGGAAGACAGATGATAGGAGTTTTAATATATTTGGAGACTTTTCTCCTAATGCAGCACCTTGTTGGAACTTCACCTCAAAGGAAAAGACACCTCAGACTCCTGGCCCTTTAAATTATTTATATGTTGCCCGTAAAAAGTAGCTGTTGCTACTTGTTTTCGTCTAGGTTACTGAAGGTCACTTAGGAGAGGACCACAGAGGGAAAAGATAGGGGCAACATAGAGAATAACCACACTTCACGTTCCTTGGGCTTGAGGAATGTCCGGTCCTGTCTATGCCCTGTGAAACCTCATTACCTAGAGGGAGCAAATCCTGTGTGGACGCTCCTGTGAGAGGAGACAGTTCGCAGCTGTGAGATAGCATTTCATTTAGTAGCTGCTGCTGAGCTCCTGGGGTTGCAATGGAGCCAGAAGACTGCTTCTACCATGGGGCAGCGCCTTTGAAGTTAGACTCCGAAGAGAAAATGCTGGGAGGGAAAAGGTTTGGTAGAGAAAGAGGCAGTGTTTCCTTCTTGACTGTTTTGTGGATTAATGGCTGCACTCTGCCAACTCCTTTGTGCTAAAGTGCTAGGGTAATGGTGGGCAGCTACAAGGCACTCTGGGGGTTTGGCTTGGTTCGGTTTTCTCAACATGCGCACAATTTGCTTCACTTCTCTGAGGGACTTAAAGGTGGGGGGAGCCTTATTTCCGTGATTCCCATTCTGGATTATGTATTGAAACCACCGGGGAATCTAAAAAATACAGGTCTGTGCTCTTGGTCTGGGCTGTTTCCTGGCCCTTGGAAATTTTAAATTCCCCTGGTGATTCCAAAGGCTGACAGCCTTTAATGAAAGTCTTGGACCAGTAATCACAGCCACCCAGTCTGAGAAAAGGAGACACCTGGGATGAGAAGGATTTTCCAGGACCTCTTCTCCAGTTTTATTGTGCAAACAGGTTGCCCGGGGATCTTGTCAGAGTGCAGGTTCTGATCCGGTAGGCCTGGGGTAGGGCCCACGATTCTGCATTTCTAATCTTGCTGTGCTTTCAGGAGAGGATAGCCAAGTGTCACGGCACGCAGTGTGGGTTCTGCACCCCTGGAATGGTGATGTCCATCTATACATTGCTGAGGAACCATCCAGAGCCTTCTCTGGAGCAGATAATGGAAGCCCTTGGTGGTAGGTTATATATACATGTGCTTTTGTTTTTAAATAATGGTGATGGTCAGAGGTGACAGTAGACACCGTATGCCACGTGCTGTATTCATGCTGTACAAAGATCGTCTCATTTACTCTTCATGATACCTGTGCAAGGTAGGCATTGTTACTATCCCCATGTCATACATGGAGAAACTCAGGTTTAGAGAGAAGAATTTATTTAAAGTTATACCACCAATAAGTGGAAGAATTACTTTGTCCAAATCAGGCTTCAGACCAGATCCACACATTTCCCTTGGCTGATACATTTCTTGTCTCTCTTGATTGATAAAAGTCTCCTCCCTGCCTGGGTGGCTCAGTCCATCTTTCCTGTCCCCCTGCTCATGCTCTCTCTGACTGTCTCTCTTTTTCTCTCAAATAAATGAATAAAATCTTTTTTTAAAAAAAGTCTCCTCCCTCCCTTTTTTACTGTTCTTTTTTTTTTTTTAAAGATTTTATTTATTTATTTGAGAGAGAACACACAAGCAGGGTAAGTGGCAGAAGGAGAGGGAGAAGCAGGCCGAAGGAGAAGGGAGACACCCCTCTGAGCAAGAAGTCCAATGCGGGGCTCAATCCCAGGACCCTGAGGTCATGACCTGAGCTAAAGGCAGATGCTCAACCGAGTGAGCCACCCAGGTGCCCCTATTTGCTTATTTTTACAAACATGATAAAGTTAGTTTATTCATTTACTCTTGGAAAGGGTCCAGCTTTCTCCACATGCCACACTTTTCCATCACTCTTTCCTAGGGAGGGGGTGCTCTCAGGATCCCATTAGATATCACAGGACTCCGATGAAAACACGATGAGATCAAAGAGATTGAGATCTTCTGGTGATACTTATTTCAAATAACCGTCTTTATCCAGTCTAGAGTGATTTTACCAAGTTCAGCAGCTCAGTGTGTGTGTGGATGCAGGAGGTCTTCATTTCCAAGATTCTAGACAATTTTTTAAAATAATAACCTCCCAGATCTTGGTGAAACTGTCCATGGATCTGTCTGTCCATCTCCTGCCTCCCAAGGACGCTGTTTCCCTGCCAGAGAACACGAGGTTAGAGCTCGTGAGTCTAGCTCTTCCGCACACATGGAGGACAAGAGCAAATGGAAGTAGGAAGGAGAGATGCAGCCGTGAACTGTCTCTTGCCTGATTTCCTTCAGATCCTGTTGCACATTTGATCTTGCGGCTATTTATAATGCGAACAAGGGGTTTTCAGATTTTAGAGTGCTTAAGACTTCCATGGTGGAATTTGTAAAGAGTGAAGGTTCCCGGGATTAAACCCCAGATAGCTTGCTTCAGGTTGGCTTTATTTTTTTAATAAGACTTCAGATTTGGGGGTGTAGGGGTGAATGTGGGCTATGGACCACTGTGAGAGAAATGCTGCCCTAATGATTTGTTATAAATGTGATAAATGTGTGCCCAGTTGTTTCCGAAGTTTAATAATTGCCTTTGCTACTATAAAAAGTCTTTGATCTATCAGCTGAAGCTTAGCTCTTGAATGTGCCTGTAGACCAAGTTTTTAGCTTGAAATCACTGTGTTCCTTGATCACCTATCGTAAGCAGAAGATATGAAGCTGTTTACAGAGAGAAAACTCAAATAACTGGGTTGTTCAGCTCTACTTCAGAACCCTCAACCTAATACCCCAAGTTGCTGATGAAAAAAATCAGACTTTGTACATTACATAGACTGAAATGTCCAATGGGGCCTTCTTCTTGGATGGGGGTTCTTTCATCATGCACTTGGCAGACTGTGCCTCTCTCTAGGTTAGCTGAGTAATACAGTTGAGTTTTTCTCCTTCAGGTAACCTATGCCGTTGCACTGGATATAGGCCCATAATTGGTGCATGCAAGACTTTCTGTAAAGTAAGTAGAAAGGAATTTTTTTTAAAGATTTATGGGGTGGGGAAAAAAAAAGATTTTATTTATTTGAGAGAGAGAGGGATTGAGTGTGGCAGGAGGGAGGGACAAAGGGAAAAGCATAGAGACTCTTTTTATTTGTTTATTTATTTATTATTAACGTATAATGTATTATTTCCCCCAGGGGTACAGGTCTGTGAATCATCAAGCTTACACATTTCACAGCACTCACCATAGCACATATCCTCCCCAATGTCCATCACCCAGTCACCTTATCCCTCCCCACACCTACCCCCCACCAACCCTCAGTTTGTTTCCTGAGATTAAGAGTCTCTTATGGTTGGCTCCCTCCCCAGTCCTACCTTGTTTCATTTTTTTCACTCTCTACCTCTCACAACACCCCGCCCTGCCTCTTAACTTCCTCATATCAGAGAGATAATATGATAATTGTCTTTCTCTGATTGACTTATTTTGCTTAGCATAATACCATCTAGTTCTTTCCGTGTCATTGTAAATGTCAAATTTCAATTTTTGACGGCTGCATAGTATTCCATTGTATATATATACCACATCTTCTTTATCCGTTCATCTGTCAATGGACATCTAGGCTCTTTCCATAGTGTGGCTATTGTGGACATTGCTGCTATAAACATTGGGGTGCACGTGCCCCTTCAGATCACTACAGTTGTATCTTTAGGGTAAATATCCAGTAGTGTGATTGCTGTGTCATAGGGTAGCTCTATTTTCAGCTTTTTGAGGAACCTCCATACTGTTTTCCAGAGTAGCTGCACCAGATTGCATTCCCACCAACAGTGCAGAAGGGTTCTCCTTTCTCTGCATCCTCTCCAACATCTGTTGTTTCCTGATTTGTTAATTTTAGCCATTCTGACTAGTGTGAGGTGGTATCTCATTGAAGTTTTGATTTGTATTTCCCTGATGCTGAGTGATGTTGAGCACTTTTTCATGACTCTTTTGACCATTTGGATATCTTCTTCTTCTTTTTTTTCTTTTTTTTCCATTTATTTGACAGAGATCACAAGTAGGCAGAGAGGCAGGCAGGGAGAGAGAGGAGGAAGCAGGCTCTCCGTGGAGCAGAAAGCCTGACGTGGGGCTCGATCCCAGGACCCTGGGATCATGACCTGAGCCGAAAGCAGAGGCCTTAACCCACTGAGCCACCCAGGCGCCCCCCATTTGGATATCTTCTTTGCAGAAATGTCTGTTCATGTCTTCTGCCCATTTCTTGATTGGTTATTTGTTCTTTGGGTGTTGAGTTTGATAAGTTCTTTATAGATTTTGGATATGAACCCTTTATCTGATATGTCATTTGCAAATATCTTCTCCCATTCTGTCAGTTGTCTTTTGGTTTTGTTGACTGTTTCCTTTGCTGTGCAAAAGCTTTTGATCTTGATGAAGTCCCAATAGTTCATTTTTGCCCTTGCTTCCCTTGTCTTTGGTGATGTTTCTAGGAAGAAGTTGCTATGGCTGAGGTTGAAGAGGTTGCTGCCTGTGTTCTCCTCAAGGATTTTGATGGATTCCTGTCTCACATTGAGGTCTTTCATCCATTTTGAGTCAATTTTTCTGTGCAGTGTAAGGAAATGTTTCATTCTTCCACATGTGGCTGTCCAATTTGTTGAAGAGGCTGTCTTTTTTCCATTGGACATTCTTTCCTGCTTTGTCAAAAATTAGTTGACCATAGAGTTGAGGGTCCATTTATGGGCTCTCTATTCTGTTCCATTGATCTATGTATCTGTTTTTGTGCCAGTGCCATACTGTCATGATGATTACAGCTTTGTAATAGAGCTTGAAGTCTGGAATTGTGATGCCACCAACTTTGGTTTTCGTTTTCAATGTTCCTCTGGCTATTCAGGGTCTTTTCTGGTCCCATATAAATTTTAGGATTATTTATTCCATTTCTTTGAAAAAAATTGATGGTATTTTGATAGGGATTGCGTTAAATGTGTAGATTGCTTTAGGTAGTATAGACATTTTTTTTTTTTTTTACAATATTTGTTCTTCCAATCCATGAGCATGAAACGTTTTTCCATTTCTTTGTGTCTTCCTCAATTTCTTTCATGAGTACTTTATAGTTTTCTGAGTACAGATTCTTTACCTCTTTGATTAGGTTTATTCCTAGGTATCTTACTGTTTTGGGTGCAATTATAAGTGGGATCGACTCCTTAATTTCTCTTTCTTGTCTTGTTGTTGGTGTATAGAAATGCAACTGGGGGCACCTGGGTGGCTCAGTGGGTTAAGCCTCTGCATTTGACTCGGGTCATGATCTCAGGGTCCTGAGATCAAGCCCCACATTGGGCTTTCTCCTCAGCGGGGAGCCTGCTCCCCACTCCCCCCACCTGGCTCTCTACCTACTTGTGATCTCTCTCTCTGTAAAATAAATAGAATCCTTAAAAAAAAAAAAAAAGAAAAGAAAAGAAATGCAACTGATTTCTGTGCACTGATTTTATGTCCTGACACTTTACTGAATTCCTGTATGAGTTCTAGCAATTTTGGAGTGGAGTCTTTTGGGTTTTCCACACAAAATATCATATCATCTGCAAAGAGTGAGATTTTGACTTTTTCTTTGCTGATTCATATGCCTTTTATTTCTTTTTCTTGTCTGATTGCTGAGGCTAGGACTTCAAGTACTATGTTGAATAACAGTGGTGATAGTGAATAGCCTTGCCATTTTCCTGACCTTAGGGGAAAAGTTCTCAGTTTTTCCCCATTGAGAATGATATTTGCTGTGGGTTTTTCATAGATGGCTTTTATGATATTGAGGTATGTATCCTCTATCCCTACACTGTGAAGAGTTTTGATCAAGAAAGGATATTGTACTTTGTCAAATACCTTTTCAGCATCTATTGAGAGTATCATATGGTTCTTGTTCCTTCTTTTATTAATGAATTGTATCACATTGATTGATTTGCAAATGTTGAACCAACCTTGCAGCCTAGGAATAAATCCCACTTGGTCATGGTGAATAATCCTTTTAATGTACTGTTGAATCCTATTGGCTAGTATTTTTTTTTAGTTTTTTAAAAAAATTCTTATTTATTTTTAAAGATTTTATTTATTTATTTGACAGACAGAGATCAAAAATAGGCAGAGAGGCAGGCAGAGAGAGAGTAAGGGAAGCAAGATCCCCGCTGAACAGAGAGCCCAATGCAGGACTCGATCCCAGGACCCAAGACCCTGGGATCATGACCTGAGCCGAAGGCAGAGGCTTTAACCCACTGAGCCACCCAGGCGTCCCTATTTTTTTTTTTTTTAATTTATTTGACAGAGAGAGATCACAAGTAGGCCGAGAGGCAGGCAGAGAGAGAGAAGGAGAAGCAGGCTCCCTGCTGAGCAGAGAGCCCGATGTGGGGCTTGATCCCAGGACCCTGAGATCATGACCTGAGCCGAAGGCAGAGGCTTAATCCACTGAGCCACCCAGGTGCCCCCAGGCGTCCCTATTTTTTAAATTTATTTTCAGTGTTCCAGATTCATTATTTATGCACCACACCTAGTGCTCCATGCAATACGTGCCCTCCATAATACCCACCACCAGGCTTACCCAACCTCCCACCCTCTCGCCCCTCCAAAACCTCAGATTGTTTTTCAGAGTCCACAGTCTCTCATGGTTTGTCTCCCCCTCCAATTTCCCCCAAAGTATTTTGATGAGAATTTTTGCATCCGTGTTCATCAAGGATATTGGTCTGTAATTCTCCTTTCTGAAGAGGCCTTTGTCTGGTTTGGGGATCAAGGTAATGCTGGCCTCATAAAATGAGTTTGGAAGTTTTCCTTCCATATCTATTTTTTCAAACAGTTTCAGGAGAATAGGTATTAATTCTTCTTTAAATGTTTGGTAGAATTCTCCTGTGAAGCTGTCAGGCCCTGGACTCTTGTTTGTTGGGAGATTTTCGATGACTGCTTTCAATCTCCTTACTGGTTATGGGTCTGTTCAGGTTTTCTGTTTCTTCCTGGTTCAGTTTTGGTAGTTTATATGTCTCTAGGAATGCAGCTTTTTCTTCCAGAATGTCAAATTTGCTGATGTATAGTTGCTCATAATATGTTCTTATACTGTTTGTATTTCTTTGGTGTTGGTTGTGATCTTTCCTCTTTCATTCATGATTTTATTTATTTGGGTACTTTCCCTTTTCTTTTTGATAATTCTGGCCAGGGGTTTATCATTCTTATTAATTCTTTCAAAGAAACAGCTCCTAGTTTCATTGATTTGTTCTTCTGTTCTTTTGGATTCTGTTTCATTGATTTCTGCTTTGATCTTCTCCTGCTGAGTTTAGGCGTTCTTTGCTGTTCTTTCTCCAGCTCCTTTTGGTATAGGGTTAGGATATGTACTTGAGACCTTTCTTGTTTCTTGAGAAAGGCTTTATTGTTATGTACTTTCGTCTCAGGACCACCTTTACTGCATCCCAAAGATTTTGAACAGTTGTGTTTTCATTTTCATTTGTTTCCGTGAATTTTTAAAATTCTTTAATTTCCTGGTTGACCCATTCATTCTTTAGTAGGATGCCCTTTTAGCCTCCATGCATTTGAGTTCTTTTCCAACTTTCTTCTTGTGGTTGAGTTCTAGTTTCAGAGCATTGTGGTCTGAAAATATGCAGGGAATGATTCCAATCTTTTGGTACCAGTTGAGACCTGATTTGTGACCCAGGATGTGATCTGTTCCGGAGAATGTTCCATGTGCACAAGAGAAGAATGTGTATTCTGTTGCTTTGGGTTGGAATGTTCTGAATATATCTGTGATGTCCTTCTGGTCCACTGTGTCATTTAAAGCCTTTATTTCCTTGCTGATCTTTTGCTTAAGTGATCTGTCCATCTCAGTTGGAGGGGGGCTGTTAAAGTCCCCTACTATTATTGTATTATTGTCAATGTGTTTCTTTGATTTTGTTATTAACTGGTTTATATAATTGGCTGTTCCCATGTTAGGGGCATAGATATTTAAAATTGTTAGAATTTCTTGTTGGACAGACTCTTTAAGTATGATATAATGTCCTTTCTCATCTCTTATTATAGTCTTTGGCTTAAAATCTAATTTATCTGATGTAAGGATTGCCACCCCAGCTTTCTTTTGATGTCTGTTAGCATGGTAAATTGCTTTTC
The DNA here is from genome assembly GCA_004024625.1 of Mellivora capensis. Lineage (NCBI taxonomy): Eukaryota > Metazoa > Chordata > Mammalia > Carnivora > Mustelidae > Mellivora > Mellivora capensis. Next base: position 196,726 of record PISX010000592.1, read on the forward strand.
ACCCTGTCACTTTAAATCTAGAGGTGTCTTTGGGTCTAAAATTAGTTTCTTGTAAACAGCATATCAGTGGGTCTTGTTTTTTTACCCATTCTGATACCCCTGTGTCTTTTGATTGGGGCACTTAGCCCATTTACATTCAGGGTAACTATTGAAAGATATGAATTTAGTGCCATTGTATTGTCTTTAAGGTGACTGTTACTGTATATTGTCTCTGTTCCTTTCTGGTCTGTTACTTTTAGGCTCTCCCTTTGCTTAGAGGACCCCTTTCAATATTTCCTATAGGGCTGGTTTGGTGTTTGCAAATTCCTTTCATTTTTGTTTGTTCTGGAATCTTTTTATCTCTCCTATTTTCAACGACAGCCTAGCTGGATATAGTATTCTTTTTTTTTTTTTTTTAAAGATTTTATTTATTTATTTGACAGACAGAGATCACAAGTAGGCAAGAGAGGCAGGCAGGGAGAGAGAGGAGGAAGCAGGCTCTCCAAGGAGCAGAGATCCCGATGTGGGGCTCCATCCCAGGACCCTGGGATCATGACCTGAGCCAAAGGCAGAGGCTTAACCCACTGAGCCACCCAGGCGTCCCTGGATATAGTATTCTTGAGTGCATATTTTTCTCATTTAGTGCTCTGAATATATCATGCCAGTCCTTTCTGTCCAGCCAGGTCTCTGTGGATAGGTCTGCTGCCAGTCTAATATTTCTACTGTTGTAGGTTACAGACCTCTTGTCCCGAACTGCTTTCAGGATTTTCTCTTTGTCACCTAGACTTGTAAGTTTTACTATTAGATGATGGGGTGTTGACCTATTTTTATTGATTTTGAGGGGGGTTCTCTGTGCTTCCTGAATTTTGATGCTTGTTCCCTTTGCCAAATTAGGGAAATTCTCTGCTATAATTTGCTCCAGCATACCTTCTTCCCCTCTCTCCCTTTCTTCTTCTTAGACAGAGAGAATCTTAAGCAGACTTCCTACTGAGTGTGGAGCCCTTCACAGGGCTTAGTCCCACAACCTGAGATACTTAACCAACTGAGCCACCCAGGCATCCTGAAAGGAACACGTGACTGAGTGTATTTTTTTCCTAATGAAACCAAATGGTAGGGGATACCAGAAGTGACTAGGAGAACAGCCATTGTTACTAATATAAGGCCCCTTCTTATCTCAGGCTCTGTAATTGCTCTTTGTTATTTGATCTTGGGCAGGTGTTTGCTCTCATCCATTGAGCTTGCCTGGAGAGTCACATAATGAGCACCTAAGCACTTTGATACTGGCTGTGGGTCATTGTTTTGAGGGGTTTTCCCTTATCTGTTTATGTCAGGTTCCCTGCCTACCCCCAAACCCCTGTTGCTCCTGCAGTCCTCTGTACATACTCCTGGCATAGCAGTGGTCACATCATGGTTTCACTCCGGTTTGCTCTCCCATCTCTCCCATCAGACAGTGGGCTGCTTGACAGCAGGGTCTGTGTGTCTGTGGGGCTGGGCCCTGTGCACCTATTGAATAGCCACTTGTTCGCTATCTGTTGCATGAATAAGTGAACAAACAACCTGGAAACGAGGGACAGAAGATTGCCCTTTGGACTCAACTATAAAATCAATATGTCATAAATAAGAACCGAGTGATAGCCATAGTAATTGTTAATATCTATCATTAATAAAATATTAAATATTAATATTGTTAATATTTATTGCTGAGTGCCAGACCTTGTTATAACATTTTTACATATTTAGCTTGTTGAATAATCACTACTATTCAAATTTTCTCAAAACCTTAGACTTTTTTTTTATTAGAAGTTGGTATGGATATGTTTACATACACATGGTTCTTTTTTCATAGCACTTAGCAGTATTGATTCTGTATTATGTTTCAGCTGGTAGTCACCTGTTTTATTTAATTGTTAGTAGAGGGGACTTTGCTTCCTGCCTAGTGTTTGCATTTCATCTCCAGCTTCAGCAACTCACCCTAGAAGACCAGCTCCACCTGAGGCTGGACCAGCTGCTTTTCCATCTAGGTGAGGACCAGGTACCAAGCTTGAATCAAGATTTAGACAATAGAGGACTAACATCAGCAACACAGTGAAACCGGAGTTTTCTACTCTCTTGTTCCCAGAGAACACCAATTTTGACACTCACTCCTGGATAAGAGTGATTTAAGGATAAGTCCAGGAGTCCAGTGGAGAAATCCCATCACACCAGTGGAACAACAACAATAAATCCAAGACTATATACATTGAAGAGAGTGAAAGAAACTGTTTCACTCTATCTGCATCATCCTACCCGAGGTGGCATAGTTCAGTGCCAAGTCAGACCTTCTTGGCTTCTGATTTACCCCGTGGGGGAATGTTCTCACATTCTCATGTGAGTGAGTATCTGGCTTCTCCAGCTGTGTCGACACTGCCAGAGATGCCCACTTCTTTCTCACCCCATCCAGAATACTGAGGAGTGATGCACAATCTGGGGGCAGGAAAGGGTGGGAGGAGAGAAGCCAGGGCTCTGAGAGAGCATCAGTAGAACATGGATCCAACTAACCATGAGCAACAAGAAAACACAGATAATTCAGCAAGATCAGGAAAATAACACATGAACTAAATGAGAAGTTTAACAGAGAGACAGAGATAGACAGGCAAACAGAAATTCTGGAGATGAAGAATACAACGAATGGAATCAAGAACAAGACAAGGATGGCCACTCTTGGCACTTCTGTTCAACATAGTACCAGAAGTCCTAGACAAAAAATTAGGCAAGAAAAAGAAATAAAAGGCATACAAATTGGAAGAAAGCAGTAAAATTTTCTGTGCACATGACATGACTTTATATATAGAAAACCCTGAAGACTCCGCCAAAAAAATTGTTAGACATAATCAATGAATTCAGTAAAGTTGCAGGATATAAAATCAACATACAAAACTCAGTTGTGTTGCTATATACTAACAAGGTATCAGAAAGATTAAGAAAACAATTATATTTACAATAGCATCGATTGCAATAAAATACTTAAGAATAAATTTAACCAAGGGAGTGAAAGATCTATACAATGAAAACTATAAGACGTTGTTGAAAGAAATTGAGGAAGACAGAAATAAATGGAAAGTTATCCCATGTTCATGGACTGGAAGAATTAATACTGTTAAAATGTCCGTACTACAAAAGCAATCTACAGAGTCGATGCAATCCCTACGAAAATTCCATTAGCATTTTTCACAGAAAAAAAAATCCTAATATTTGCATGTAACCAAAAAAGACCCTAAATTGGCAAGGCAATTTTGAGAAAAAACAAAACTGGATGCATCACAGATCCTGTTTTCAAACTATTTCACAAAGCTATAACAATTGAAACAATATGGCACTGGCATAAAACAGACCCACAACCAGTGGAACAGAATTGAAAGCTCAGGTATAAACTCATGCCTACATGGTCAACTGATCTTTGACAGTGAAGCCAGAAACATAATGATGAAAGGATAGTCTCTTCAATAAATGGCTTGGGGAAACCTGAATGAATTGCACCTCTACTTTATACCATTCATAGATGAACTCAAAATGTATTAAAGACTTAACTGTGGGACCTGAAACCATAAAACTTCTAGAATAAAACAGGGGAAAAAACTCCTTGACATTGGTCTTGGCAATGATTTTTTGGATATGAAACCAAAAGCACAGGCAACAAAAGGAAAAATAAGCAAGTGTTATTCTCTCAAACTGAAAATCTTCTGCACAGGGACGGAAGGAATCAATCAAATGCAAAAGCAGCCTACACAATGGGAGAAGATATTTGCAAACCATTAACCATAGGGAGTTAATATACAATTACATAAGGAACTAATGCATTTCAGTAGCAAAAAAAGTAATTTGATTAAAAAATGGGCAAAAGATCTGAATAGACCTTTTTTTTAAAAAGACATACAGATGGTCAACAGGTACCTGAAAAGTACCCAACATCACTAGTCAGCAGGAAAATGCAAATCAAAATCACAGTGAGATACCTCACACATGTTAAGATGGCTGTTATCAAAACGTCAAAAGTTAAATGTTGGCAAGGATACGAAGAAAAGGGTATCCTTGTTCACTGTTCATGGGAATGTAACTTGGTATAGGCACTATGGAAAACAATATGGAATTTCCTCAAAAAATTAAATATAGAACCACCATAGGATCCAACAATCCCACTTCTGGGTATATATCCAAAGGAAATGAAATTAGTACCTCAAAGAGATATCCGAACTCCCATATTCATTGCAGCATTATTCACTAAATGGAAATAACCTAAGTGCCCATCAACAGATTAATGTACACACACACACACAAATATCATTCAGCCATGAGAAAGTGGGAAATCCTGTCATTTGCAAGAACATGGGTGAATCTAGAGGACATTACACTAAGTGAAATTAGCCAGATAGAGGAAGACAAATACTGTAGTATCTCACATATATGCAGAAAGTAAAAAAGAAAAAAGTTGAACTCAGAGCAACAGAGCACAATTGTGGATGCCAGGGGCAGGGAGTGGGAGAATGAGCGATACTAGTTAAAGGGCACAAGCCTTCAATTATAAGACAAGAAAGCTCTGGGAATCTAATTTACAGCACGGTGACTATAGTTAATAAAATTTGTGTTGTGTACTTGAAATTTGCTAAGAGAGTTAACCTTAAGTATTCTCACAACACATGCATGCAAGATGGTAACTGTGAGATGATGGGTGTGTTTATCAAACTGATTGTGGTAATCATTTAACAAAGTATGCATATGTAAAACAATCACATTGTGTGCTTTATTTTTTTAGAGATATTTATTTATTTATTTATTTATTTATCTGAGAGAGAGAGAGAGCACAAGCAGGGGGAGTGGCAGGAGAGGGAGAAGCAGGCTCTCCACCGGGCAGAGATCCTGACACGGGAGTCGATTCCAGGACCTGGCGGTCATGACCTGAGCCAAAGGCAGATGCTTAACCAACTGAGCCACCAGGCAACCCCATATAGTGCACTTTAAATATACAATTTTGTCAGTTTTATCTCAAGAAAGCTGAAAAAATACTTAGTAGAATCAGCAATAAATTCTCGATTATTTGTTTTTTTACCCTCTAGACTTCTGGCTGCTGTCAAAGTAAAGAAAATGGGGTTTGCTGTCTGGATCAAGGAATAAATGAATTAACAGAATTTGAAGAAGGAAATAAGGTCAGTGAATTGTAAATTTTTTGTCAAAGTTTTCTCAGGACATGAACAGAAACCAACTTACTTTTAGGAAGAATAAATGGCTGCCTAAGTTGACTCATTTGAAGGATTTCAATATGGCCCCCCTCCATTCTCCATCTTCATTTAAAAAAAAAAAATCTGTCCTAAACTTCATTCTTCATTCCAGATATTATTCTGGTCCAAGTACAACTATACTTAGGAGAAAAAAACGTATTGATCCCTTAATGTCTCTTAGCTTTTTAAAAACATTTTTCAAGTCTTTTTTCAGGACTAGCCAAGCAAAGTGAAGACATTAGGGAGATGGAAGAACTGGCAGAGGGAGAAGTGATGGGTGGGAATTTGGAGAAACACTCGTTCTCAGCTGCTGGTGCCTCCTCTGCTTTCCCAGACTGCAAAGAGAACATGCAGGAAGTTGAGCTTTGGAGGACCATTGGCATCTTCACTGAGTTGCTAATAACTAGGTATTTGTTAGAGCCCTTGACTTAGAAACCAGAAACTGTGGCTAGCCAGTTGGCTTTGTTTCTGTCTGCTGTATGTCTTCTTCTCACCTCTTTCCACAAAGGATTTAAAGTAGTTAAAGTTGCCTAATGACAATAACTCCTGTTACTTTCTTTTCTTTTCTTTTCTTTTCTTTTTTTAAAGACAAGTACAAAACTCTTCTCAGAAGAGGAGTTTCTGCCATTGGATCCAACTCAAGAATTGATATTTCCTCCAGAGCTAATGGTAAGGCAAAGTTGAGCTCATTCTAGAGGAATTCATGGTGAGATATTTAGGAAGGGTGTTTGCTTATGGATCCTCTTGGAAGCTGATTGGCAAATAGGTAACATCCATCTGCCATTCTTAACCCAAGCTCTAAAGACTATGGGACTAAGGCAGAGATGGGTGAATGAGGGTAGAACCATCATGTGGGGATAGTTGATGGTTAAAAGCAGCAGATTATATCTATAAGAAAATGTCATCAAAACTTCTATAAATGTAGACATGTTTTCTGCTTCTAGCTTTGTTGAAGTTTATTCTTCCATAGAATGTTTGACATAATTAAGCATATTAAAATATTTTTAAACATTGAAATGAATTCCTTGGAGATATAAAAGCAGCAAAGTTAGATAGAGGAGAAGAGTCTCCAGAAGGAATAAAATACTTTTATGTGTTTAATCTGAACTCTGATTGCTTAGTAAAGCTTTACTTTTAGGTCACTTTTATTTTCTTTTTTAAAAAGATCTCTATTTCCTATGAAAATGGGGCAGAAACAGATGGAAATGTCATGAGATGATCTTGAATCCCTCTTGCTGTTTTAACAGATAATGGCTGAGAAACAACCACAAAGGACCAGGATTTTTGTTGGTGATAGAATGACATGGATTTCTCCAACAACCCTGACGGAACTTCTAGAAGCGAAATTCAGCTACCCTCAGGCCCCTGTTGTCATGGGGAATACCTCTGTAGGTATGTAGAACCCCAGGGACCTCTTCTGAAGGAAGTGAGGAAAAGGACTTTGGAGGAAAGAACCTCGTGTTCGTTTTCTCAGGAAAAACAGTCTGAAAAAGCACTTTTAATAGTTTAGACTTGACTCTTGGATTGCTCAAGAGACTTTCACAACTTCCATTACATAAGTAAATTCCTATTGCCCGGAATCGTTGCAGTGCAAAGAGTTACACCCAGGAGATCGGCTTCATAACAGCTCAGAAGTAGCAGTTCCAGTGACAGCTGTCCTTTCTTTCCATGTGGCGACTGATCTTGGGCTCATATTTGAAGTCGCTCTTTGTTTCCTTTTTCCGTGGTATCCTGATAGATAGGAAATGGTTTTCTTACACTGCAGTTACAGGGTCTTTCTATTGGGTCTGTTGTGAACTCAGTTTGACTACCTTCTTCTTTGAGGAGATGCCCAGAGTCTTCCCAAAGAGAATTTTGAGTATGCCACAAGTCTTCTCACACTAGTCAGCCGGCACTTCAAGCTGAGGAGTTCAGAGAGCCCTCCGAGTCCAGTGGAAGTCCATCTGGCCTGTCTCTGGGTGATTTGGCAATGAACAGACCAATGGAAAGATAATGTATTTTTTACAAATTTAAAGATAATCCCTTTTTTTTTCTTTTGAGAGAGAGAGAGAGTGATAGTGTGTGAGCAGGGGAGGAGGGGCAGAGGGAGTGGGAGAGAGAGAATCTTAAGCAGGCTCCACGCCCAGCACAGAGTCCCACATGGGGCTCGATCTCACGACCCTGAGATCGTGACCTGAGCCAAAGCCAAGAGTCAGGCACTTAACTGACCGAGGAGCCCAGGTACCCAAAGATGATCACTTTTAATCACAATTTCAAAATTTGTTTTTTTCCTAATCCTTTAGGGCCTGAAATGAAATTTAAGGGTGTCTTTCACCCAGTTATAATTTCTCCCGACGGAATTGAAGAACTAAATTTTGCAAACTGTTCACATAATGGTGAGTTCTTATGGTCCCTGTTTTCTTAGTTTGCATTCAGTAATCAATTTTTGTCCTTTGTCCAGCGGACAAGCAGAAAAAGAATTATTCCTGATTATAATATACAGAGATCTTTTCCTTATAGAAATGATAACATTCTGGAGGAGACCCAGGGAAGAATTCTCTGTAGTTATAAGAAATACTAATTGTCTGCAGAATCTACTGAAAAACTTTCTTCTGCCATATCAAAGACTTGTAACAACTATTCAATGAAGGGTGTTGTGCTAAGTGCTGGATAGAAGATAAATATGAGTAGAGCCCAGTCTCTGCTCTCCAGAAGCACAGTAGGAAGGAGAGTAAGTTTATGTATTGAGCAGCTTACAGCCTGGCTCTTCTGATCCCACAAAGGAAATTGACGTAATGACAATGATGAGAGGTAATGTAAATGTGGGGTTGGGGGCTAGCTCTGGAGTCCAATTTTTGACTATTTTGCATATTAGCTCTGAGAACGTAGTCAAGTTCTGAATCTGTTTCTTCATCAGTGAAATGGGGCTATTCTCTTAAAGATTTCTTAGAGTCAAGGAGACTCTGTGAAGCATTCAGTGTAGTAGGAACATTGAGCCTCCATCACCTTCATCACTGTCACCACCTCTACCTTCACCACCACCCTCACCACCATTAGCACTCCCACTGCCACCGCCTCCATCACCACTACACCTTCCTCACCGCCTCCATCACCACTGCACCTTCCTCACCGCCTCCATCACCACTGCACCTTCCTCACCGCCTCCATCACCACTGCACCTTCCTCACCGCCTCCATCACCACTCCCACCATCACCTCCATTAACACACGAGCTCCATCACAACCATCACCTCCACCACCACCACCACTTCCACCTCCGGCACCACCACCTCCCCCATCACCTCCATCACAACCATCACCTCCACCACCACCATCACCTCCCTGAGCTCCACTACCTCCTCCTTCACCACCACCGCCACTACCATAAATAAGCAGCGCAGCAAGTATTGGGAAAAAGATCCCCTGTCTGCAACTTTGGTCGAATGACATTTCCAGGTCAGCAGTGAGCACACCACATTACTTATAAGTGATTTCATTTCAGAGCTGACCTTAGGTGCTGGCCTCAGCCTGACTCAGGTGAAATACACCTTGGGTGAAGTAATCCAGAACCTCCCAGAGGAGAAGACACGGATGTACCAAGCTCTCTTGAAGCATTTGCGAACTCTGGCTGGATCTCAGATCAGGAACATGGCTGTATGTATTTGATGATGCTAAACTGGGGCATACATGTCTCGGGTGACTGTCTCTGACAAATCATGACATTTTTTGTTCATTTAGAACAGATAAAAAATAGTACTTCTCCAAAACCTTGTGTACTCCTTACTTTATCACCTGTGTTTTTATAATTCTGTAACAGGTATTGAAAATAATTCCATTATTTTAAAAAGTCTTTAGGGGGCCATATCGTCAGCAGGCACCTAGATTCAGATCTGAATCCACTCCTGGCTGTGGGCAACTGTACCCTCAACTTGCTGTCCAAAAGTAAGTGACAGCTCCTTCTTGGAAATTATTAATCCTGCTCCTCTTATCCGCTTTTCTCTCTGGGGAGGCAGGAGATCCAGTTTTGAAAATGACTATTCTTTGTAATATTAGTAATTCTCCCCACCTTTCTGGATGCTGGAAATTTGGCCAGTCTGTTCCTAATTCCCTACACTTCCACTGTCTTCATCACTTCCTTTTTGAGGCTGTGTGCTAGGTCTTTTCCTGTACTGGTCACCCGACATTGACTGTGCTTGTGTTGGTTAGTGTCCCACTGTGACCTGAGTAGTAGAGAGAACTATAGTGGCTGAGAATTACTGAGCCCCTTTGTCGAAGACTTTCTCCAGGTGGTACAGGGGGGTTATGGCACCCCTGTCATCTTGTGTGCTCAAACTTTGTTGTTCACTGATGGAAGCCTACAGACCTTTTTTTTGTTGAAAATGGCGGGGCTCCATTCTATTTTATATGAGTTTTGTTTTTGAAAAAAAGTCCAGGGCTTTTAGTAGATTTCTCTTATTTCAACTTGGTTAATAGTTATTGCTAATTAGTCCCTTATAAGTCTGTTTTTATTTTCATTTAAAAATATGGACTAGCTTTCTATTACCTGCATTATTAAATACCTACAAAATTATCTTAAGGAGAAAGGTTAGTATTCAGAGTTGTATGTTTAAGTAACATCCCTTTAAAACAATCATATGATGAGAAACACATCTTGTGATGTGAATGTAAAGACCAAAAGCTTCTTAGCTTTCATCTTAAAGTCCTATTACATTATAGCTTTAAGTGGTTCCTCCCTCCAAGTATTGATTGAAGAATAGAAATTCCTTGGGTGCTGGAAAAAGAGATAAAAAAAAAATAAGGAAGCACCTCACTAGTACACATTCATTAAAGGCAATTTATTTATTCGCTCCTGAACCTAGTAGTTTCCTGATTATAAACAATACATGTTTGTTGAGTGATTTGATCAGAATACCAAGAGCGATATTAATATGAATTTTGCTGTCTGGGAAGAAGACTGTTCACGTCCTGTTCTGTGTGGTCTCTGGGCTACACTGCTAGATATTTTTATTTATAAGCAAGCAAACAAGCAAACGAAAATAACAACAACAAAACAGGTGGGACCTAGTCTGGAAGAAACACCATAAGATGCCATTGTAGGGGGAAAGATTTGCCAAGCATAGAAAAAACACTTCCTTTCCCAAACAGCCAGTTTCATCAGATTATTTGGTAGAATTATTTCCAAAGTTTTATTGCTTAACAGAACAGATTCCAGGGAAAGTGTCATTTCTTTCCACAGAAGGAAAACGACAGGTTCCTTTAAATGAGGAGTTTCTCAGAAGGTGCCCCGGTGCAGATCTGAAGCCTGAAGAGATCCTGATCTCAGTGAACATACCCCACTCAAGGAAGGTGAGAACCTTCTTTCAGTCTCCTGCTTTTACCATGAGTCTGCATCTTGTTAATTCCAACATAGGTGAGTTAAGAAAAGGTGTTGACTGTTTACAGGGGAGATTACAGTACTCCTGAGTAGTTACCTTTTACTTGTGTTATGTATTCCCCGATCATTCCCAGAATCAGGAGACTTTTGTCTCTACCATTCTCTCTCTGTCTCTGTCTCTTTCTCAACCTAACCCAAACTCTAAAGTTACTCCCTATAGATCTTTGTCAATTCTTTGACCCATAAGGCTTTTCCCTAAAGAAGACTTGAAAATACGCTCTACCTGTATCTTTTTGAGGTTAAAAAGAGGCTAAAAAAATACATTACCAACAGAACTTAGGAGAAAGAGGGACTTTGGACCCTAAGTGAATTCAGACTCAAGACTGAATCCTGGTTTCAGGACCTGTGACCTGAACTTACCACCGAATCAGGCTGAGGCTTAGATCTGTCATCTGTAAAATGGGAATAATCATGCCTGCCTTGAAGGGTGTACTGGTTTGCTAGGGCTGCCATCACACGGAACCACAGGCTGAGTGGCTTCACCAACAGAACTTTATTTTCTCACCATTCTGAAGGCTGGAAGCCTGATATCAAGATGTCAGCAAGATTGGTTTTTTCAAAGGCTTCTCTCCTTGGCTCATAGATGACCATCTTCTCCCTGTGGCTTCACATGGCTTTCCCTCTGTTTATGTCCAAATTAATTCTTATGAGGACACCGCCATGTTAGCTGAGAGCCCACCCTAATTAACTCATTTTAATCTGAACACCTCTTTAAAGACCGTATCTCCAAATACTGTCATATTCGGAAGTCCTGGGGGTTACCACTTTAATATATCAGTTTTGGGGGACACAGTGCAGCCCACAACAGAGTGTGACAAGGGCCTGCGAGGCGGTGCACACAAGCCATTGAGTGCATTGTTGTCTCTCACGGTAGTTCTACATGTGCTGCTTGCCTTTTGCCTTCAGTGGGAATTTGTGTCAGGCTTCCGACAAGCCCAGCGGCAACAGAATGCGCTCGCCATAGTCAATTCCGGAATGAGAGTATTTTTTGGAGAAGGAAATGGCATCATCCGAGAGTTATGCATCTTGTATGGAGGTGTTGGTCCAACCACTGTCTGTGCAAAGAATTCTTGCCAGAAACTCATCGGAAGGTATGGCATCCTGTCCTTATATTCCAGGTCTTTGTGTGGTGACACAGGTTATGAGAAGAAAAAGGCTTACTACCTTCCTATTTAATGGCATGGAATTCCAGTAAGAGTTCATGGTTATTTCAGGTGTCTTGATTATAGTGAATTCTGAAGTGGGTATCATGTAGTCTGTGTGCGCGTGTGCATGTGTGGGTGTGTGTGTGTGTGAGAGAGAGACAGACAGACAGGGGGCAGGGAGAGGGAGAAGGAAAGAAAGAGAGAACCCATTTCCCGGTACCAAGACCAGTAAGCAAGATAAGAGAATACTCATTTTCTACCATGAGAGAATAATTTACCATGATAAAAAAATAGACTCTTTGGAGTTTGTTTTATAATAAATGGCTAAAGTCATTTGCTTACATGACTTTTGTTTCTATTGATAATACTAATAATAGCTGATGTTTCTGGGGCATTTACTAGTTATCAGTTACCATTTCAAAAGTAATGGTTACCAACAAAGAAGAATGGTTAAAAGTATGAACTCAGTCAACCCCAGTTAACTCTGCGATCTCAGTCAGCTTACTAAGCCTCAGTGTCTTTCCTTATCCGTCAAAGGGCGGTAATGATCCCCACCTCATAGGATTAAATGAGTGACTACAAACAAGGTGCTTACAACAGGACCAGGCATGCAGTGAACATTCTAGTGATATAGGGGTTCGGTTACTGCTGGGCTAAGGACTTAACACAAGTTGTCATTTCTTTCTCATGACCATTCCATGAGGTGAGTTCTACTCTCATTCTCCTTTTACTGATGAGGAAGGGGTGGGCCTGGGCCAGACACCTTGAGAGTGAAGGACTGTGATTTGAATGTGGGTTGGCCAGCTGTGGAGCTTGTCCTCTTATTCCCTGCATTCCACCGTCATTATTTGTCTCACACACGGGCTGAGCCTGTGAGGTAATGAGTGTTGTCAGCTAGGTGTCTTCTCTTCGGTTCCCATAGGCCCTGGAATGAAGAGATGTTGGACGTGGCTTGCAGGCTGGTTCTGGACGAAGTTACCCTTCCAGGCTCAGCTCCGGGCGGGAGGGTGGAGTTCAAGAGGACCCTCATCATCAGCTTCCTCTTCAAGTTCTACCTGGAAGTGTCACAGTTTCTGAAGAGGATGGTAAATGGAACTGACCACATGTTAGCTTTCCCAGCACTGAGGGCTGCTGTGATACCCAAAGTAGAGGCAACAACCCCATGGGGAACAGCTATGGAATAGGGGATACAACTTAAAACACTTGGCCTTGCTGGGCATCCTCCAAGCTGGCCGTTGATGGCTGGTGCACTTGAAGAAGATTTGCAAGGAGAGCAGAGTTGTGCAGGATTGTGTTTCACACTACTCAGCCATTGTGTTTCTGACTGTTGTTGGTCTAGGAGGTGTGCAGAAAGCTTGTTCATGATTCGAACATATTTTCCCCTCAGCAGAGCATCTCTCCCAGTTGTTAAGGGTCACCTTCATGGATTCGACTCTCTTTTCTTCATTCAGCTTCATTTCTCTCACCTATAAGACGATGATGGCGGCCACTCCACAAGGTTATGGTGAAATGGGTCCTCACAGGAAAAGGGCTCCGTAGGTCCCTCGTGCTTCTGAGGAGCATGGAAAGGCTGCCTTGTAGTTGTCTTGGTGATGGTAGTGATCACCCAGGCATTCTTTTGCCTGGTCTCCCTTGTGCCGAACAGTTACAGGGTTGTTGACTCGGTAGGACACAACTAAAAGGATTCCTCTGAATAAATTTTCTAGACCCAAAAGGAACTTGAAGCATACTGGCTTCATTAATCCCATGCTACAACCGGCTGATCAAACTAGACTAGAAGCCAAGAACATTCCTCATGTGGTGTAAAACTTAGTATGATCACTTTAATAAGAGTCATAAAATTTTCTCTTAATACTGCTTCTGAGAGTATTTTTTTATTTATAGAGGGAGTCAACTAAGAACCAGAGGGTTATATCCAGTTTCTGAGAATGGAAGACTGACAATGTCTAAGTGACACACTCACCAGGCAAACAAAAGAGGAAAAATAAAGCCAACTGTAGACTATTCCAGTTAATAGCCAGCTAATATAATTTCTTGGGTGAATCAAATGATATCACTTAAAGCTTCTGCTTTGTAGTCTCATGCCTTCCATTCAACCTCCTCTACCAATATTGTTGTATTATTAAAAATAGTGGCCTTTGTTGGCTTTAATTTTACATTAAAATTTTTTTAATTGTAAAAATTAACCATTAGGTGTACTGTTTAAAGTCTCGTATAAAGACGCAGTGATCCGTTCCTCTCCGTTCTCAGAGGTGTTCCTCCTAGGGCTCTGGGCCCCTTGCTCCTGTGGGGCAAGACGGCAGGGAGCTGTCTGTAGTTTCCTTCCTCCCCTGTTGGCGAGGTGGTGCAACACAGAGTTGACATTTCTTCACTTTGGCTCTCACCTTTTCCCAGCTTGAGTATTCTCTTCCTTTCTATTTTATTTACTTAGCTCCTGTCTTCCTGTTTTATTAGTTTGTAAGTCCTCAGATCATTTAGGCAAGCATATGAGAGGATCCTAAGAAACCTAAAGATGATGGACGTCATTCATCTGTATTCGGTTGGCACTTCATGATGTGCAGTAGTATGTACGGGCCTTCCAGAACATGTGTCCTGGTGGTCAGGGAGCTGTGGCTACCCCCAGGGTTCTGCACAGAGCAAGTACTTGCTGAATGGTAGACTTCCCAGTAGAGCTGCTTGTCCAGAACCATGGTAACCTCCCTTCCAAGACTTTTCCGGCCTATTTTAAGTCTCTGCTATGGTTCTGCCCTTCAGGACCCTGTTCATTATCCTAACCTTGTGGACAAGGATGCGAGTGCCTTAGAAGACCTTCATTCCAGACATCACTCCAGTACCTTAAAGTACCAGGTGGGTGGCTTTTTTTTTTTTTTTAATTCAAAGGCCCTGGCTTATAATTCCTTCACCTGGACACCCCAGTTCCTTCACAGTGATTCTCAAGCTTTCTAAGCTCTAGCTCCCCTTCTGGTGAATTCAGGCTTCTCCAGTGTTAATTATAATTTCAAACTCAGTGACAAATTTTGACAAAAGATAGAACTAGCCATGGCAGTTTTCTAAAAAATGTCTGTTTTGGCCTTGAAGTTTGTGTGTTTTACTCTGTGGCCTTGTACCACTGATAGGCATGAGCTGTGGCTAGCTTGCCACACACTTTCTGCCCTTGGCATTGTGGAAGCTGGAGTGCAACCAAAGTCATATTCCGTGTCAAGGCCGGGGGCTGCTTTGATTTCATTTATAGAGGAGCAGAAAACACAGCCCTTGGAGGCTGGTGAAAATGCAGTCATGGGTTTTTTTTGTTTTTTTGGGTTTTTTTACAAAGTTACTGATTTACTTTGTTTTTGAATAAGCAATTCTATACACAACAGATACATTGTTGAACACTACATCTGAGACTAATAATGTACTACGCGTTGGCTAATTGAATTTAAATTAAAAAAAAAAAGTTTGCGTCCCCAGTCTCTATTCTTCTGTGAGTTACATTTAGAGTTGAATCAAACTAAATTCTAAGAGCTATTCAAGCTCTTAGATGAATGAAAACTGACTATTAGAACAGAATTCCTCACGACTTTCAAATGGAGTTTTCCACATCGTAAAAATACTGCCCAAAATCACCCTGTTGGTAAACTGGATAATATTGGATGTGGTTTTCCTTGAAATTATTATCAAGAAACTTTACCTTGAGAGTTTCATTAAGTCAAGACCATGACGAGGCTTTTGAAAGCATCAGTTCATTGACTCTATTGTTGGATTTAGTTGTAAAAGCTGACAGTACGTCATAAGGAATGTTGCAGTTGCCCCATCTCTCTTAAGGTTTTAGGTTCAGGATGTTCAAAAATTCAAGGACACCAAAACCCATTGAAAGTGATGATATTGAAAGTTTTAAAAAGCTGTCATCTTTCCTAATGTTCTGCAAAATATGGAAGCTGCAACCTTCAGCTTATAAATACCGTAATGTTACCTTGACAGTGGAGTAAACCTCAGAGAGGAACAACAGCACATTAACGGGTGTTCAGGTCACCCAAAGAGAAGTGACAATCCTCACACAGCGGATGGTCGGAAAAGGGAGCAATTTGTTATTATAGATTGCAAGGCCAAGTTTTGGAAGTAGTTCATCTCCCACTCAGATGAGTTTTTCTTTTTGTTTTCCTGTGGTTTTTTATACACAGATGCTCGCCTTGCTCGAGCGTCTCTAGCGCTCGTGACAAACATCTTTCCCCAAATCAGCACCTTTGCGCTTCAGGAGATCACCAGTTTGAAGAGACAAACTCGTTCCTCGGTGGTCCCTTCAGCCACATAACAAGCAGAAGTAACGAGTGGGGGGTACAGCCTCTTTCACTGGTAGATTCACCCCAACTAACTACCAAAAAAAAAAGTGTTGTATCTTCAGCTAAAACAATCGACTGCATTTTTTACTATAGACTAGGAAAAAGATGTATTTGGGGATTTTTCTTCAATCTTTTTGCTGGCCTCACACAGCAGGGTTTCAAAAGGTTTTGTTGTTGTTGTTTTTTTTCCCCCCAGTGCTGTCATGTGTTTCATTATTGACAAGAAAAAGTATTATGTCATAGAAAGTAGAAAACTCCCAGAGCCTCCACAGGTACTTGAGGATGTGTTTCCTTAATATTTAAGCTTATGGGGGCGCCTGGGTGGCTCAGTGGGTTAAAGCCTCTGCTTTCGGCTCAGGTCATGATCCCAGGGTCCTGGGATGGAGCCCCACATCGGGCTCTCTGCTCCGCGGAGAGCCTGCTTCCTCCTCTCTCTCTGCCTGCCTCTCTTGCCTACTTGTGATCTCTGTCTGTCAAATAAATAAGTAAAATCTTTAAAAAAAATATTTAAGCTTATGAATTACCTAGAAATTTGCTCTTCATATGGAAAAGAATCTGTTAGGATTTTTAAAAAGTGGGTGATTTTTCACTCAAATGTTCAAGTTGCAAGCCCCCCCACAGAAGCCTAGTACAGCAAGTTGGGGTATTTACAGAGCGAGTTGACCCTTATGATCTAGAACACAAAAAACCATACTTGAGGGAGAGCCCTCAGAACATTTTTTTTTCTCTTGATCACCTTCTCAGCTTCTCAAAGGAGAGAGACCAAAGGCCTGACGAGAGGACTTGGTCCTGAGGACAGAGCGTTGAGCCGTGTCTCTGGGGCTGGTGTGTGGGAGCTGCCTCAGATCTCCTTCCATGCCTGAACCCCCACATGTAAAATTTCCTTTCAGTTTCCCTCTTTGCCTACATTCATGGCCTAATGTCTGTCTTTATTTAATGGTGCCTAGGTCAAGTCCTAAATTATCTTTCTTCATAACCTGCTTTCTAGTTGTGCATTATGTTCTAGTAACTACAAAATTAAAGTTTACATTTAAATGAAACAAATATGGACACTAAAACAAAAAAATGCCTATCGGTAAGTGTACATTTTACTGTAACACAGTAAATTTTGTGTGAGCCAGGACCAAGTTCATAGCATCCCACACGTGTGTCGTGTGCCAAGTCAATTTTAGGAATCACTCTACTTTCCGCATATAATTGTCAGTCAACATTTGGCTGACATTTTACTGTCTTTGATATTCTGAAGAGAGTAAGTTTTTATTTTTTCCGTATAACCAATAGAAATGTTGAACATGTTTTCAAATTACACGAGCCACTCTCCTTTACCCTCTTGTTATTCTGGGCCTGCCCTCTGCCTGGACAGCCTCTGATCTATCTCAGGCCAAAGGTTTATTTTTTGGGTCCCTCAAGTAGGTTGACAGTGAACCGGGACCACTCTTTGTGAGTCCATGAGCAGCAGAGAGCATCGGGCAAGTGTACATTTCAGTATCTTCGTCCTGGAATTTCCACCACCCACACTCCCATCACCAGTCCCCTTAGCAGCTGTAGCCTTCATGTGGGGCTCTGAGCTTGGTCTCTGTCCTGTCCCTTAACCCCTCTTTCTTCATATATCCAGTTCTTCTTCTCCCAATAACCAACCAACCAGGAAAGCTAACAACTCCCTCCTACTTGAAATACTGGGGAAGACATCATGTTTCTTAATGTCTGTTTGGTTAATGAAACATATTTAAGGCACTTAGAGAACCGGTAACAAGACATTTTATTCCATGGGTCTCTAAGAAAGAGTAACATTAGTAAATCATTGTTCAAAATGCAGGTCCCTTTGTCTTCATTCTTTATCAGGATTGTCTTAAGTTACACATTTTAACAGTTATTTCTTAACTTCCTCATTTGGAATAGGAAAGGAAGGGCTCTTCTTGTTGACAGCATACCCTCAGTATTTTATGAAACATAGTCATGATACCATCATGCTCTTCTGAAAAACATTATGTATGCCATTGCTTAAATACAACAGTCAAATAATTTTGGTAATAAAATTGAAAGAAATATGGGAGCATTAACAGGATGATATAATTTTACATTTTTAGAAAAATATTTATATTCATTTACTCATATATATAAATGGAATTTGCATTAGAGATACTTGTGTTCTATATTCAGAAAAAGTAGGGGAAAAAATTAGAACAATTTCATGACCGTGCATCCCAGTTTGCCCACTGTATTACTCAAACAGGCTTATTGTCCTCATGTTATTATTAACAGTGACAACTTTCAGTGTCAAAATTGTTCTGGTTTGGATGTAAATTATAGCATAAGAGCTACCCTCTTATGGGAGAGGTGCATAATGTTATAAAAATGATTATAAAAATGATATGTTGGTTTTTGATTAAACAGAGTGTAGACTCCAAGCAGCTTCCTCAAGACCCAATCGGCCATCCCATCATGCACCTGTCTGGTATTAAGCATGCCACAGGCGAAGCCATCTACTGTGACGACATGCCTACCGTGGACCAGGAACTTTTCTTGTCTTTTGTAACAAGTTCAAGAGCTCATGCTAAGATTGTGTAAGTGATAAAGTCCTAATTAGACATTATGATTGCCTCTTCTTCTAAGTCACTAAGTGACTTACCACTTTTAAGTGGTAAGTAATGGTACAAAGAGGATAGGCTACTTGTTGGCAATATTCAGTGCAGATTGGGAGGGAAATTAGATCAAAATGTAGGACTTAATACAATTTGTCCCTCTGTATACAGTTGCCCCTTGAACAACACGGGTTTGAACTGTGCAGGTCCACTTATATGTGGGTTTTTTTTTAAATGCTAGTACTATGAAAACATTTTCTTTTCTCTAGCTTACTTTATTGTAAAAATATGGTATATAATACATATAACGTGCAAATATGTGTTCTTTCACTGTTGATGTTATTAACGAGGCTTCTGGTCAACAGTAGGCTATTAGTAGTTAAGTTCTGGAAGAATAAAGTTTATATGAGGATTTTCAACTGTGTAGGGGATCAGTAACCCTAACCCCTGCATTGCTCAAGGTCAGCTTCATTCAAGTTCAAGTAATAGCTTCATTGTCCGGGGAATTTGTTCCCAGTCGTCTGAGAACTATTAGAGCTGGATGTACCTTACCACTCAAACATCTTATTCTCCAGTTAAGCTTGTTCGCCATGGTCTTCGGGCTGGGGCTTCTCTGAGGGCCTGCTCTGTGTGCTCTGATCTAGGTCTATCGATCTGTCAGAAGCTCTCAGCCTGCCCGGCGTGGTGGACATTATGACTGAGGAACATCTTCGTGGTGTAAACTCCTTCCTCATTTTAAGCAAACCGGAGGAACTTCTGAGGACAGAGGAGGTATGGCATTTTTGCTTTCTGTTTCAAAAATAATTTCCTCGGTTAATGTTCTTAAAGATGGCATCAAATTTGGCACATCATAAAGGATTCCGGTAATTCTTTTTTTTTTTTTTGGTCAGAGAGAGCGAGCACAGGCAGACAGAGTGGCAGGCAGAGGCAGAGGGAGAAGCAGGCTCCCTGCCGAGCAAGGAGCCCGATGTGGGACTCGATCCCAGGATGCTGGGATCATGACCTGAGCCGAAGGCAGCCGCTTAACCAACTGAGCCACCCAGGCATCCCAAAACACCATTATTCTAATGGTGAATGAATTCAAATATATTCATTTTCCACATAAGAAGTTGACTAGTTCTATAAAAGATACTTGGTATTTTCCTATTTTCTAGTAGTAATCTTACTACTGGAAGGGGAGGGGCAGAGGGAGAGAGAAAAGAGAGGACTCCTAGGCAGACTCCACACCCAGCATGGAGCTGGATATGGGACTAGATCTCATGACCCTGAGCTCATGACCTGAGCCAAAATCAAGAGTCAGACACTTAACTGACTGGGCCACCCAGGTGCCCCTTTTCTTAGCTTTTAATATGAGAATTCTGTCCCCTTCTCTGAACTCAGTCCAACTCAGTCATGTATACAGAGCTGTGTTCCACCAGGGTCTTCAAGTGAGCATCTAATGTGGCCAGCCACATAGCCAAGTAAGACCCAAGTGGTCCTTACGCTCACAGAGTGTGAAGTCCAGAGGAGAAGGTGAAGTGGACCTTTAATGCACTTCGTACTTTGTGTTAAGCTTACTTACTTGCTCCTTTGTCTTATGTATCCCCCCTGCCTAGTAAAAGCCCCCGAGTGAGACCCCGAGTCCGAGTCACTGGCACGTTCCGCACACTGCTTCCCGCGCAGCAGGCTGGACGCCCACGGCGCCCGTTGCCACTTTCCGGTTGCAGATGACTCAGACTGATTCGGCTGTTGCGTCTTAAGTTTTCAGAAAACGCAACGCGGGCGGCATTCGGCAGGTTTTCTGTCTAAGGCGGACTTCTCAGGTCAGGGTTGACCCCAAAGCTATTCCTCCTTCCAGAGTCCCGACTTCCAGCTCTCGCTGGCTGGTTTAGTGGCTACGAGTGAAAGCTTGATGACCTTGATGACCGAGTGTTAAGTGGAGGTTGAAACTCTCCCGAGGCAGGGCTATATGGGGCTGGCAGAAGACAGTGAGGATTGTGGCCTTTGCCGACTGTTAAGTAAACAAACAAAACCCTTCAGAGCTGGAGGATAGTGCTTCCTCTGGGAGGGGTGCAGATGTTGATGACCAGCATCTCAGGGGCACATGGCGGGGGGGTAAACCCAGGCACCCCTGCGGAGCAGGGGGGGGGGGGGGGGGGGGGGGGGGGGGCCATCATGAGCGCCTTTGTTACTTTAATCCCTTTTGTAAGTTACCCCTTTAAAACAGTCTTTTCACTGTAGAACTTCTCAGCGTATATAAAAACAGAGAATAGTGCAGTGAATCCCCATGGACCATGGCTCCAACAGTTGCCAGCGGTTCACAATTCTTCATATGACTACCCGCTGTCCCTGCCCGCCCACGGCCGGCAGACACACTTCTGGGTGTGGCTGTGGGGGTGTACGCACGCATGCCTGCTAGATCTTTTTTATTACCATTTTTTTTCTGATGACAACACAACTATGTGCTCGTTGTAGAAAAGACTTAATCGTTTAAAGTCAATTTTTAAATTCGTGATTACCTTTGAATTGTGATCATGGTATAAGGTGAGAGAGAACTGAGCAGTCAGGGTGACTTCTTCCAGTCTTATTTTACCTTTCTGGAGCCTTAGTTTTATTCCCATCAGCTTTCTGCTCTGATCCCTGTGTGATTTCCTTGGACCACCTGCCCCGCCTGCAGGTGGAACCATGGCGGGGACGCTCTGTGCTTGCCTGTGTCTTGGCTAGTACAGGCTCAATCTCCGCGTGAAAAGTCTGTGCCCACCAGCGTTTGGGACGCACATTTACTCACTAGCAGGCTGTGCTTTCCATTTCCTCCCTCTGTCGTCTCTGGTGAGATGGGCTCTGACCTTCTGGTCCTCCCTTTCTAGAAGCTTCCTCTCAGATGGCCCTGATCATGGTGGCAGGCACAGGTTGAGCCATGTGACTGGCTCTCCTTGACCCCTCCACAGCCCTAGGACGCTGACCTGGAGTTTTTATGTGACAGTCACTCCCGCCCCTCCTCAGCCACTTCTGCCAGTGATGCCACACAAAGACCCGAACTCCCCTATTCCCCGGGTGTTGGTTTCTCTACACACAGGGCAAAAAGAAACCACTGAAAGAGGCAGAGCCCTCCAGATTGGTAGGTAACCAATCTGGTAGGTTTTAATAAGAAAGGGAACATCTGGGGCGCCTGGGTGGCTCAGTCGTTAGGCGTCTGTCTTTGGCTCAGGTCATGATCACAGGGTCCTGGGGTCGAGCCCCGCATCAGGCTCCCTGCTTAGCAAGAAGCCTGCTTCTCCCTCTCCCACTCCCCCTGCTTGTGTTCCCTCTTTCGCCGTGTCTTTCTCTTGGTAAAATAAATAAATAAAATCTTTAAAAAAAAAAAAAAAAGAGAAAGAAAGGGAACTTTCGAGTCTTATCTTGGGCAGCCACGAGACTAAGAGACATCTGCACCCATCTGGCAGAATCTTAAAAGTGCATACGTGTAGGGGCCTTAACTGGGTTCAGTCCTGTGTGCCATCCAGATGGTCTACACCACACCTTACTCTCTCGGGCCCCAGTTCCTAGTGGGGAAACTGTACATTCGAAAGAGAGGGAAGGAGTGAGGAGCCTCCATTTGCCTGGGTCAAGCTCAAGGGTCCACCGGGATCCCGTCCTGTCAGTGACCTCCTCCAACAGCGGGGTCGCCAGGCTGGCTCTGACAGAGGCGCTTTCTCACCAGAGCCTTTGCTAACAGCCGTGCTGCACGTGTGAAGGGGTTAGTTACTGTGTGTCTAGCTCTGTGCTGTGGGGGGAGGAGGAAAAGGAGTGAAAGGAGAGGGCCTGGGACCTGCGCTCCCTGAGGACCGAAGTCTCTCCGTGTCACAGGTGTCCTGTGTGGGCCAGCTTGTCTGTGCCGTGATCGCGGAGTCCGAGGTTCAGGCAAAGCGAGCAGCCAAGCGAGTGAAGGTTGTCTACGAAGATTTGCAGCCACTGATCCTGACAATCGAGGTAACGAGCACCGATGGGTCCGTTAAAATGCTTTTGGCTACAGTGACAGGAAAGCAAATCGGACCCCAAGTGGGGTCCCGCACAGAGGGGCTTTGTTGGCCCTAGACTGTCGGTGTCAGCAAAGAACCTGGTTCTGTGCCTCTCCTCTCTGCTGCCCACAGCCCAGGCCCCAGGCCCTCCCCTGGAGTCACAGGATGGCAGCAGCAGTTTCCGGTCCCTGTCCAGGGAGGGAGAGAGCAGCATTGTCCCAGGATTCCAGGCGTGAGCCCTGAGGTCCGGCCTTATCAGGCCACTTAGGCCACACACCCATCTCTGAACAAATGATTCATGTTCTGAACAAATGATTCAGAGGCATGGCGGACCTGGTGGTTACTGCTGAGGGTTAGATTTCTTTGAAGTGTGGGGGTTACGGGGGTGGGAAGGGGGGATGGAGATGTGAGCAGAAGTCTGGTCACTGAAGGGGGCAGGTGAGAGGAGGGCTGCATGGGCAGCCAGTGGTGTCCAGGACCCTGAGTTCACCGGCACCCTGACTCTCTCAGGGCTGTGCAGGAACCAGCAAGATGCTCTGTGAAGCAAATACTGGAGACACTATGTTTAGATTCGTTAGAGCATATCTGATGAGTATGAGGAATGGAATCCTATGATGCCTGTCGCTATTTTGGCCACTTAAACAAACTGGAGTATTGCATTTTCTATCCTGTTTTTTAGAAAGGAGTTAGAGGTTTACAAAGATACAAGACTCATCTCCATGAAATGATAGGGTGTTCTCATCCATTTCATTGGTTCCTGTAACTTACTGAATAACGAAAGCATGCAAGTTGGGAAAGCAGCATGAGTAGATCAGATGCGGCACAGACAGGCTCCATGGACTCTGGGAATACATTATCTTCAGATCGAAATGAATGACTTGTTCTCTAGGTGACTAGCGTGCCCTGTGGCGGAGAATGAGAAACTGACTTGGCTCAGATTAGTGTCTCCAGGAGAACTTGCCCTTGGTGTGTTTCTTATCGTGCTGCTTTATTCCTAGGAACATAGCATTTGTTTAGGGACCGTGTCATCAGTGTTTTAAACATGAAATTAAAATCACGTCGAGAAGACAAACATACAGAAGTTAAGCCGGAGTCAAGGAGTGACAAAGCTTCCCAAAATTTCCTGGCCAGTTTCAGATTCTCTTCCCTTCCTAGTCAGATGTTGCCTCTGCACTTGTCTACTTTATACACTCATTCCCCAGCATTTTGTTTTCGAGGTACTTCTAAATAAGAAATTATTCCTTAATTACTTCTTCATAAATTATTTACATGCTACTTCATCAAAAGTTTCTTGACAGTCCTTTGCCCAGTACTGGTGGCTGAATGTCTTCCCTTCCCCACTCCCACCTTCCAGTCAAATAAGTTTCTAAACAAGCAAACAGAGGCCACGCTCTCCTTGCCCTCCCTCACTCCATCTGGCAGATCCCCCGTTGTTTGCCAGAGAAAACCAGCATCAAACACCAAACTTTGACATGTGGAGGAGAACTGACTCACATTTTTATCAGAGTTCAAGCTCTCCAAGGTCAATCAACTGGATCAGAGTGGATTTAATCAAAATTTTTAGCAGGAAAATATGCCCAGCTCCACACACATTACAGTTGTTTTTTTTAATCACTTTTTTGGACCAAGAATTATTTGGGAAATTGTCTCAAAGTTACTCAAAAAGCAAGCAGCGAGTAAAGTGGAAAAAGATTACACTTTAAAAAAAAATGGGAATTATAAAACTTCTGTTTCCAACCTGGAATATCTGAATCGTAGATTATTAAGAAAGACAGAAAAATTCATTCTAGAAGGAACTGTATTATCAGTCTATATAGCATAAAAAAATAAATGTATCTCTGCTACTAGCCCTGAGGTTAACCAAGCTAGTGCTTTCTAGAGTGTTCAATACTGTGAATGGCGGAACTCCATCAAAACTCTTGGCTCAAGGGATCAAGCTGGTGACCAATGGTGAGAAAAACATGCCCCCCACCAGAATCTACCAGTCGTCATGGTCAACAACATGACCGCAGCTAACACTTAGGTCAAAGCAGGTTTTATGAATTAACTCCCGAAAAGCTCGCAACAGTCCTGTGCGGAAACACCATTATTATCTTTATTCTGCTGAGGAAACAGGAAGACAGCTCACACAGCCGCACAATGAACAAAGAAGCAATGAACAAACCGTCTATCAAGGAACCCGGCTCCCGTGGTGGTAAAAACAAAGGAACCCACTTTTTGAATGGAGGCAATGGCAGGGTCACGATACAACAGCTCTGTAAGGTACCCTGATAGGTCTAAACATCTACTAGTGGCCAGAGGAAACCAGAGCTGGGATCATTCCTAACTGCCTGGGCCCGGGATTTCATAGATGACCAATAATCTCCGGCAGGTAATGCTGGCAGGAGCTGGCATGTCACATGTGCCAGAGGACACAGGGATTACAGCAAGAGAAATTAGTAGAAATGCTAAGAAAACCAGCCTAGATTATTGTAACTGCATCCCTGATGATGTGTACCCAGCATTGCCTCCCTTCACTGAGCACCCAGGAGAAGCCAGTGGAGTGGGTTTGTGGTACCCAGACTGGGCTTGTACTGGAAACTCACTTCTGGGGCCACAGTCCCAGATGCTCTATTGCCTTGTGCAAATGCCGTGTTCGTCCTCCCAAAAGAGGAGCATGGGCCCTCCAGGCCCACCATGATCCTTGTCACTGGAATGCCTTTAGCTAGCATTTATTGAGCATTTATTGTATGCCATGTAAACTCTTTGTCTGTCTCATTCCATTTTATCTGCACAATTCAATCAGAGCTATGTGCCCACCTGTGTCTCCATTGTACAGACGAGGCTCAGAGAGAAGAGATAATAGGCCCACAGTCAAACAGGTAGTCAGTGGAGAGAATGGACATGATTCTGACTGGGTCCAGAGTCCTGAGCTCTAAACCCATGTGCTGTGTGGCCTTGGCTTCGTACAGTGGGCTGTGGAATGCATAGTACAGTCTTCCTGGAAAATATTAGTTCCATTCCGGGACCACCTTCCATGCTGGGGTTCTCCCTGAACGTCCTCCATTTTGACTCAATGGGCACATTTGTCCTGGGTCTGTGAGGGGTCTCTCTGAAGGCTGGTCCTTAGCTCGTCGCTGGGACTGTGCTGAGTAAAGGAGCAGGGGGTTCCAGAGCAGGAGACATGCTGCCCCGACTCAGATGATGCCCCAGTGAGGGTGGCGGCCGCCAGAGGGCTGGATATCTGGCCCAAAGCCTCACTTCTCTCTCCTTTCCAGGAAGCCATACAACACAGCTCCTTCTTCGAACCAGAGAGGAAACTGGAATATGGAAATGTTGATGAAGCATTTAAAGTGGTTGATCAAATTCTAGAAGGTAAAGCTCTCTGAAAAACGTGAGGAGAGGGGAAGCAGCCCAGAAGGCTTGTGAGCACGTCTAGTTTAATGCTACCTTTGCCTTTCAGAAATCATCTAGAAATCAGCTGAGAACCGTCACTTCATTCACATATGCATTTCCCTTTGTCTCTGGGGTGTGTGTATGTGTGTGTGTAGAGTACGGCGGGGAAGCAAAGGGGGAGGCCCAGCCCCTATATGGTGCGCCGACCACCTTCCCATCATGGCCCCAGTCTTTATCCGCTGTCTCTTTTCCTGCTCATAACCACCCTGCAGATCAGGTAACTGAGGCTTGGAGTGTATGAACACTGTCATAAAACAGCTACTAAGTGACAAAGCTGGTAATCGAATTGACAGCTTTTCTTAGGATTTCCAAAGCCCATGTTTCCCTTCCATCCTTTCTCTGACTTCTCTCTCCCTTCCTTCCAGACTTCCTTCCATTGTGTATATGTGTCATTAAAATGAAATTTCTCTCTTAGAAAAGTTGATTGCAATTTTCCAATAAAATTTTTATAACTTTTTATTTTGAAATAATTTTAAATTTACAGAAAAGTTGCAATAACATTAAAGAAACTCCCAGTTACTCTTTATCCAGATTCCCCAATTATTAACACCGGCTTAATCATTCTTTCTTCCTGTACACACAAACACATTTTTTTCTGAGCCATTTGAGAGTAAGTTACATGCTTGTTTACCCCTAAATACTAGTGTGTATTTCCTTAGAGCAAGAACATCATTTTCCTTAAACAGTTACGAAAATCAGAATGTGCACATTGACACAATACTGTTCGTTAACAACAGACCTTATTCAGATTTTGCCACTTGTTTCAGAAAAAAAAAATGTACCATAGGTCTTAAAGAACACAGACTTTCCCCGCTGTGCCCTGCCGTGGTCCCTGCTAGAGAGCCGTCCTTAACCTGCGCAAGAGCTGATTAGCCCCAGGTGTGTTGCTGGGTGGGCATGGGCTTTCTGAACCACATCTCAGGGCGGAGAGTATCTCATTTGGCATTGTCTGTCTTAAGTGAATTTCCGGGGTATTGGCATCTGGTGCGTATTTGAATCCACCATCACCCTAATTTTTCTCCCCAGCCCCGAGCCCAAGCTCAGAAGGGGCCTAAGGCCTACCGTCCTCGAGTGCACAGCCAGAGGTCTGGCAGGTGTATCAACCCAGCCATTTGAGGTCAAAGCCCATCGTGTTTCTTAACTCCACGGCTGTGTTAGACCAGAACGTGGTCACGCGCTGCCTGGATGACGTCATCTGGAAGCCGAAGCAAAGACACCTTGCGCCATCACCCAGTATTCCCTGGCACGCCGTCTTATCAGCTGCAGGACTTGGCAGGACCCATCTCCCTGCTTCAAAATCTCAGAGATCCGTTGTGAAGGTTCAAGAGATAGCAGAAGTGTGCTTGGCATAGAGCTTGGCACATCCGTAACGACGAGCAATAATTACTGCAAGGCTTAGATGTTTCTGTTGCGTCCTCTGGACACTGTTTCACTGTCTCCCGAACTAACACACTGGCGGGCGCTCAGCTAGCACACCCGGTGTCTCCCGGTGCCTCCCAGTGGGAGCCACTTATGAGACCTACCTGGAGACTCCCGTGCCTCCTCTCTGGAATTCTGGAATTGGAAGATCCAGGACAGTGCAGGAATGTGCTTTTTTTTTTTTTTTTTTTTAAATTTATTTGTCAGAGAGAGAGGGAGAGAGAGAGCGAGGAGCACAGGCAGAGTGGTAGGCAGAGGCAGAGGGAGAAGCAGGCTCCCTGCCCCGTGAGGAGCCTGATGTGGGACTCGATCCCAGGACGCTGGGATCATGACCTGAGCCGAAGGCAGCCGCTTAACTAGCTGAGCCACCCAGGCATCCCAGGAATGTGCTTTTGACAAATGTTCACAGTGTTCCAGGCGATTCTTGGGACTAGAGAAATGTGGCAAACACTTGAAGGATGGGTCTGTTTTCTGGGAGAGGAGGAGAGAGCATTTTCAGCATGAAGAGATGATGGTGTGAGCATCTTGGAAATGCCCATTTTTAAGGGGGTCCTTCCACTTGGACCATCGTATGTTCTTGCCGTATGTGTTTTTGTGTGAATTCGGTTGTTGTCCTTTCCCTTGACATCTTATTTTATCATTTAATTAGGGAATTGATTCAGCCTGTCTCTGACTTGAATTTTAGTTTGTATCCTGCCCTTTACCCTACTGATAAATGCAAAAGTGGTACAAGATGCTTTAAAAGGGACACTTATATTGATTTTAAATTTCCACCTTCTTGACTCACTAGTGTGAGGTTTTTTTTTTTCTTCTTACAATGCAATTATCTTTTGAATTAAGAATTTTTGGCCACTGTTTCAGTGAGAGGTAACTGGAAGTGATGATAGTCATTACAGCACTTTGTCCCTTGGGAACATAGCTGCCCTAAGAAAATCAAATATTTAAAAGATAAACTGTGTAGAACACTAACGACATCAAGTCTTAGACTGTGTTCTTGAAGGGACTGAGATTATGGTTTGTTTTTATCCTCTGAAAATACATTCGGCCCCTTCCTAGCCCTGATGTCATAGCACTGGGAGGGCCTTAGAAACCCCCCTGCCGAGGCCCTGAGGTGAACATCTTTCTCTACATGAAACCACTTCTCATTTCTCTCCTTAAAAATGGCTGGAGAACACAGAAGGCAGTCTGTACAGCAGGATTTGCAAAAGATCTAGGAGCCCTGAAATGGAGATTATCTTGCCCTCATCCCATCCTACTGGGCACAATACAGGTAGCCTCCCGCATAGCCTTTTATGGCTTTTCAGTCTTTAAGGGCTTCTTATTAAAATGGAAATGTGCCCGGAGGAATCACTCCTGAACCCACAGGGGAAAAAGATTTTATCTCAGGGATTAGCTAATCAAGTTAGTTGATCAAATTAGTTGACAGCAACACCCTGGGAGGACGAAAGGGAGGGCGGCAGGGTGGACCAGATGATGTAACAGGGTTAGCGTGCTTTCCAGGCGTGAGCAGAAACAGCTCTAATAGCTGGTAGCTTTTCATATTTTAAGTGAAGTAGGTGTTTAACAAAATAAATTCTGATTGGCTCATGGGGACACTAATACCGTAAACCATGAATTTGAGCCCACTGTCAGGTGGATTTTTAATGTGCAGTCTTTGATAAAACCTTACATTAAAATTGAGATTTGAGGGGCGCCTGGGTGGCTCAGTCTGTTAAGCCTCTGCCTTCAGCTCAGGTCATGATCCCAGAGTCCCGGGACTGAGTCCCACGTCCCGCTTCCTGCTCTTCAGGGAGACTGTTCTCTCTCTTTCTGCCCCTCACCCACTCGTGCTCTCTCTCAATCCTACTCTCTCCCTCTCTCAAATAAATAAAATCTTGGAAAAAAAATAAAATTGAGATTTGAGTTTTGACATTTTAATTTTTGTATTTCATAAATGAAACAATCTTATTTTTCTGTATTTTTTTCTTTATTCAGAGTTTGGATAAGATAGGAAATCCAGACATCAATACAAAAGATTTCCTTGGGAATCTCCCTTAAATCATCTGCAAATCCCTGTTATTGGATACATTTTTAATTTTTTAAAGTTCTCCCTTTCACCTAACATGATGGTTGGTCATAATTGTATTGTTTTTTTCTCTCTGTTTACTCTTTTCCCCCCATCTTTCAATGGCTTTGTTGAAGATTTTTCAGAACTCCATTTTGATGGATCTGTAGTGTTTCTCAGTGTATCTCTGTCTGGTTTTGTTTTGTTTTTTGGTGGTGGTTCTAGGTGTAAATTTTACACCTAGAACATACAATATATGTAACATTTATACTACAGTATATCTTGTAGCAACATTTTCTCAGTTTGCACATAGAAATCTTACCTTTCTTCACATCCTTTCACTCTCTCATTTATTATAATCCTAAAAAAATTCCCTCTTTATACTCTGAGTACTTCATGAATCAATGTTATAATTTTGCTTTCAATGCAATTTGCAAAATTCAAGAGGAGAAGAAAAGTCTATTGTGTTTACCTGTATTTGTAGTTTGATTTTAAAAAAATCATTTCTTGTCTGCTTCACAACTGTCTTTAACCATTATTTTAGGGTAGGTCTGTTTAAGACAAATTCTTAGTTTCCTTCATCTAAGACTGTCTTGATTTCTTTTTCATTCTTGAAGAGTATTTTTGCTGGATATAGATTTTTTAGTTTCCAGGTCCTTTAAAAGTTGAAGAAAGACATTGGACCTTTCCTCTGGTCTCCACAGTTTCTGATGAGAACCTGCCTTGTGAGGTATCCTCCCCCTATAGGCAAGGTAGTGTTTTTCTCTGTCTGCTTCCGAGATATTTTCTTTTTACTTTTCAGAAGTTTGACTCTGATGTGTCTTGGCATGAATTTCTATGGATTTATCATATTTTCAAATATTCACTCAGCTTCTCAAATCTGTAGGTTCGTGTCTTTTGCCAAGTTTAGGAAATTTTCAGCCATTATTCCTTCAGGTATTTGATGTCAGTGATCCAGATGGTCAATCTTTTTATTTAATCGAAGCTCTGGTCATTGTCTTTTCAGTCTCTTTCTGATGTTCAGGTTAGGCAGCTCTGTTGTACTGTGTTCTTGATGACTGATTATTTCCTCTGTTCTCTCCATTCCCTTGTTGAGTTTTTCCAGTGAGCTTCTTAAATTTTGGTTGTTGTATTTCTTAGTTCTAAAATTTCCATTTGGCTCTTTTTGTATCTTCTGTTTCTTTGCTGAAATTTCCCATTTTTCCATGTGTTTTAAGTGTTTATGTAAATGCTCGCTGAAGCATGTTTATGATGGTTGCTTTAAAATCCTTGTTAGATAATTCTAACATCTGTGTCATCTCAGTGTTGGCATGTTGATTGTCTTTTCTCATTCAAGTTGAGTTCTTGGTATAATGAGTGATTTTCAATTGTATCCTGGTCATTTGATTATTATGTTGTAAGACTCTGGATCTTATTTACATTATCTATTTTACCAGAACTCCTCTGACCCCATGCTGGTGGGGAAATGGGGGTTGCTGCCTTGTTATTGCTAGGTGAAGGGTGGAAGTCCAGATTCCTCATGTGGTTTCCAGTGATACCACCACAACACAGGGTTTGGGGCATCTCATTATAGCCTGACAAGGGTGGAAGTCTAGATTTTTCTACCCAACTTTTGCAGATAGGAATGGGGCCACAGTGTTTTCACAGTGGTCATTGTATAAAAGTTTTCTTGCTAGGCTTCCCATCTCTTGGTCCCTTGGATGGAGAAAGTAGGCTTTTCTTGGGGATTTTATTTCTGTGTTTTCTTGTTGGTATTTTGGGATTGCTGGCTTCTCTGGTACCAAGTCTGGGATATATGAAGCAAACAGCAACAACAAAGAACTTAACTCACTGAACTCACCATGTGTCTTTCCTTGGATCCCAAACTGCCTAGCTGGTCTGCCTTCTCTCTACCTTTCAGAGTCTTCTTATATTTCCTTTGCATATAAATAAATAAAGTTGTTTGCTGTACTTAGTAGAAGGAACCAAGAGAAGTACATTTACTCCATCTCATCTTGGACCAGAAATCTCCTTGCCATAAGTGTTTTGACTGGCTCTAGAACATCACACACCTTTCCCTAGAACTCTGTGACCTACCATATCGGGAGACCTGACAGATACCTATACAGGACTCTTCTTCAAATCTGCAGATATAATGAATTCCACGTGTTCACGGCCCTTAACTGTGTAGCCTGCTGTCCTAGCAGTATCACTGTTGGTGGAATTTCTCCGTAATGGGAGAACAGCTGGGAGATGCTCCCTATTCTATCTGAAAGCCTTCTTGACTCTGATACTTTCCTCTAACAGGTGAAATACATATGGGAGGTCAAGAACATTTTTATATGGAAACCCAGAGCATGCTTGTTGTTCCCAAAGGAGAGGACCAAGAAATCGATGTCTATGTTTCTACACAATATCCCAAATTCATACAGGTAACTGTGGGGCTGTTGCAGAGGGGAGTTGGCTAAGTTAAGTGGTTTCTGCTGGCAAAACATACCAAGAGCAATTAAAGACAAAAATTCATCGCAGGAACTGAAGGAATTTGGAGTACTAACAGCCCTATCTGTTTGGGTATTAATAGCTCAAAACTTTTAAGAGAATGTTATGAAAGTAGGCACCTTTTGTTTGTGGATTTATAACTTCAGAACCAGTTATGGAGTCAGCGGGCCTCTTTTGCTGTACTCTTGGCATTATTAAGAATGCGAAAGAAAAAAGAGGAAAGCCTGCCCTCCACCAAAGCTTTTAAGTACCTAACTCACATGAAGCAGTTAGGAAATGGTATAGGACAGAATGGAACCAAATACTTCATCAGCTAAGTCAGAATTTACACAGATGGAAGAATTAAGAGAAAGAAGGGTTTGCTGAGGGCTAGAATCATCCAGAAAGTCCATGAAGATGAAGTCTTCATTGTGAAAGCAAGAGGGGCAAAGCTAAGGGGTTGACTCAGTAGGTCATACAAGCCAGTGTTATTACCAGAGCAGGTAGGAATGTGGGAATGTGCGGACTGAAGCCTTTTAGAGCTGGAACATTGAGAAGGGTCAGGTGAGTGCTGTCTCAGTCCGGTCTCCTCATTCCCTGTGTGATGCTGGGCCCATCGCTTCATCCCTCTTGGGCTCCACATCTACAAACATGAGCTGTAGAGATTAAATGACCTCCAAACATGAGGATAGCAAGGAAGAGCAGGACCTGCATCCAGGGAGGGACCCACACACCCACAGACTAGCTGGTAATAATCCAGATGGTAGGCAAGAAATGTCTCTGGTAGAGACAGCAGAATGTGGGGAAAAGGTCAGGCTGAGAGAGGTTTGCAAGGCCTCAAAATCTCACTGCTTCAGGGACGCCTGGGTGGCTCAGTTGGTTAAGCGGCTGCCTTCGGCTCAGGTCATGATCCCAGCGTCCTGGGATCGAGTCTCGCATCGGGCTCCTTGCTCAGCAGGGAGCCTGCTTCTCTCCCTGCCTCTGCTGCCACTCTGTCTGCCTGTGCTCGCTCATTCTCCCCCTCTCTCTCTCTGACAAATAAATGAATAAAATTTAAAAAAAAAAAATCAGAACTTTAAAAAAAAAAAAATCTCACTGCTTCAGGAAACCTATCCCAAGGGATTAGAGTGGAAAGGACAGTTTGGATATGGTTCATGGGGAAATTTTTCAAGAATTTATTAGCACAGGGGCACCTGGGTAGCTCAGTCAGCTAAGCATCCAACTCTCAGTTTCGGGTCAAGTCATGATCTTAGGGTCATGGGATTGAGCCTTGCACTGGGCTCCATGCTGGGCTTGGAGCCTGCTTAAGATTCTCTCTCTTCCTCTGCTCCTTCCACCCCCAGTGCCCCCCTCCCAGCCCCGCACCATGCTCTCTCTCTTTCTCAAAAGAAATTATTAGCACAAAAATATCCTGTTGATACGGAAAGGACTACTTAATATTAATGATAGTTCTTGCAATGTTATAATAGCTAAATGCCACTGACATCAGTTGTGGGTGTGCTTAGGTTACTGGAAGCTGTCCTGCTATTTCTTGTAGCTGGAGAGCTTTTGTATTGTGTGTAACATTTTGGAATCAAAAACGAGTAAGCCCTGCCCCACTCCCTTGCTGCAGATGGATCAGATTAATGGGAACTGTTATCATTCACAGGACATAGTTGCTTCGACCCTGAAGCTCCCAGCTAACAAGGTCATGTGTCATGTCAAGCGTGTTGGTGGGGCTTTTGGGGGGAAGGCTTTCAAAACCGGCATCATGGCAGCCATCACCGCATTTGCCGCCAACAAGTAAGTGGAGAAAATCTGCTCAATTTGGGCGCCTGGGTGGCCTAGTGGGTTAAGCCTCTTCCTTCGGCTCAGGTCCTGATCTCAGGGTCCTGGGATCGAGTCCCGCATCGGGCTCTCTGCTAGGCAGGGACCTGCTTCCTCCTCTCTCTCTGCCTGCCTCTCTGCCTACTTGTGATCTCTCTCAGCCAGATAAATAAATAAAATCTTTTTTTAACAAAATCTGCTCAATTAGATTAAAAAAGAAAATGAAGTCATGCTGTGCATTCTTAATACTGAGGTTCAGGAGGAAGAATTTGGGTTAAGATTATTTAAAATCATATATGGTATACAAATACACAAAGCTGCCATTTTATTACAACTTTTTTATCTTACATTGTCATACCAGATACTGAGAACCAAAATGAGACTCAAATACCCAAAAGAGTGAAAGCCACAGTAAAAATACCTGAAGAGCAGACAGAAACAAGTCCCAGATGGATGCTGATTACTTGTCTTAGCACCTGTATGTGTATATAGGTCACTTCAACAATTTGAAAAAAGCTCAATCATATATATATTATATATATATGACCATATATATTACATATATATGATAAATATATATGTGATATATATGATACATGTATATATGATAAATATATCATATTTGATAAGTATATGATATATGATAAATATATATGTAAAATCCTTTATGTGTATTTATATATAACATTATATATGCTATATAATATATATTAAATATATATATAAATATATGTGTTCCTACATATATTTTCTTGATTTAAATGGAGATTTTTGCTTTTGTGATGCTTGCTTTATTTACATTTACTTATTTATTTACATTATATATATTTACATTTTATATATAATATAAATATATATATTTATATGTTATATATATTTACAGTTATTTACATTATATATATATATTATAGATAATATATAATATGTATATTTATATATTTACATTTATTTACATTACCATTTTCCTTTAAGGATCCCAAAACATTACCATAGGAAATGGCCTTTGGAGCAGACACATGTAGAAGGCTTAATTTCTTTGCTGAATGATATGAGTCAGTTCCTGTATCCCATGAAGCAAAATGACCTTGATTCTAGGTCTGTGCTCTCAGAGCACTTGGAAATCAGACCCCACCTGAGTTCCTCCATTCGGAACCAGTCTATGATGTGGCCCTGGGACCATTTCCCTGTAGCAGAGGTTGCTTTCACAGTGGAAAATATGCCCAAAGCAATGCCCTAGGGCCCCAGACACCCGAGACCCTCCCTTGCAGAGGTAGCAGCCGCCAGGGATTGTGCTCTGACCCGAGGCGAGGGGAGGCCACGGTGCACGCCTGAGATCAGAACACCCCGGGAGCAGTAGTTCCGACGTCCTGTGACGTCCATGGACGCCCCTCCAGCTCTCGCCAAGAGTTAGTACCATCCCTGAGTGGCAACTACCATCCCGGGATGGCAGCTCCTTGGTCTACAGTTTACCACTCTGCTCTAGACACGGCCGCGCCGTCCGCTGCGTTCTGGAGCGGGGAGAAGACATGTTAATCACTGGAGGCCGCCACCCTTACCTTGGAAAGTACAAAGTGAGTAGAAGAAGAGTGGGGATGGAAAGGCTTTATGTCACCGAGATGACATTGCGAGCCGGCAGCAGGCGGCGCTGGGCTGCTCTTTCCTGGGAACTAACAATAGCAAATCAGCAAACCCGGCTTCTACTTATCTTTCTGTTCCTTGTGCTCACCGGCTACTGGCCGGCTCACACCTGCTTTACTTGAAGATGTCAGTTTGTGGAAAAGTACTAACTGGATTTGGCTGATACCAAGTGAATGTATGTGAGCATGTGAGTATATATATACACATCTGTGAAAGGAGATCTGATACCAGACGACGTCCACTTTCTCTAAAAATGGAATAATTCCCAATAGTGCTCTGTGAAATTACAATTATTTGCCAACAGCTTCCTCATCTTTCAGTATAGCAAAAGTGTTGCTATAAACTCTGTCCCAGAAATTCCTAGAAAAATTTCTATAGCAGAAAATAATTATTTTTTGGTTTTATAAGAAATAAAGTAACTTGTCAGAATAGATTAACTGCCAGGATAAACAACTAAAAACTCTCAGGGCTTTTAAACCCATATTGTGTTATTTCTTGCTCAAGTAACAGTAGAATCAGCAGGGGTTAGGGGAAAGGGCAGAGGAGAGGACTCTGCTCTGAAAAATTATTCAGGGATTTAAACTTTTTCCACCCAGTAGTGCCACCATCATCCCCTCAGATTGCATCATGTGATATGGAAGTCACGAAGCTCAGATGGCTATTCACGGGTACATTTACATTAACTAAGTGAAATAAGAAAATTTAGGGGCGCCTGGGTGGCTCAGTCGGTTAAGCATCTGCCTTTGGCTCAGCTCGTGATCAAAGGGTCCTGGGATCGAGCCCCATGTTGGGCTCCTTGCTCAGCGGGAAGCCTGTTTCTTCCACTGTCTGCCGCTCCCTCTGCTTGCGCACGCTCTCTCTCTCTGACAAATCTTTTTTAAACATTTAAAAATAAAGAAAATGGAAAATTCAGTTCCACAGTTGTGTTAGCTGTACTTCAAGTGCTCAGTAACTATGTGTAGCCAGTGGCTGCCATATTGGACATGTAGATATGGAACATTGCCATCACCTCGGAAAGTTCTATTGCAGAGCACCACCTTAGGGACGCTGAGTCCTCTGCTGGGTCTTCTGCTGAGGACAGAACCAAAGGAAGAGTGTTATGTGGAAAGTGTTTTAGGCACCAGTTGTGTTAAGTGCAGGCCTTGCTTTTATTCATGTGTAATGAGCCAGGACTTTGCCATCTAACTATGAAGGTAGCTGGGCAGCGTAGTCTTCCACATGCCCAGGATGGAAGACAACAGCATTT
Source organism: Mellivora capensis (assembly GCA_004024625.1). Taxonomy (NCBI): domain Eukaryota; kingdom Metazoa; phylum Chordata; class Mammalia; order Carnivora; family Mustelidae; genus Mellivora; species Mellivora capensis. The sequence continues at coordinate 233,437 of PISX010000592.1, forward strand.
GTTGAACACGGCATCATCTCCATCACAACTGGTGTACTTGCATCCATATTTTTAGGAGATAAGGGATGTGTTTATTTCATTTCACAGTCAATCGGATCTATATTTAGAATTTGGTTTAGTTTAACAAAGATTTATTAGGGTGAACTTTGTTCTGAAAGAGATTACATTTTAAGGGCTAAGGGGGAAATAAAACATACACATATGAAGTCATCATGAAAACATCATAATGTTGGGTTAAAAAATGAGATGCGCATGGCAAACTATGAGTTGCAGTACGTACATGAGACATCTTAGAGAAGGTGAAACATAAATGGCCTTCAAAGACAGATGAGTAGAAAGAAGGCATGTGGGTGGTGGGAATGCAGAGGAGGGATAAACATGGTGTATTTAATGGGGTGGTGGTAAGGGGAGGGGGAATTAGAACACATACTAATTACTGAGGGGTGGTGGGAAATAAGGTTGGTTAGGTTAAGTGAAGCCAGATTGAGTGAGACCTAGAGTTTCAGGATTGGGGTTGAAACTTGATCTTATAAGAAAGAGTAGGACTAAGTAGATTCTTGATCAGTCAAGTGTCATAACTGAATACAGGTGCATTGGAGAAGGTCATATGATGGCACAGGGCAGGATGGCCTGGGGAGGAGAGAGGGAGCATTCAGACATGAAGTATTTGGGGTCTGAGCTGTGATAGTAAGATGTTGAAGAAATTAGTCCAAGAGCCGTGGTAGTATAAAATAAAATAGGAGTCGGTGGCAAACTTGGCTAAGTCTAGGGGAGAATAAAACCACAGACATGACTTGGAGGTTTTTTGTAGAAAGCACCAAGTTGGAAGGAGGAACCAATCTGGAAGAACAGTGATGAGCTTGTTCCTTCACCGATTGGGTTCCTTGTCCTTCACCAGTATGGAACCTTATTAAAAAAGGACTTGTTATAGTTACAGAAGCCTTAAGCACAGTGGTGACTATAATTATGAAAGAAAAATTATGTCTTCTGGAGTAGAGTGAAGACAAGAGATGATAACATTTGTAATACTAATGTTAATAATGTATATTTAGAACATTACTGTGTTTCAGTCACCCACCTATAATTTCCTATGCATTACCTTATTTACTTCCATTTCACAGATAGAGAGGTTATAGAGCTTGCCTGAGATCACAGAACTAGTTAAGTGGCAGAGCCAGGACTCAAACTTCTGGAATTCACAGGCCGTGCCCTTGACAACGACTTTGGTTTGAATCTGGTTCCGTTCAGCAAAAATCACAAAGTGAACTCTAGTAAGTTCAGAGATACTGAACCAGAGTGCAGATGGAAAGCAGGGATATTGGATACATATGAAACACAAGGAAGATATTTCTGTAAAAGACCTCTAGCAGCACCCAGTGGTGCTGAGAGTTTTCATCAAACTGGGCTCGCTGAGAAAAATGTGCTGAGCCCATTGCGAGCCACAGCCACCAGACTGGGAGATTAGAAGATGAGGTCCCCTCCGGGGAGAGAGTTCAGGTAGAATGGTAGAGCCAGAATGCAAGGATTTGTGGCAAGAAAGGGAGGTTGAGAATGATGAGGTTGGTTTGCTTGAGGAGGGAAGAGCGAGATTGGTTGAACAGTAGTAATGAATTTTCCAGGAGGGGTTTTTGTTTGTTTTGCTGTTATATCTTTCTCTACCCTTACTTTTTCCTTACGTTTTTACCCTTTTTTACACACAACAGAACATTTGCTGTCTCAGCCATGTTCAGCTGTATGGTTTGGTGGCATTAAGTACATTGACATTGTTGTACGACCATCATCACCATCCATCTCTGGGATTTTTTTCATCCTGTAAGACTGAAACTCGGCACCCACTAAGCAGTATGTCCCCATTTCTTCCACCCCCAGAAACCCCCCAGAAACCACCATTCTACTTCCTAGGAATCTGATTACACTAGGTACCTGATATAAATGGGATCAAATGGTATTTATCCTTTTGTGACTGGCTTATTTCACTTAATATAATGTCCTCAGAGTCCATCCATGTTATAGTATGTGTCAGAATTTCCTGCCTTTTTAAGGCTGAATAATATTCTGTTGTATGTACCACATTTTGTCTATCCATTCATCCATTGACGGACACTTGGGTTGCTTCTAGCCCTTGGCTATTGTGAATAATGCTGCTGTGAACATACATGTACAAATAGCTTTTCAGGACCCTGCTTTTAGTGCTTTTGGATAAATACCCCCAAATGGGCTTAGTAGATTATATTATATTGCTATTTTTTATTTTTTTGAGGAACCGCCATACTGATTTCCTCAGCAGCTCCACCATTTCGCATTTCCACCAGTGGTGCGCAGGGGGCCCAGTTTCTCCGCATGCTCACCTATACTAGTTTCTGTTGCTGGTTGGTTGGTTGGTTGTTTTTTTTTATCGTAGCCATTCTGATGGATGTGAGGTGGTCTCTTGTGATTTTGATTTGCATCTCTCTATGACTAGAGATGTTGAGCATCTCTCCCTGTGGTGATTGGACATTTGAATCTCGTCTTTGGAGAAATGTCTATTCAAATCCTTCATCCATGTTTTTAGTCAGGTTGGGTTTTGTTGTTGTTGTTGTTGAGTTATAAGAGTTCATACACACACTGGATATGAATCCCTTATGAGATATATGATTTGAAAAATTTTCTGTCTTCTGGTTTGTCTTCTCACTCTATTGATTGTGTCCTTTGGTATATGGAAGTTTGAAATTTTGCTGTAGTAGAGTTGGTCTATTTTTTTTCTTTTGTTCCTGTGCTTTCGGTGTCGTATCCAAGAAATTATTGCCAAACCAATGTTGTGAAGCTTTTTATCTGTGTGAGGAAGACTTCCAAGTGACAAAGTAAAATGTAGAGAGACATGGTCGCCAGCCCCAGCATTCAAGGTCAGTTCTCTCTTTCTAGGTTGGGTTCATGAACGATGGCAGAATCGTGGCCCTGGACATGGAGCATTATAGCAATGGGGGCGCCTCCCTAGACGAGTCGTTACTTGTAAGTACTTTAAGAGGCAAGTTCACATTCTGGGAAGTATGAAATAAAGTGATAAAATACAGAGGAAGTTCAGTAGCTAAATAACTTTTTATAATAAATAAATAAATGAAGACCCACACTGCAGGGACAACCATGTGTCGCTTACTGGCGCCCCCAGAGTGAGCCCAGATATACTGGCTAAGTCTGTGTCTGTATAGTATGTCCATGTTTCCCGTACTGAGACTTCTTTTCCAAAGGGCAAGCATTCGACCTCAACCACAGCCCTGCTGCTCTTCTGGCCTGGATCATTCTTGGTTATGGGCTGTCCTGTGCATGGTAGGTTATCAGGCAACTTTCTTGGCCTCTACTGACTAGATGTCAGTGGCCCAGCTGTCCTCTAGTCTCAACAACCGAAAGTGTCTCCAGACTTTCAGGGAAGACAGAGGACAAAGTCACCCTTGGTTGAGAACCAGTGCATTAGACCAAATACCAAAATGTTTTTTTCTCATGCTTTGCAGGATATTTTATTCTGTAGACCCATTACATTCTGTAGACCCCGTGTTTAGAATGTTTCGAAGTCTTTGGCAGTTGTATGAAACCTGGGGCGGGGGGAAATGCATTCGTCCTGAAATATGAACATAAAAAATGATGATTTCAAAAGAAAAATTATTCAAATCCTTAAAAATTATAGCAGAAATTCTTTTAATTTAGGACATGGGTCTGTCTTAACATGTTTGATGTGACGTAGAGAGGGTTGGTCATTTCCAGCTTGGTTTTGGTCTTCAGTCTCAGGAGGGCAAAATCTGATGAGAATCTGATCACACCAACTCTGGGTCTCCCCAGGTGGTAGAAATGGGACTTCTGAAAATGGAAAATGCTTACAAGTTTCCCAACCTGCGCTGCCGGGCACGGGCGTGCAGAACCAACCTTCCATCCAACACGGCTCTGCGTGGCTTTGGCTTCCCGCAGGCGGGGCTCCTCACTGAGTCCTGTATCACTGAAGTTGCAGCCAGGTGTGGTCTGGCCCCCGAGAAGGTAAGGCTAAACTAGTCTCTTGCACACGAGACATCAGGTTCCAGAGCAGGGAGGACCCCTGGGGGGTCATTCAGGTTGAGGAATTTGGATCCAGAGGGGCTAAATGGTGTGTAGCGGGGTAACCCAGCTCACTAGTTAAGATGGAGCCGGGACTCCAAAGTTCAGTGAGCCTTGTCTCACTTGGGCTCTTTGCCCAGAATCCTGGAGACAGAAGATCTTAAAGAGGGAGCTTCGGACTCTGACTCATTCAGTGAGAAGTCTCCATCAGTGGGGGATACAACTACTACCAACGAGTTCTGTCGAGCCCTTTTCTCCTCCTCGAACGTCTCGGGCAGCTGTCAGAAAGTTTCAGTCATTTCAGTTACTAAAATAGTTTCCTTTCTGTTCTTGAAGTCACCGTTGCTATTTCATTCATGATAAGCTCTGTCCTCCTCCCTGTGCCTCTTGCCCTCAGAATCCTGGAGCAGAGTTAGGGTGGGGAGACACAGTATCCATTCTTTTCCCCCCTTCTCCACTCTGTGCATCCTGCTGTGCTGTTGAGGCAGAGAGAGAAGGGAGGACCAGAGGAAGCAGCCTCTCCCCAGCGAGCTCTTGTCCCCTCCGTGCTTAGATGTAGCCACTTTTCAAGTATGTTTCTGTGGGCTCCATTTCTGCTAATTCTCTCTTGGAAATTGACAGTCCCCTGTGATGGTGGGTTAGATTTCCAGCTGCCCTCAATGGGCACCTCAGGCAGTGTTTCCCATTAACTCTTTGCCCCATGCTGCAGCAAACCTTAGAAAGCCCCAGTCCCCACTTCGTCTGCCTGCTTTCTTGCTATTCAATACTAGAATAGGTGGCCCTAGGCAAAAGTCATTTTTTTTTATGTCTCTTGAACTTCTGAGGGCCCCTGCCCCTCCCTTCTCATCACAGCCTCCTTCCCAGATGTACTGTGGCATTTGGTAGCATAGGGGAAATCAGATAATGACCCCCTCCCCACCAGGGCAGTCGGAGGAGAGAATAGCCACCGTTAAAAACACTGCCTTCCCCAGGGTACCTGAGTGGCTCAGTTGGTTAAACATCCCACTCTTGGTTTCAGCTCAGGCCATGACCTCAGGGTTGAGAGACTGAGCCCCAAGTCAGGCTCTGCACTCAGCATGGAGTCTGCTTAAGATTCTCTCTCTCCCTCTATCCCTCCTGTTCATGCTCACTTGCTCGCTCTCTCTCATAAATAAGTAAATCTTTAAAAAAAAAAATCTTAATTTGTTCTTCATCCTAGTTACCAGTCATGTTTTAACAAATATAAAAGTTTGTTGAAGGAAAAAATGAAACAAGATGGGATCGGGAGGGAGACAAACCATAAGAGACTCTCAAACACACAAAACAAACTGAGGGTTGCTGGGGGGAGGGAGGTAGGGTTAGGGTGGCTGGGTTATGGATGTTGGGGAGGGCATGTGCTATGGTGAATGCTGTGAAGTGTGTAAGCCTGATGATTCACAGACCTGTACCCATGGGGGAAATAATACATTATATGTTAATAAAAATAATTTTAAATATATATATATATATATAAGCTTGTTTAAATATAACCAATAACTAGAGTGAGTAGTCTTATCTTGCCACGACATCTGAACAATCCAAATTGTGTAGATCATGTAGCCTGGAAGTTAAATTCAGGAATACCTCTCAACAAATGTTCACAAATGCAGCTAGAATTAGAGGAATCTTCAGTGTCTCAGGACTGTACTGAGTCATATAAGAAATATAAGGAGAGGACGCCTCCATTTGAACTTACACCAGAGCAGCATAGAAAGTATATAAGTGCTAACATATCTGATAGAGGCTTCAGGTAGAGAAGGCTTCAGGAATGGCTTCAACAAGGAGTAAGTGGGACTCAGTTTGGGCCTGATGGGAAGAGCAGAACTTAACTAGGAGGACAGTGGATGGAAGAGACTATATCTGTTGCCTCTCCTCCATTTTTATTTCCTTTTCTTTTATAGGTCCGAACGATAAACATGTATAAGGAAATCGATCAAACACCCTACAAACAAGAGATTAACGCCAAGAACCTGATTCAGTGTTGGAAAGAATGTATGGCTAAGTCTTCCTATACCCTGAGGAAAGCGGCCGTGGAAAAATTCAATTCAAAGAGTTATTGGAAGAAAAAAGGACTGGCTGTGGTCCCCCTGAAGTTTCCTGTTGGCCTTGGCTCAGTCGCTGTTGGTCAGGTCAGTTCTCCAAAGAGACCAATCAGAGGGGTTTGGGGAAACTTTCTATGAAGGCGGATTAGCCATAGGGTTGCAATGCTTGTTTGTAAACCTTCCCCAAAGTTGTCCTCAGTCGAGCTAGCTTTTCTCCAGAGGAGATAAGAGCTCCTTTGCAGGAATCCCCAGTGTTAGCGACAAGCATTCTTGCTGGGAAATCAGAAGACCTGGTATCTGCTTTTGGCCCTCGCATTAAGCAACTGAGTCAACTTGCTCTGGGCCCAGATCACTCAAGTACGAGGCCAGATAGCGAGATGGTTGACGGCCAAGACTCCTCTTCCAGCTCTTCTGTGCTGCTGTGTCGCTGGACCGTGAAATAGAAACGGGAAGCTGCACGGCATTTGTTTTTTTGTTGTTTTTTTTTTTGTGCCACACTGCCCAGAAGCTTAGATACTAAGAAACTAGCTGACACAGTGTTAAGTCACCCGTTGCTGGCCCAGACCCCTCCGATGAGGTTGGCATCTCCCAGCTGAACGGCTACAGAGGTGTGCCTTGCAGGGCTTCCCAACCACAGTGAACCACAGGAAGCGTTTTCCGTAGGACCACATGCTGTTACTAATGCTCTTACACTAGAGACGCACAGTGAAAAGGCCATCCTTGTTTTCTGCAGCCTTTTGGGATATCTCCATCCCCCTTGGTCTAGTGCGGACAAAATTGCAAGAAGGTACATTCATGTTGATCATAAAACATGTTTAGCGAAAGTCCTGATGTTTCTGATTATAGCAGCCTTTGTTAGCAGTTTGGTTCTTTCTGGGTCCCCAAGGGGAGCTGTACAGTTAGATAAGATGACTTCCAAGTTCCCTTCTAACAAGAGCCCTGTAATCCTGTGCCAGGATAATTTGGGGTAGGCTTGGCTCATTTTGTAGCCAACAGTGTCTGTCCGTCCCATCTTATCTGGGTTTTTGCTTTTGCTTCTCTCTGTCATACCTACAACTACAGGAATATGTGTTCATGGAAACAATTCTCTCTGCCCCAACCTATCTGCACTTAACTTGGCATTTTACAACTGACGCCCCGCAAAAAACAAACCCCAAATCTAGATTGTTGTCCTAGTGTGGATTAGGGAGATCCTCAAATGTCCTCATGAAGAAATAGCAGCTTAAGGAGTTTTGTCCTGCCCCAGCCTCAAAGCCATCCCCTGCCAGCCTGGCGTCTTGTGGAGCAATCCCCAGGCAGCTCCGGCCCCAGCCCTGGCCGGGCTCTGCTCATTGGTCTCAGGGCAGTGGGGAAAGTGTACGTATTTCAGCAGGAAATGGAAAGGAGGGGATCATTTCCAGGGAAAATGTTTTATTCTGTTTATTTATTTATTTTCATGTGGTACTTTTTAACACCTTCTAGAATAGACTGATGTGAAGCACATATTTGGTTTTTGAGGACAATTTTTACGCTGACATCTGGTTATCATTTAACATTAAACTACCAAATTTGGCAAGGGGCAGAGTGGGTCGGGTTCTGCCCTGGAATGTTCTGTATGTCTTTGAACTGAGAACAGTTGAGCACATGTTTTTCGTTTTAACTCCAGTATAGTGAATGCACAGTGTTGCGTTAGCTTCAGGTGTCCATATAGTGCCCAACACGTCTGTAGGTTACTGTCCAGGGAGAGTGTCGTGATTGACGAGACGTGGGATAATATCAGTCCGAAAGCTCATGGGAACTCTTGTCATCTCTTCCGGTTAGGCTGCTGCCTTGGTTCACATTTACCTGGACGGGTCTGTGCTGGTGACTCACGGTGGGATCGAAATGGGTCAGGGGGTCCACACTAAAATGATTCAGGTGAGTGTGCAGCTAGTTGGATTAAGCTGGGTGTGTGCTTGTAGCTGAGTGTATGAGAGAGAAACCGTGCTTGTGTGTTTTCTGTTCCAAAATGAAAAAGATACGAGATTTTAGCTTTGACACCTTAAACTGTTAAGCTGTTAACAGCAACTGGGTAAACCAGCCGGTTTTGTAACTGAACGCCCTAAAAGAATGCGCAGAAGCGTCTCAGCTTGTCTTACTGCTACAGGAGACTGTCCGTGTCTCTGTTGTTTCCTTCAGGTGTACGGGTCTCTCCCACCACCTGAAAGCAGAGCATTCCTTTGAAACATTTTGTAAACCAAAATGCCATAAAGCAGAGATTTAATTACCATGAATTTAGATGAAAATATTTTTGAGTCATTTCCAGACCTCCCAAAATAACCTCCTCAGTATTTTCTGATTTGCTGCTGGACACACAACACAAAGGGTGATAAAGCACATTGGCTGACAGATACAATTCAGAGCTGGGCAGCTTGTGAGGTGCGGAGTGTGGTCCCGGGGAAGGACTTGGGGTGCCGCTCTCCCTGCTTGCGGTGAGCCCTGCCTCCGCCGACTCTCGCTGCCAAGCAAACACTGAAGGCTCTTTGGCTTTTCACCGTTTTTTCATAACAGTGAAAATCCTCTCCAGATTTAATTCAGACAGTGAAAACAGGTACAGAGGTAGGTGCTCTGTGAAAGCCGAGAGGGGCACACCAGTATTAGCAAGTGAGCCGTCTTTTTTGAACCTTTGCTGGCCAATCCAAAGATGAGTCGATTTTGATGTATTGCATGATTTCTTGCCCTTTTTAAGACTTTGAACTATTGATAATATAAATCACATTTGATATTTCTGATCAAATTCTACCTGCTTTTTGAATCATTCACTTTAGCTGAATTTTTAGGTTGTTTCTATGTTGTGAATAATAGTAATATTAAAGATTATAAAACCTTTGGAAGATGCAAAAAAGCGTTTTAAAAAGCCTCTGAACAATTTCGCCAGTTAGCAGTAAGCCCTGTTTGAAGGTCTTTCCATCTTTTCTTTTTTCTTTTTGATAAATTGCTAACATGCTGTTTATATAATTTCTCATATCCTAGTTTTTTGTATGTGTGTTTTAAATTTTTATCTAAATTCCGGTTAGTCAACGTACAGTTACATCAGTTTAACATACAGTTAAAGAGACATATATTAGTCTCAGGGGTCCGATACAGTGATTCAACAAGTCCACACACCCCCCACCCCCCATCAGGACAAGTACCCTCCTTAGTCCCCATGACCTATTTCACCCATCCCCCACCCTCCTCCCCTCTGATAACCATCAGTTCTCTATAGTTAAGAGTTACATGGAGCACTGGGTGTGATGCATAAACAATGAATTTTGGAACACTGAAAAAAAATAAAATAAAATGTTAAAAGAAGAAAAAAAAGAGTTTCCTTCTTGGTTTGTCTCTCTCTCTCTCTCTCTTTTTTTCTCCCTATGCTTGTTTCTGTTTTTTTCACCTATCCTGTTATAGAGTGAGGACTTCCTCCTGTGGCTAAGAATTCTTTGCAATCACGATTTTAATGGCTGCATGTATAACTTATTTAACCATCCCCAATTGTTGAGTACTTCAGTGAATATTTTTGTACGTAAGCCTGTGGTCAAATCAATGATTATTTTCTTAAAATAGATTTCCAGAAATGAATTGCTGGGTCACAGAGTGTATCTTCAGTCACCAACACTTACTACCAAATTGTTTTCCAGAAAGTATCCATTTCATTATACCACTAACCAACTACGTTTGGCTTTTTTAAAAACCTGAGATAATTTAATAGTTGTGAACAATAATATCTCATGACTGCATTGATTTGCATTTTTCTGGTTATAGAGACTTTGCTAGAATTTTGCAGAGCAAGGTGGTAGGAAAGGCCTCAAGGTGTAGAGTTCATGATTGTGAAGACATGAAGCATCTCCTTCTGTGTTGGCTCAGGGCTTTGCCTCCTCTTCCTGACACTCTTGCATGCAAGAAAGTCAAAACAACAAGGTGTACTCAGGATTTGGGGTCCAGACTAGCTACAGGGTTTTCAGAAAAGAACTTTCCATGGCTGGAAGAATTCATGCTTCTCTCCCCCTGTCCCTGTTGCACGTGGAGGGGCTCACACATGTGAGCTCTGTGGGCTCCCGTGTGGCTGTGTGCACAGGTCTGTGATGAACCGAAGTATTTGAAAAGAATCTCTCTTCTAACATGCAGGTGGTCAGTCGTGAACTAAGGATGCCGATGTCTAACATCCACCTGCGCGGAACGAGCACAGAAACCGTCCCTAACACGAACGTCTCTGGAGGGTCCGTGGTGGCCGATCTCAACGGGCTGGCCGTGAAGGTAGAAATCACTGCCGCGGCACCCAGACCTTCAGCCCCACCAGGCCAGACACACGGGTGGAGCTCAGAAGACACTGAGCTTTCATCCGGTTCTTACCTCCTTCTCGCACCCTCCTGGTGAAAACCTGCTTCCCCGCCCCCCCCACCCCCAACGTAGGACGTCCTCGTTCCAGGAATATGGCTGCGTGGATTTGGACATGAACCTCTTGCCAGGACGTTACGAGGCTCTGTCCCTCCCCCCTGAGTTTCACTGCCTTTTACTCGGGCTTCAAGTTGACAGAGTGAGCTTTTCACAAAATAAATCTGACCTGCCGTGTTTAAAAACAGCGGTCGGGGCTTTGCCAGCAGTCTGTCTCTTACGTCCTGACCTCAGCATTGGACTGTAGACCCCCCATCCTGGAATGTCTGTCTTTAAGACCGGCTCACACTTCAACCCTGCCCCTCCCACCCTGGGAAACCTTCCCTATCACCTCTTAGAGGGTCGGTCTCCACCTTCTCTGTGTCCCGTGGGCCTCCTAAACCTCTGCAGTGGCACGTATCTTGTGGTTTTGAAATTAGTGTTTGCCTGAAGTTATGATGATAATTTTGATTCAAAAATAATCCCTAGGATGCTTGTCAGACTCTTCTAAAACGCCTTGAACCCATCATCAGCAAGAATCCTCAAGGCACTTGGAAGGATTGGGTGAGAATCACTCTCACTTTTGTGTTTTATGTTGGGGGAAAAAGGAGGGAGGAGAAATGTGTGAATCAAATATTGCTTGAAACGGCACTTGAAAGGGTACTATAGTTCTATAATGATAAGTGGAGGTTTTTTGGCCTCTGCACTTGGAAATGTTATCGTAATGTGGTGGAGCAACTCTTGCATCTGGGAAAATTCTCCATTGGAGAAAAAGACCGTCTTTTCTACCCAAAACCCTTGTTTTTAAGCCAGAAGTAATTAATGTTTCTTCTGGTGGATCCCAGGTATTTTCTAGATAATAGCTGTAAATCTGTTTGTTCTCCTTCTTTGGGTTCCACTGTTCCTAAACGGAAAGACAACACTACAGTCATTCTATAAAAATAAAACATCACATACGCATTCATTTAGAAATAGGAAACCAAGCCACTGGGTATGTATTCAACCAGTAGTTGGCACTTAATGCAGTGGAAACTACAGTGGCTTCCTTAGATGTACTAACAACTTTCAACCTAGTTGAAAGAGAAAATGCACATTCTGAAGTCAGCTAGCACGCTTTTAAGGTAACAGGTTATAAAGTGCCAGATGGTGTGGAGTGGCTCTCAGTAGAAGCTGAGAGTATGTATCATGCCGGCTGCTCTGGGATGTGTCACATTAAAAGCATCGGTCCGGGGAAACAGCTTAGAAATGGTTCCCGCTCTCCCACAGAGTCAGGACTCATTCTATAATTCATATTTACGGGGGCTCTCAATCCTTCGGGAGCAACTTTATTTCTGCCCTCTGCCCTGTGCTCCCTGAGCCAGAGACAGGCAGAGAGAGCCTGACCGAAGAGAGATACGGGACAAATAGCCAGCCCTCCGCCCTCGGGAGATGCTGCCATTAGCTCGCTTTCTTCTCTAAGGGCTGCACGTCTCACCTTTTCCTTTCTCAGACTTGGGACTTGGACCGAACGCCCACTTTGCGGGATATTAGTCAGCTGTGTGCCCTGCAGAGTCAGGAGAACTTTGGATGTCAGTGGTACAGTTTGCCAAAATTAGGCCACTTTTCCCTGTTTTTTTTTTAAGATTTTATTTATTTATTTGAGAGAGAGAAAGAGCATGAGAAGGATGAGAGGGGAGAAGGTCAGAGGGAGAAGCAGACTCCCCATGGAGCTGGGAGCCCGATATGGGACTTGATCCTGGGACTCCAGGATCATGACCTGAGCTGAAGGCAGTTGCTTAGCCCACTGAGCCACCCACCCGGGTGCCCCTAGGCCACTTTTCTAAGGCCAATGAATGTCTGGTATTAAAATTAACCCCCCAACCACCCATTATTTCCTGGTATATCCCCTGTGGATAGGCTGTCTTTCCAGAAGACCCAGTGAGGTTCTTCATCAGCAGAACACCTGTTAGCCACTCTAGCCCAGACTACGAGGGTCACCTACCTCGGCGGTCATGGGAGACGGTCCCAGGCAGCAGACACGCATGGTTACTACCGGCAGCGACCGCGAATGCTTATGAAGTTGGAGAATGCAGGGAGGAATACGTGAATCTTGGTTCTCCCTGGTTATTAGTACTGATAGCTGCCGTTCCCCTATAGTGGAACCAAGACTGAAGCCGCAAGTGAGTCTTTCTTTAAACATCATCATTGCATCGTCTTTCCTCTTGTTTCCCAGGCACAAGCTGCTTTTGATGAAAGCATTAGCCTTTCAGCTACTGGATATTTCAGGTAAAGAGTCCTTTCAGTCACATGCTATGGGTATCAACAGCTGTCGCTTGAGGAAGAGTTTCACTTCTGTTTGCAATTTTGAAAAAATTGATTTTGGTAACCTTCTATTAACCCACTGTTATGTAAAACATTCAGCTGCTAATTAATCCAAATGCCCAGAGAGGCTTCTGTTGGGAAAAATAGTCACATAAAATAAAATACGGCGGAACTGATGATTCGAGTCCTCCTGAGTGGTACTGGAGGCTTCTCTGAGGTTAGTGCTTGGAACCCACGGCAGTGGCCGGTTTTTCGTTGAAAACTTAACGTATCCTTAAGTTAAGAGACAAAGGTAAGGGAGTGCAAATTAAACCCATAATAAGATAAACACCATTTCACACGTTCTAGATTGGCAAAAAAGAAGGAACGTGACAATAAGCACACGTTGTCAAGATGCAAAACCATTGTCCCTCAGCTCATTTGGAAAGTAATTATCAGATAACTTTGCTGGGAAATGAAAGCCATCAGAAAACAGGTCGATACAGAAAGTCCTGCCTGATTTTGTCATGTTGCTAGTTCTCCTATGAGTCCCAGGGCACTGGCTGGTTACCAGGAATAAGTATCAGAAGCATTTTTAACAGCCACCTCCAGGCTGGGAGAAGCAGAGGAGAGAAGGGGAGAAAGTGCCCGCCAGCTGCTGGCCTGCATTCCCCTTCTACCATGACACCCCGCTGGTGTCCTTAAGGAGCAGGCATGGAGACCAGAGAATGAGAGCCAGGCACAGGCACCTGCTCCTGCAAACAGAAGGCTGAATCCTGGAGCTGGAAAGACAGACAGACAGGCAAATGTGTGCCTTTGAAATAGCATTTGGTCCAAATGCAAGTGAAATTCCCCAAATCCGATTCAGCATTAACAAAAAGCGATAGGTTGGGGAATCAGAGAGCGGGCACCTGACTTCCGGGTACAGAGAGTCATTCATTGTTGAGGAGCAACCAATGTTCTTATCAGACGAGAAAGTTCAGTGAGAAAGAAGTCTATACTGAGCAGATTTCCTGCGTGCGTTCCATGCTGACACATCATTGCACAAGTGTGTCCCTCTGGTCTGCGGCACGAGCAAACTGAACCCAGCCTCCTGTCGGTCTTTTTGACCCTTGGGGTCTGCAGTGAGGGTGCTGAGTCACTTACCAGCGCTCCCCACGGATTCTCTTTCCTGCAGGGGCTACGAGTGCAACATGAACTGGGAGACAGGCGAAGGCCATCCTTTCCACTATTTTGTTTACGGAGCTGCCTGCTCCGAGGTGGAGATAGACTGCTTGACGGGCGCTCACAAGGTCAGTACCAGTGGGGAAGGTCTTCAGGTTGTACCTCAGATCGACCTAAATTGCACACATGACCCATGTCTGGGCACCACGGAAACACCGTGCATCTGGCTAAGGATGGCTTCTCTGTTACCAGAAAAAAATAGAAGCTCAGCGATTGCCTTGATATTGTGGTCGCTTCCATGGAAAACACGCGGTGGCCTCCCTCCTTTCTTTTCCTGGCTCTTTTAAATGGAATCAGGAAAGAAACCACTTCAAGGAGGAAACACAGCTTAAAGAAGGCTTTCGGGTACACTGTGGGTCTAACCAGCAGTCCTGACCTCTGCTGGGAAATGCCGTCATATGACATTTTGGGAGGATTTCATGAGTACCCATAACCTGCTAACGAGCACCAAGGGCTATCTTGGGGACGTTAGTGGCCAGCTTTTGATGTCTTTTATCTAGCTGGATTCTGCCTTTTAGACGGTTTAAGGGCATCCTTATGGGATGCAGTGAGGAGATACACTCACAGTTTGTCCCTCTCTCTCTCTCTCTCACACACACACACACACACACACAGACATACACACTTGTGTTTCAAGGAGAGTTTCTCCTCTTGTAGCTGGGTCCTTGTGGGTCAATGAAGCTACTTACTGGCCACTGTTTATAATAATAAATGATCATTAATACATTCAATGGGGCTGTGATACCCTCACAACTGTCATGTGATAATTTGTCCCAAAATTCACCCAGACGCAAGCTCCAGGTCCTGATATTTCCAAACACACTTTGTGACTATTATCTTGGATTATGGTAAGATGTAACTTTTCATTTAGTAGGTCTCCGGTGTGTATGTTTTTAAAACTAGAATCAACCTGATCTTTGAAACTGTATATACCTTTCTTGAACCTGCCGGGTAAAGTATCTGGTTTGTCTGGATTCTAACTCAGACCAGATCACTTTTTGGGTACCTTGGACTGAGACAAAACAGTGATCATTCTAAGCATGGTTTTCATGCTCGAGTAGCTGTCATTTTTTAGTTCACTAGAAAGTTCTCTTATGCTAACTGATTTCTACATCACCTTCTCCCTCAAAGAAAAAAATTGGTGAAATCTTAATCACTTGGATTTTCTTTATCTGTATATGACTTAGCCTTGTTAAGAGCTAAGAATAGGATAATAATTAGCTTCACTATGAAATTCTAAGGTGTGTTCTTACAACTTAGTTGAATAATCTTAAGAGATGTACTAAATAGTCTTTTTACCAGATGCATTAAAAAACGCTAGATCGGTGGCTCAGGTTAGGTATACCCCTAGGTAAAGGGCTTTAATGCAACATGCCAGCAGGGGCCCTCCATGGAGGCCTATTTCTCAGTCATTCTCCTTGTGTTGTTAGAACTGTTCTTATTCCTACAAAGTTTCCCTCACTTTGAACCTACATCTCTATATTACTTCTCTATTGCTGTGTAACAAATTTCCCTTAAATTTGGCAGCTGAAAATAACAAATATTTATTAACCGACAGCATTCTGAGGGCCGGAAATCTGGGAGTGTCTTCTCTGGGTGATTCAGGCTCAGGATTTTCCACAAGGTTGCCATCAAGTTGTTAAGAAGGGACACAGTCATCCCAAAGCTCAGTGGTGGCCGGAAAATCTGATTCCAAGTCCCATCACCTGCTTGTCGGGAGGAGGCCTCAGTTCCTCACTGGCTGTTGGTCAGAAGTTTCCATTCCTTATGACAAGGACCTCTCTATGGGACGTCTCGGCGTCCTCAGAGCACACAAGCTGCCCCCCAAACCCAGAGGGACTGATGCAAAGGAACAAGAGAGTATGAGCCCGTGAGAGCACCAGACGGCAGCTGCAGCCCTTTCTGCCCCAGCTCGGGGTGAGGTACCAGCACTTCCACATACCCTCTCGGCCGCAAGCTAACCTTGGCAGAGTGTGAGGGGGACTCTGTCAGGAGGTGAACCCAGCATGTGGGGATCGTCGCAGGCCATCCTGGAGGCCGCCACAACCTAGGACCACGGTCTCCAGCCCTAACGGAACACTCTGGGTCCCTCTCTGATTTTCTTCAGAAAAATGTTAGATGAAAGTCCCAAATCAAATAAGAGAACTCTTGGGTTTCCGTTGTCCCATTAATAGCTGCAAGTAGCATCTGTTGGTCATGGCAGAGGTCACGACGTCCCATAAAAGAAGGTACAGACTTGCTGGAGAGCAGAGAGGTTCCCAGGAACCTGGCCGGGCCTGCTGTAGCCCTCATTCGTAGCTCCTCAGGAGCTTCTGGTCACCGAGTTGTGCTTTAGATCTGTCTTTCCTCTGCTCTCAGAATGCAACATCTACCACAGCAGGTAACGGTGGAGGCTTCGTCGGCTGCTGCGTCGCTGTCGCCAGCCAGCCGGGCTCTGGGTGTTGGGTTGTGTGGTAGCCACAGGGTTTTTCAACAAGGATCCTGAGGGCTGTAAACATTTTCTGTGTCGCAGATTACGTCTGCTGTGCAGGATTGAGCTCCGTAAGTTACGTCACTCAGCCCCAACAGTCAAATCAATACTTTTCTCTCCTGTTGTTCCTGAAGAAAAAAAAAAAAATCCGCGCTTAAGCTTCTCGAGTACGTGTGTAACTTTGAAAGTTATACATGATAGCTTTTGTGACCCAATAAAATCTTTGTTGATTCTTTCTCCTGAAATATATTGTGGCCCCCAAAAGGGTTCTATGCAATGGCATCCTGGCAGGAACTGTCTCTCCGGCTTCTCTCCTAAGCTGTGTTCATTAAAATAAACAATTTTGCTCTTTTTTATTACCAGAACATCAGAACAGACATTGTCATGGATGTCGGCTGCAGCATAAATCCAGCCCTTGACATAGGCCAGGTATGTGTACCCGCTTCGTGTCAACCCCCTTGGTGAAACCCAGAACCACCGTGGGGGTCTGTGGGGGAAACATCCCATCCAGCTTGTTCGTCCTCTTCGCTTTCTGCCCCTGTGGCCAGAATCCGTCTATTCAGGCCGGCCGGAAAACTCAAATCTCTTTTTGTTTAAAAAAAGGGAAGAAACAAAGATGTTGTGAGTAGTTTTAGAAGAGACATGCGGTCTGTGACGGAGGAGCGTGAGGGAGGCAGAAGAGGCAAGCCTTGGAGGGGTCAGAATGCGCCCCGTACCCCTGGGATCAGAGGTGGACTGGAGGCGAAGTGTGACGTCTTGGGCCTACAATGGACTCCCGCTCTGAGGAGTTTAAAGTCGTGTTGGGGTGACACCAGGTAGTTACGGCACTCGCTATTAATAACAGGTAGCCTGTTTGGCCCACGGTCATCTTTTATTTAAATTTGAAATAATTGACAAGATTAAGAAATCACCAGCTGCCTTACATAAGTATTTGGACGGCTAGTGTTTCTTGGAAACAGAAAATTTCCCAACACTGGCGCTGCATTTCCATGAGGAAAAGTCATGGCTGCCTTTTGAAGAGAAGCACGCGCTCTGGGATTTCCCGGACTCAGGACTCACCTGCAAGCTTGACTCACTTTCTTTACATTTCTCCTACCTGTGGGCAATCCATCTTACTACCCGCAGTTCAGAAGATAATCTGAGGTACTCTCCCAGCAGGCCACGTGTCACTGGAGAATGGGAAGAACGTGTGGGTTGGAGAAATCAAAGCAGGCTTCAGGATGAAGTCGTCAGGGAATGAACAGGAAAAGGCATTCTGGGTGGGAGAAGAGTCGAGGACCCAAAGAAAAGACAGGAAATTCAGCCAACTTTGTGTTCAGGGCTAGTGGAGGGAAAGGGAGGGGCTGACGATGGTGGCGAGTGCCTCCGTGGCCTGTGGCAGTGGAGTGGAAGGGGCAGCTATGGGCAGAGACTGGAAGGGGGCCCGCTTGGAGGAGGTGCCCCAAAGACAGGCACCTGCCTTAGTGGGTGGAGGTGACGTGGCCTGGGGTGTAGTCTA
The DNA here is from genome assembly GCA_004024625.1 of Mellivora capensis. NCBI lineage: Eukaryota > Metazoa > Chordata > Mammalia > Carnivora > Mustelidae > Mellivora > Mellivora capensis. Next base: position 251,399 of record PISX010000592.1, read on the forward strand.
GGCTTTTAGGAAGATTGATATAACATCGCGTTTGAGAAGGTTCTCCCCACAAATAGACACAAGGAAAGGTGGCAGGCGGGGTGGAGAAAATAGGGCCACAGCAAGGAGATATAAACAGAGGAGACCCAGAAGTCAGACGTGTGGGGAACCAGTTTTGCCCACATGCTGACATCTGAGATTAGAGCATCCTAAAGCTGTATGGAGCTTTGGGTGCATGCAGTTCACGTAACAAGCGAGGAAACAGAGTCGGGAAATGAGAAGCCAGACCCCCTCATGAGCAAGGATGGTGAGATGAGATGAGGGGACTCTCCGAGCCCTGTCGGTGTGCTGGGGGCTATAGACAGATCAGTCAAGAGGGTTCCTTCTGGCTCCCAGACAGAAAAAAGGAGGGCCTCTGGGCCAGGCTGTTTGAGGCCTCCTCCAGAGCCGTACTTTCACTGCCAGACTGAGATTCAAAGTCAAGTTCTTTGACTTCGTACTTCACACTGAATAAGATGCTTAGATATATTTTGAGGTAAACTTCTAAGTAAACCTTCAGAGACATCTTCCAGGACATGCCAAAAACCCTCTTACACTGGATTTTAAAAATTCAAATAAACAGCATGAAGTTGAATTGCTCCAGTTGATTGTATTTTCTCATAAATGGAAATTCCTTTCCTTCTCTCCCAGATTGAAGGCGCGTTTATTCAAGGCGTGGGGCTTTATACAATAGAGGAGCTACAGTATTCTCCTCAGGGTGTCCTGCACACTCGCGGTCCCAACCAGTATAAAATCCCTGCCGTCTGCGACATCCCTGTGGAGCTGCACATTTCTTTCTTGCCCCCGTCTCAAAGCTCAAATACCCTGTATTCCTCAAAGGTAAGCTGTGCTTGGCAAACAAGTCCAAGTTTATGTGACTTTGTGGTACCTGTGCAGGCAGCCGGGGGAGGTGCCCTCATTTCTTGGTGGCTTGGGGTTTTTACCAGACTTCTAGAAGAAAAGGCCCTATGGAACATTTTAATTATAAATTAATTTAACAATGTTACAATTCTTTTTAAATACTTCAAATTTTGGAGGCTAACATGACTCCTGTTACCATCAGGTTGTATCTGATTTTTCATTGTGCAGTAATCACGTCATACCTTTATCTCCATTCTCCCTTTGGCATCATTTCCTTAGGCAGGAATCCTGAGAATGAGAATACTAGGTTAAAATATTAAATTACTTTTTAAAAGAAAAACGTTACATACGTAATAATATTTCATAAGGGCACCTGGGTGGCTCAGTAGGTTGGGTATCCGATACTTGGTTCTCAGGGTTGGGCCTGGTTAGTACTTGGATGGGAGTCTAATACTTGGTTCTGACTTAGGTCATGATCTCCTGGGTTGTAGGATTGAGCCCCCCACTGGGCTCTGCCCTCAGTGGAGAGACTGCTTGAGGATTCTCTCTCTGCGCCTCACACCGGTGCACACACTCTCTAAAATAATATTTCATGTAGGCATCTCTACACATGTTTACCTATAGGTGCACATATATATACATACAGATACAAAGAGAGAGTCATAATCTCGTTGACTTTTTTCCCTTCAAGGGTCTAGGAGAGTCTGGGCTATTCCTGGGCTGTTCAGTGTTTTTTGCCATTCATGACGCGGTGAACGCAGCACGACGGGAGAGAGGCCTGTTTGAACCATTAAAGCTCAATAGTCCGCTGACCCCAGAGAAGATTCGAATGGCCTGTGAAGATAAGTTCACAAAAATGGTATGATCTGCTCAGAAAATTCTGACTTTTTGTTCCCTGTCCTTTGAGTCAAGTTTTATTAACCCACCATGGTGGCTTTCCATGGAAGAGAAGGTGGCAGGAATCCTGAGGGCACTTGGGCCTGGGAAGAGCCCACGGACCTGAGAAGGCAGGTTTTCCTCGGCCTGGTCCTGCCCGCCCCTCGGCGGGGCTCAGCTCCATACCGCTTACAGAGGTTCATTCTCTTTCGTCAGCTTCATGTTCCTCCTCAGTTCTTTTCCCTTCCCAGGACGTATCGGTCAGGAACGGGAGCTCAGGAACTCTTCCCTGAACCTAAGACACCCAGGCCAGGAACATGGGCCACGCCAACAGTCTATTCCACTCTATCTGATCAGATACTTGAGAAAGTGCATGTAATTCCCGATTTCAGCTGTAGAGTGGGAAGGGCTCTTTCCGCCCAAGCCCAAGAGCAGAATCCATCCTGCATGAACACCCCTGAAGAGCAAACATCTCCACTCTCCTCAGTCACTTTCAGTGATGAGATTTTAGCTGTGGACGAAAGTCATGCTGTTGACCGTGACCCCCTGACACTATGCGAGGTAGTCCTTACGTTGAGGGGAGAGGCCCCTCCTCTTCCTCCTCTCTGTGCTGGCTTTGTGGCCCCCCCCCCTTACAGCTTGTCCTAAGCCCCATGAGTCACCTCTCCACTACGGAGGAACACGGAGATTAATTCCACTTTTCATTTGTCCCTCTTCAAGGGTGAACTGACGACTCTTGTAGCTGCCTCACCCTGACTCGTAGTCCTGTCCAGAGCCTCCCACACTTCTCATGCTGTCGCTCTGAGACCTCGCCTTGTCCTGGTCACCCTCTGGGTGGTTTTCATCCTGTTTTATTTTATGCTATTTTTCACCTATCGCAAAGGTTTTCCAAATTACAAACATCCACGTTTATTTTTTAATTCCAGATCCCGAGAGACAAACCTGGATCCTATGTTCCTTGGAATGTACCTATATGAATCCAGTACAAACTTCCGGGGAAACGGGACGCCTCTTCCAACATAGCAGTCTCTCCATCTTTATGCTTGAAGATGCTAGGTCAGAAAGATAAATGCTCACAGTTTAGAAATCATTTCACAGAGTACTGCTTTTATATGAGGCTGATTTTAAATGTTCCATTTGGATTTTGATAGATATGCTTAAGCAATTTAGAAATCATATTTTAAATAGCACAAATACTAACTGGTTTCCTCTAGAATGATATTCTCCATTACTCTGTTTCTTAAATCCATCCAGCTGATGGAATAGAAGATGATGATTTGTATGTGATTCATATTTGGCTTGTATCCACCAACAGAAATTACACTGTCTAGTGAAAGGCAATTTTCTAAATAATTTTATTAGTAGTGTGAACTGTAAAGTTGTCATTTTCTCACATGTCTCCATCTGCTATCAGCCTCCTTTTATTATCAAAATGGATCTAGGCACTATATCCAAGAGTCTTTGGGACTAAAGAAAAAAAATGGATAAATTAGACTTCATCAAAGCTAAAAACTTTCTCCTTCAAAAGATTCTACAAGAAATTGAAAGACAAACCACAGGATGGTAGAAAATATTTACAAATCATATATTTAATAAAAGTGTGTTATGCAGAATATATTTTTAAAAGTCTTATAACTCAGCAATAAATAGATAAATAACGTAATTTTAAAATGGACAAAGGAATTGTACAGAAGACATTTCCCCAAAGCAGATATATAAATGGCCAATAAGCACATAAAAAGATGCTTGCAGTCAATAGTCATTAAGGAAATGCTAATGAAAACCACAACGGAAAACATTTCATTCCCAATAAGATGGCTATAATCGAAATGATGGATAATACTAAGTGTTGGTAAGGATGTGGAGAAATTGGAACCCTTATCCATTGCCAGGAAGAATGAAAATGGTGCAGACACTGGAAAACAAAATTAGCAGTTCCTCAAAAAGTTAAGCATGGAATTACCAAATGACTACTCCTAAGTATATACCCAAGAGAATTGAAGACATATGTACACACGCTGACTTGTACACAAATGTTCATAGCATTACTCTTAACTACCAAAAGTGGAAACAACCCAACCAACTGATAACAAAATATGTTACACAATAAGTGGTATATCCATACAAAGGAATATTATTCAGCCATACAAAAGAATGAAATACTGACATTTTCTACAACATGGTTGAAAGTAGCCAGTGAAAGTTACCAGACACCAAAGGCTACATATTGTATTATTTCCTCTACATGAAACTTCGAGAATAAGCAAATTCATGGGAACAGAAAGTCAATTAGTAGTTTCCAGGGGTAGGGAGGTGATTGCTAATGGATACGGAAGGTTTCTTTTTGGGGTGATGCAAATGTTCTGGAATTAGAGAGTAGTGATAGTTGTACAAACTGTGAAAATACTAAAAACCACTGAATTACACACTTTAAAAGCATGTATTTCAATATTTTAAAAAAGCATATGTGGAGAGAAACAGAAAATGTGGGAAAGATTAAGAAGTTGCGACAATCTTAAGAAATTAATCCCAGTGGCCTTCAGTGACAATACCTCAAAGAGGGCTGAGCAGCAGGACAAAAAAATCACTGAAAAATCCCATTTGCATTCATGGCAGAAAAAAAAAATCTACACTGAAGTATTAAATACTAGAGACTAATGGATGGCACCTTCTCCCTGTTACACTCTCAACTCAAGAACTTTTGGTGGATGTGTCTCAAAGACACCTCAAACGTGTCAGTACAACCACCCCCGAGAGGCTAAGCTGGAAATGAGGGATTGATCCCATAGGATCACTGGGTGCACACACCTGCTCAGGTCTGAAGTCCTGTCAGTGCACCTCAGAGATAGTTACCTCTGTGCCTCCCTCTCTTTATTCCCACGGCTACTGTGTTGTTCCAAGCCACCATTATTTCCAACCCATGTGATAGTCTCCTAACTACTGTCCTACATTCATTTTGCTTCCCTTCCAAACTATTCTTCAGATTAAAGTGAAAGATACAAGTTTATGGATACACACACACACACACACACACACACGCAATGAGATTATTCACCCTTACTTAAAACCCTTCAATGGCTTCCTATTCATTCCACCAGAAAGTATCCCAAGTCTCCAAGGTGTCCCATGTTCCCTCTGTGATCTGACCCCAGACCATCTCTCCAGTGTTGTCTCACAACCCCCTTTTTTATCATCAGAATTTCCCATTCTGTTTCTCACTCTGGAACCTTGGTCCTCTGCCTGAAAAGTGTTGTCACTTCCATCCTTCCTTTTGTCTGCAACAATGTAGTGCTTCTTAAATTTTAAGATGCAAAATAAAAATAAATTTTAAAATTTAAAATTTTAAATGTGCATTTAAAATGCACAAATAACTTGAAGATGTTGCTAAAATGTAATCAAGTGATCCCAGAAGCAAGAAGGTATGATGGAAGTGGTCCATCTAGGAGCAAGCACAAGTGGGATCAGAAGGAACCCAGTTATCCGCTGCTGTTGTGTGAGCATCTCTCCTGCAGTTTATATCTATGGCTACAAAGTGAAGTGAGAGATCCTTACGACAAGCTGAGGGAGAAGGAAAACGTCTGAGCTTGGCTCACAAATGGGTTGGCTGGAGAAAGTCCAAGCTTCATTCACAAATCAGTACGTGCATACAAGCCAGATACAGGCAGTCACTGCACTACAGACCCACTCAGAGGTGGTTAGGGGATATTTTCTCAATGGGCAGTGTTTTGGATTTTGCACCTGGTTATCCATTCTACGTAGAAAAGAGAGTGGCCCAAGGTTAGGGTATATATGCATAGCAGCAAATGGTTTGGCCAGCTGGGCAGGAGCTGGAAGATGGGGGACAAGAGGCTCATGAATGGGTACATGGGAATGGACACAACATATCAAAATGTTCATACTGCACATTAGAAATGTTAACCATTTGCTACATAAATTTAGAAAAAACAATGTTTCATTCACAAAACAACTTCATCTGACTCCCCTGAAGGAGCCATGTGCCAAAATAACTGGCTGGACATTATGAAGTTGCACCAAAAGCACTTGCTGCTGTGTCCACCTGAGACCATGCTGGTGAAGGCTGTAGAGACACAGACTCTCTTGTGCATGACTCATTGGACTAGTACACACAATTTGGAAAGTGAGTTAGTTGGGCCTCTTAGCAATCCCACACAGAAATCCCAGTTCCAGTTGAAATCTCCCACCATGAAAGAGGCACTGAACACCAAGTATATACACAAAATGGCATTGATCTTAGCCATCTCTGCCATTGGTCCCCCCACTGCTTGACAAAGCGTGGGAAGAGTCATGATGACAATGCTGGGTGTTATCCCTCCACGTAGCTGCTGAATGTCCAGCCTGCCCCAACCCAAATCAGAACTAGCCCCCCAAGTTAGCACCATCCTTTCAGGAGACCAATTAGCCCCTGGGGGCACACTGACAACTCTACTCTGCAAGGAGCAATGTTTTATCCTAACAGAAACAGACACACATTCTGGTTAAAGGTTTGCCTTGTCTGCCTGTATGTTCTGAGCCATCACCATGTAGGGACTTGTGTGGTGCTAAGTGCACCCTTGTAAGGCCCCCATGTAACACTGCACCAGACCAGTTTACAGCCAAGCAAAGGCATCTGCGCTCCAGCAATGGGGTGAGAGTGTGACACAGGACCCACTGGTCCTATCACATCTGTACCACTCAGACGTGGCTCATCTGATAGGGCAATGGAATGGCCTAGAGAAATGCCAGCTAGGAGCCTTGGGAGATTGCAGTTCCATCCTCCAGGAAGCAGGATACTCAACATCAAATGGACAGGTAACAAGCTAGACATTTATAGTTAATATCCATTGTATATAATTAAGTTCTTTAAATTGATAAGTCAAAAACCTAATAGAAAATAGTCAAAGGACAGAAGAATAAATACAAATATTCACTAAATGTATAGCTAGTTGGAAAAACCTCAAAATAACAAGAAATGCCAATTGTGGACTGTCCCCCCACATATTTGAAAAATGGTAGCATGGATAACACGCAGTGTTGGTGTAGGCTGTGGGGGAGCAGACACTCACTCGTCCGTGATTTGCCATGTTGGCACACACATTTTGGAAGGTGAGTGAGTTGGACCTCACCTCGCAGCATGCTTACCCTTCAACCCAGAGATTACAGTTCTCCGATTTTGTGCAACAGGAATACTTGCTCGGGCCGCATTAAAGCCTAAGAGTTTTCATCGCAGCATTGTTTGTAATAGTGAAAAATGGAAAACAAATGAATGTGAGCTAATAGAGGACCATTTACAGCAATAATGAAAAGGCCAACAGACACATGAAAAAAAAAGTCCCGCATCACTCGGCATCAGGGAAATACAAATCAAAACCACAATGAGATATCACCTCACACCAGTCAGAATGGCTGAAATTAACAAGTCAAGAAACAACAGGTGTTGGCGAGGATGTGGAGAAAGGGGAACCCTCCTACACTGTTGGTGGGAATGCAAGCTGGTGCAACCGCTCTGGAGAACAGCGTGGAGTTTCCTCAAAAAGTTGAAAACAGAGCTACCCTATGACCCAGCAATCGCACTACTGGGTATTTATCCAAAGGTTACAAAAATACTGATTCAAAGGGACACCTGTACCCCTATGTTTATAGCAGCAGTATCCACAATAGCCAAACTATGGAAAGAACCAAGATGTCCAACAATAAATGAATGGATAAAGAAGACGTGGTATATATACGTGGTATATACAGTGGAGTACTGTGCAGCCACCAAGAAGAAAAAAAACCTTGCCATCTGCAACAAAGTGGATGGAACTAGAGGCTATTATGCTAAATAAAGTAAGTCAGTCAGAGAAAGATAAATACCATATGATTTCACTCAAATGTGAAACTTAAGAAACAAAACAGATGAACATAGGGAAGGGAAGGAAAAATAAGATAAAGACAGAGAGGAAGGCAAACCATAAGAGATTACTTTTTAAAAGATTTTATTTATTTATTTGACAGGGAGAGAGCACAAGCAGGGGGAGCAGCAGAGGGAGAGGGAGAAGCAGGCTCCCCACCGAGCAGGGAGCCCCATGCGGGACTTGATCACAGGACCCCGGGATCATGACCCAAGCCGAAGGCAGAGGCTTAACCATCTGAGCCACCAAGGTGCCCCGCCATAAGAGATTCTTAACTACAGAGAACCAACTGAGAGTTGCTGGAGGGGAGAAAGGTGGGGGGAATGGGTAACTGGTTGATGGACTTAAGGAGGGCACGTGATGTGGTGGGCACTGGGTGTGTATATATATATATATATATATGCTGGTAAATCACTAACTTTTACCTCTGAAACTAGTAATACACTATATGTTAGCTGGCTTGAATTTAAGTTAAAAATGTTTTTTAAAAGAGAGGGAAAAAAGGTAACATTTATTGAGAACTTACTACATGCCAGGCACTATTCCAAGTACTTTACATGTATTAGCTGATTTAATCCTCACAACAACCCCAAGAGAGGTACTGCCTCTTTGTCCATTCCACAGGCGAGGCAATTGAGGCACAGAGAGCCTATGTAACTTGAAAAAAAGCAAAATTTGATATAGTATGAATAGTTGATTTCACTTTATAGAAATCAAAAACAATTCATGTATGTAAACATATGTGCGTAGGGAAATTCTGTATACATATGGAGGTTTCTGGTAATCGTTAACTTTGATAAGTGAAAATTGAGAAGGAGTGTTTTCTGTTTTATACACTTCCATATTTTTTATTATTTTATTTTTAAAAATAAGCATTAGTTTGGGTGCCTGGGTGGCTCAGCGGGTTAAAATAAGCATTAGTTTTAGAATCTAAAAACAAATACATTAACACCTAAAAATGCACCTGCATGCATTGTGTCTGCATGATTTAGTTCCATTTCACAGACTAAAGATTTTGTTGCTGGTTATAAGAAACTTTATTCCAGGGAAGGAAAAAGTATGCACTGTATAAGAACTACATTGAGATTGAAATTCAACTTGGCTTAAGGGAGGAACAAAATGGGGGTAGCAGAGGAAAGTGGGGAAATAAGGGGGTTGGGAGCAGAGCAGGACAGGATTGGATCAGAGGAAAAACAGATCCTACCCAGAACACCCCTCAGGGCAGAAACAGACCCCAGGAGACTAAAGACTAAAGTCCCTTGTTTTTTTCATTTTATTACTGGAACCAAGATAAATGTGATCTGTCCCCTTTGTGTGTGCATAGGTTCCTGTAATAAAATGAGAAAAACAAGGAGGCATATTCTATGTTTGGTCTGTGTAAACAGCCATGCTATGAATTCTACCAGAAAAAAATACCTGTGTGATTTAGATATTTGAATTTAGCATGTTATATAATAGTCTTTAATCAAGACTTTATTTGTCGAATGTCCCCTAAACTGAGTTATAAAGTCCTTTGGAGCAAGTATTATGTCTGTTCTAAAAATACCTTCCCAGACCATAAGGAATTTGGTTGCCCTAAAAGTTGCTGGCAGACCACTGAGCCAGAGGCCAAAAGGAAGAATTATCTTAAGACTTTTTTGTTCTTTTGCCTTCGAGAAACTCCTCTGATCATCAGAGGTACAGGTGCATTAATCTCAAGGTCAATTTTGCATAGGATTTTTGAACTCATGTACTGAAGATGCATTAGTAAAAATGTCCAAAAGTGAACGGAACACCAGATAACCCTCCAGCGCCAGAACAGGAAGTGACAAAGTTGAAAACTTGGGGCTCTCTTTAGGAACAGAAGACTTCACAATAAATCCCTCCAATTCAAATTCTTTCTTTCCCCCAAGTGGTAGCAGAATGAGAGAGGCAACAAGATAGACACAGATAGTCTCTGTGTAGTCTTGCTTGAATCCGAACTGTGCTCTTGAAACCATGCCCTGGATTGGCTTTTTTTTTTTAAGACTTTATTTATTTATTTGATAGAGACAGAGTGAGAGAGCATGAGAGGGGAGGTCAGAGGGAGAAGCAGATTCCCGGTGGGGCTGGGAGCCCGATGTGGGACTCCATCCCAGGACTCCGGGATCATGACCTGTGCCGAAGGCAGTAGCTTAGCCAACTGAGCCACCCAGGCGTCCCGCCCCCACCGTGGATTGGCTTTGAGGGCTTCCTCTCCCAACTGCCTCCATGGAGTCTCTACCCAGAAAGCTTCTGTCAGCATCTTAAATGTGAGTGACCACAGCACTTCCAGTGGATCCCTGACAGGCCTGTGCCTACCTCTGCCTTTACCAATCGGAAGGCTCTGTTTCATTTCTGAGAGCTTTCTACCCATCACTTTCTGCCTGGATCCCCTGTGTTCTTTGCTTTGAGGAAGTTTGCTAGTAGCCATGGCACCCAGTGTGGCTTCTGCACCCCAGACACGGTAAGGAGCATCTTCACTCCTAAGGAACCACCTGGAGCCCTCCACAAAGCAGTCCAGGGGAAGCTTGGGGGTGAGGAACAAATCCCT